>JANEYF010004945.1:0-545000 GCA_029963845.1 Rhamnusium bicolor
ATTTAGGTCGACCAAAGGTAACAAAAAATAAAATAAAAAATCCAGGTCCCTATTTAAAAAAAATAAGTTAATGATGGTTTCTGGAAGGCGAAACGTCTGATTTCAAATTTGAAAACGCCATCTTGTAGAGGATAAAAAGTGGAAATGGGGAAGTGTTATTAGTTTTAAAATTTGTTTTCAAATAACGTCAGAAAAAAATAAAAGATTTGAAGAAATTTCGTTTTTTTTCCGGATATTTCAGAAAGTATACGGAATTTTCCAAATTCCAACACAGCATTTTGATAAGCATCAAATTGCGCAACTTTTCCATAATTTAACCGATCCTGTATCTCTTGCGGTTTCCAAGATCCCAATGATGAGGCTCGAAAATGGGCCACTCTGTACTCTTCAACCACCCTACGATTGTTTGAAGTTAGCGCTCTCTGGCGGCATAAAGTTTAAGGTGCCAACAAGTTCTTGTAGCACTTCCTCTGTACTATTGTTGGGCACACTTCTCCTGGCTCTTCCAGATGTCTACGGAACAGAGCCTCTCGAAGTGTGCAATCGCTGGAGTGTTGCTATTGAATGGACATGTCATTTCGTAGATCCCTTTCCAAAAGGTTTCTGTATCAGCTACAGTCGGCGGATTTTTGACAACACGCTGTGATTCTTCTCACCCTAACATTTTCTTCATAACCATGAGCATTCGGATCCTATCTAGACAGTGCCCCACTGTCACATTTAAAGTGTAGTGTTTACGTTTTAGTCCGGTTACGATGTACCCAATAAAACTATATGCTTGTCCTTCTTGACCCCGTTTAAAGTATTAGTTGACCTCTCACGGGGGACGAGTTGTTTTGCGGCATTGTACACGGCACAGTTGACCTGCCAGATGTCTGCATCCCCTGAAAGTTCCTCATGAATGACCTCGTCCATTCTTTTGTAGCTTTAGGTTAGCCCTAATGTTAAGGCTAACCCTTATTCTTAAGTCTACATTAGTAAACTCTACAGGATATTCCCCATCAGTCGCTAATTGCCATAGTGGGACTGCGGTTGGCAGTTCTTCCAGCTGACGGAGTGCTCTTATGTAATCTGTCTTGCACAAGGATAGATCTCTCAGATCTTGCTGAGAGAAGGCATGGCATTCTAGGTGCATGATACACCAGGCATCACGTAACCGAGCCATGTATTCCCTGCGCATAGGTTCGCTGATCTTGTAGCAGGTCAGCAAATCACCCCTTATTTCCCTCGGCCATTTAAAACGCACGTGTGCATAGCGTGTGTTATCAACATCAAGACATTCCTGTAGGGCTCCTCCAACCTGGCTCTGACCCTGATCTGGTTGGGGTCGATCGTGTGGAGCCTTTCCTCTGCGTGTGGTTCGAACCAGGGGTTTAGAGTGCCAAGGTGGTTAACCCTGGTACTCACAGTTGACATGCCATACAGAATTGTCTTTGCTGGTCCACAGTGCACTGCGTGGAGGTTGCCGGTCTGGTTTTGCATTACAATGACTTTTTTTTATTTTCCGGTTGCCCGACGCTGGACAATCCTCCTCCCATGGCTTCGATTCACATGGGAGTCGCGCCACCGAATTATCTACAGCCAGTACCCACATCCTGCAGGATGAGTGGCTGTAGATCCCAGAATCATGTGCCCTAAGCAGATGAAGGGAATCTAGAATGACCGCCTTCTGCATAACAATTTCAACACTGCATTTGCCAGGGCAGTATTTTCTTTAAATAGTGCATTTTTAATTGTTGAGAGTTTTTTTTGTTAGTTTTTTTCAAGAAATTTATATTTAACATTCCGTCACGAAAAATGGTGGCTAATAAATTACTGGATAGAGAATATGTAAAAACCTCTGTAAATTATGAAGAAAGAAATAGAGTCGGCAGAGTCTCTATCAATCTTGTCCGATAGCTGGACTGATGTGAATGGAATATCTATAACTAATATAATTTTTACCACACCGGAAGCTATATTTTGTAAATCTGTAACATTAGGAACAGAGCCATTTAGGTGAAAATATTTCTAAAATTGTGGGAGATGCAATTGAAGTAGGCCCTTCAAAAGTACATGCAGTTGTAACTGACAATGCCCCGAATACGAAATCTGCATGGTCTTTACTGAGAGCAAGATACCCTCATTTAGTTACCTATAGTTGTGTAGTTCATGGGTTAAACCTATTAGGTAAAAATTTAGTTAAAGTTATGATTATTTCAAAATGTGTGGTGATAACTAAAGAGATAATTCAATTCTTCAATAACGAACATCTTCCAAAGCAAGTTTTTATGAAATTGCAGTCCGAGAGAATGATCTCAGTACGGTTGACACTCGATGGGGAACATGCGCGACATCACTTGAAAATGTATTTAAAAATAAAAATATTTTGCAAGCATCATGCTTTGATTCCCTATTGTATGATAAAGTAAAGCCGACTGTGAAGAAGAGTATTAGGTAGAAGAATATTGGGCAAAGACAGAAAACTATCTAAATCTTTTAAAACCGATTTTTGAACCCATTAATGCAATTGAAGGAGATGGTCTGTCACTTTGTTATATGAGTGGACATCTGACTAAGATCAAACAAAAAAGTTTCTGAAGCATCAACCATTTTCAAAGATAGAAGAACAAGTAGTAGTAACTCATTCAAGAGAAAGGACTGAATTTGTGTACCATGACGCTCAATTAACAGCACAATTTTTAAAACAAAATTTGCATGAAACGAATTTAAAAGCTCAAAATGTGAAAAACGTAGATGGGAAAACACCCGGCTTTTATTTTTTATGGGTTTATACCCGGGTTTGCACCCATTCTTATAATAAAGGATGCATTGGGTTTTTTAACTTTACTTTGAAAATGTATAACACCTGACATCTTCCGTTTTTTACACCACTTAAATTAAAGTGAGAACGATGATTGTTGTTTTTGCTGGTACGCGACCGAGGCGGAGTTTCACTTACATTCTGTAATACTTCAGAGCCGCACTTAATTTTGTTACCGAATCATTCTAGCAGTGCTGATATATTGTAAGTATAATATTATTAGATAAATAATAATTATTTAATATCTGTTTATTTGCTGGCGTGTTTTTGAAAATATTTTAAGAAGGTTATCGTGTTGAAGTGAGTTGTGTAATAGGGTAATATGAGTAATAATTATTTTGTTTATTTGCTGGTGCTTTTAAAAATAATTTAAGGTTATCATATTGTAGTGAGTTGTGTAATAGTGCAATATAAGTAATAATTATTTATATCTGTTTATTTGCTGGTGTGTTTTTGAAAATAATTTAAGAAGGTATTCGATGTAAAAATGTTTCGACCGTGAGAGGCCGCTATGTCTGCATCTTATTGTGTTTGTGAAAATGAAAGTGATAGTGAGTACAGTGATAAATAAAATCAAAGTTCATTAGTGTTTTCAGTAAGAAAAAAATCGGTTACATTTGAACGAGCAAGCGAAACAAATTTGCCTTAATGTTTACAATAATTTTTTGAGCGACGAGTTAATGACCCTAATTTGTATGATTTGGATGTATTAGGTGAAACAGCATCTCTGACTAACGTTCCCCGTCCCACAATACACAAACTGGTGAAAGAAGGTGTCCTCCCAAGAAAACAAAGATCCAACGCCGGTCAATCGAAAACTCTGGACCCATCGTTAGCAAAACTTTTAAGAACTTGACAGAAAATTAAAAGAAATATTATCATTTAAAATATACCAAAAGAAATTTAGGAACTTGGCTGAGAAAAATTGGATTCAAATATCAAACAATTAATAAATGCATAGCGATTATGGAAAGTAGACATATAGTGAATTGACAAAATTCATATCTAGAAGAGATAAAAGAACTCAGAAGGGAAAATAGACCAATTTACTATCTAGATGAAACTTGGTATGATACTCATGACACCATTAAAAAAGGATGGACCGATGGATCTAGGAAATGTCAACCCATCTCATTGCCCCTCAATAAAATGTCTCGGTTGATTATATTACACTGTGGATCAGTTGATGGATGGGTTGATAATGCATTAAAACTGTGCTGCGGAAAAACATGGAAGACTGTAACGTTGATTACCACAAGAACATGGAGGGAGAAGTATTTGAGGAATGGTTTGAAAATACACTAATTTCAAAATTAAAACCGAATACCATTATTGTTCTTGACAATGCGAAGTACCATTCGAAACAACTGTATAAAATTCTAAACAAGAGTTCTACTAAGCTGGAGTTATAAATTTTTTTTATGGAACATGATCTCTATTATGAGGAAAATTATAATAAAGCACAACTGTTGGAAGTCATGCAAATGAAAAATTACGAGAAGTATATTATAGATAATGTAAAGGAGATATATGCCACAAAGAGTTGATATTACCACCATATTTCTGTATTTTCAATCAGATTGAATTAATTTGCTGTAAATTGAAGAAAAACGTCAGAAAATATTTTTCCGAAATTTGATAAAAAAGTTGTATAGTTAATTCAAAATGAAGTGTAGAAAATTAACAAGAAAGATTGGGAAAAAAGAATTAGGAAAGTAATTACAATTGAAGATGATTATTTAAAAATTGCCAAATTTCATATAAATAGTGGAAATAAATTTATTATAAATTTGAACGAGAATAGTCGTTCACCTCAAAATGAAGAAGAGGGTGAGAAGGACGAGGATTCAGAGGAAGAAGCAATGTGAGGCCAGGTAAAGTGAAGTGATGTGAAGTGAAGAAATGAATTTTGTGATATCAACTGCATTATTTAATTCCGTTTTTGTGCTTTCAGTAGTTCAGTGCTAGAAACATTCTTTATCAGGATGTTATTATTTATTAATGTTATTTTTATAGTAATAACTTTACTATTAGAATTTATTTTTAGTTCATTTATGGAGAAAAATATTATTGGACATATTCACAGACTACAGTATCAATTTTTGTTCCACAAATACAAATAAACAAGTATTATAAAGAAGACTATAACTATACAGTGTGTTTCACTTGAAATGGTAACACCCCAATAACTTTTTTATATTTAGTTGAATTTCAAAAACTTTTCTTTATATGTAGCTTTTAACGCTCTTTTAAAGGATCAAACAACAATTTAGCCTAATTAATACAGTAGTCTATTGTGATCAAAAATAAAGCGAAAAAAATTGAAAAACATGTTAGGGATTTCTTTTTTTTCGAAAAAAGTTTATTGAGAAAACTTGTTCAGAATCATAAACTGGATGGAGTTTACCCAGAACAAGGTATTGACAACAACATTTTGTTAACACGATTTTCGCTCTTATCGGTCGAAAGCCGCAGAACTTATTATTCATGCCTCTTTGTGTACAAGCTTACAAATCACTTAATCGATTGTCCTGAACTGTTAGCTCAACTAAATTTCCACACACCTTGTATTAACAGCAGGAATGAACAATGTTTTGTCTTCGTACTCCTAAAACAAATGTAATGGCAAAATCGCCTATATATTCTATAAGTAACAAATTTAATCAGTACTGTAGTTCAACTGATATTTACTCCCTTTCACTCGGAATGTTCAAGAACACCATTAAAAACCAACTTGCACCAATATAACAGTCTCTGTAACTCCTCTCTCTTTTTTCTCCTCTTTATTTTTATCACTCTATCATAAATCATGTCCCTAAATAAACTGTATATTTTGTGTTAGTTTTGTAATAATAATATATAGTTTTTCTTTTGTAATAATTATGTATTAGAAATACTAATTTTGCAACCTATTTAATTAAGATATATGTTTTATATACTATGTAATTACTTCCATGGTTTTTTCTTCTTTTTCTTATATTTTACGCTACTCTTATATTTACACCTATTGTATTTATCCTGTAAGTGGGTACATCACCTGTTTGGACAATAAAGAATTTATTTATTTATTTATAAATTCTATTGGCAAGCAAATAATTTCTGTCTGAGTTGCCCAAAGCAAAAGTCATGTCTACAAGTTCTGCTTTATTAAAATTCATTTTGTAACTCGAAATATTTTAAATTTAATACAAATGGTAACTGACGACCGATAAGTGCGATAAATGTTCGTTTGTACAAACAATTTATACTAAACCGAGGTTTTATTGCTTGTCCAATACTGAAAACAGCAAAAAAATTTACAAAAAACCTATTACAGTAAGGGATCAGTTAAATCCTATTTACCCACTTCAATGGATTGGAGGAAATGGTACCACTAAATGGCCTAATTTCAAAAGCGCATTGACACGTGTGTCAATCAAAATGGGCAACAGGTGGAGCATTTATTATAATTTTTTTTAATGAATTATTTGAAGAAACCTCTACTTTGTTTATTCTTGAATTTTGTACTTATTGCTCGATAAAACGAAAATGGTTGCAAATAGCCATAGAGAACAAAAAATGTTCGTTTTTCATTTCTACATTACATCGTTGAAAAACATGTGTTCCATTTGAAAAAAATTGAGAAAATTCAATTTAAAAAGTTCTTAAATGAAAAATAATGTTTGGCCATCCTGTACATTTTTAGGAAGTAAAAATGACTCAAAAACGTTAATTAGATGTCTCAGTAACTAGTAATCACATAAGGTTTTCTTAAAACCTATAATTGTGACTTTGGTGATTTTTTCAATATGCATCTACAGATGGCATTATTTCAACAAAAAAATTGGGAGATAGTCAATAATAATATAGGAATGAATAGAGCCTAGAAAGAGGTTTCAAAAAATGTACTGATATAACGGGTGATTATGAAGTAAGGGATATATTTCAACTTATTATATATTCTTAACAAATTAAATTAATAACAAAAAGTAAATGGAATCTAGTTGCTTACATAATGGGATTTCTGATGTCAAATACTAGTTACCGCAAATGCTCGATATGACCTCCATTTTGTTGTTGTAAAATTACCAACCGTTCCTCCAAATTGTATACAGCACTATTCAACATTTCTGGTTGAATTGCACGAATTTGCTCTCTAATACTGTCCTTTAATTCCTCCAGCGTTGTTGGCCGTGTTCTAAACACCAAATTTTTTAAATAACCCCACAGCCAGTAATCCGCTGGGTTAATATCAAGCGATCTTGGTGACCATGAATTTGCAAAATGTCTGCTTATAACACGATCTTGAAAAACTGCAGTTAACAATTCTTTAATTGGTCGGTAAATGTGCGGAGGTGCTCCATCCTGCATAAAAATCATGTTTTCAATTCCTTTGTGCTCGTTTTGCAACTGTGGAATTGCATAATCCCTTAACATTTGCAGGTATCGTTCACCAGTAACAGTTACGGCCTCCTCATTCTGTATTTCATCGAAAAAGTATGGACCAATGATGAAATTAGCTGTGAAACCGCACCAAACGGTGACTTTTTTGTCATAAAGGCCTTGCTGAACGATATCATGTGGATTTTCTGTTGACCATATTCGACAGTTTTGAGTATTAATTCCACCATTAAGAGAGAAATGGGCCTCATCTGTCCATAAAATGCGGGATAACCATTCGGGTTCAATTTCCATCTGAGCCAATATGTGTAATGAAAAATCGTACCTGAGAGAAAAATCTGTGTCCTTTAATTCAAACAGCAGTTGCAGTTTATAGGGATACATTTTTAGGATTTTCGTAAAATTTTCCAAACCGTGATGTATGGCATTTGTAATCGTTTTGATATCGCATTCACACTACTGATTGCTAGCGGATTAGTATTGGCTACGTTTTGATTTTCCTGAAGAACTTCTGCAACTTGGACATCACTAATCCTAGGTCTTCCTGACCTCAGAAGGTCTTTTACAGACCCTGCTCTTTCAAATTTGCTAATCAAATTATGATACGCCTTCATTTTGCACGGCCCTGCTCTCAAACCCATTTTCGTACGAAATTTTCGTAACCCAGTAATGTAATTTTTACCGCCTTCATAATAACATTGCACTAAACCAATTCTTGTTTGCAGATCCATACTGAAATTGTTACAATTTAAGTTACGCGAGTTTTATTTTGAGAACAATTCTCTAAATTACGATTATTTCGTTTGACACTTGTATCAATAGTAGTCATGACAATTCTTTTGTTTTCCATAGATACACTAAAATCCAATTATTTAGGCAACTAGATTCTGTTTACTTTCTGCTACTAGCATAATTTCTTAAAACTATATAAGAATTTAAAATAAACCCTTTATGATAACCCCATACATACCATTCCATTTAAAAAAAAAGCACTTGATCCTGTAATTTTGTCTTAGCTCGCCCTGTATATTCGAAAATTGTTTCCGGTTATACACTTTTTATCTAGTTATATATATTTTTTTTCTAATTTATAGATATCGTAGAACTCGACATATCGAAGTCCGACGCACTATTGCACCACCCTGTATAAATGGGTACAAACCCTGGTTTGCACCTTTTATATAAATGGGTGCAAACTCTGGTTTAAACCCATAAAAAATAAAGACCAGATGTTTTTCTATCTCTATAATAATTTGTATTATCAGAGACAGACAATTAAAAATGATCATGAAAGGATGATCAAGCAAAAAAAAAAGTACTTACCGTCAGGTTGAAATGTTTGGTGTTGAAGAACATCAAAGTGCTGAGCAATACATGTGGAGAATGGGCCCCTAATTGCTTACTTTCCCATAAGTGCTCTTCTTCCACTCTAGTGACAATATAATGAGAGTCGTTGTAAAGAACAGAAAATTTTTTTGCCACTTCATCTAAACAATCTGTGAATTTTTCATAATAGGGATCGCAAAATATATTATCAATTCGACCATTTTCAAACAGATATTGTTGAATTCCCAAACATAGGTAGTAAATTGTGTCCGGTGCATATTCTGCACCATTTGGTTTTCTCACTTCTTTTACAAATAAACAAAGTGAGTAATTAAGTTCATCCGATGTCAGTTGTAAGATTTCTGTTTTAAACACCATTAAACTTCTTGATTTCTCCAATTCCGTGTTCTTTGTAGTTACCCATTGTTTCCAAGCATTAACGCCAAATGTGTACTGAAAATAGAATAGAATAGAATTTCATTGTGCAACAGTAACAACTGTACAATTTTTGTTTGTGACATTTCCAAAGGTACAAAAAACAAAATACAAAATACTTATTTATAGTGATTACTTGAATGTATTCTTATTCATTTCTTGAAAGTGTATGGTTCTGCGCGTATTAAGAGTTTTCTAATATTGATTTTGAAAATATTTATAGATTTCAATCTTTTTCAATTGGATGGGCAGGATATTATAACGATGCAAACGAAAACGAAAATTTTGTAAAATTGACGATACCTCGAAAGACGTTATTCGGCGAACGGTTTATAGTTTCTATGAGGAAAATAAAGTACCAACTTTAGAAATGATTCGTGATAAGTTGCGTGATTATCCGGATTATAATTATAAATCTTTAGAAACGCTACGAGGTATTTTATTAGATTGCGGCTTTAAACACAAAAAAATAGATAATCGAATGGTTATAATGGAATCGCGACGTATCGTTGAACTTCGACAAGAATACTTACATAAAATGAAAGAATACCGTGAATCAAATAGGCATATAGTATATCTTGATGAGACCTGGTTTGACACACACGATGTTGTTCGGTACGGTAGATGACTCTAAAAATTGTAGTTTGAATACACCTTGCTCGAGAGAAAAGCGCGTTATAATTCTTCATGCTGGAAGCAAATACGATTTTGTACCCAACGCATTGCTCTTGTCGGCCAAAAACATAACACAATCCTCTGCTGATTATCAGACATGACTGCGGATTTGTTCGAAAAATGGTTCGCTGAACAGCTGCTACCTAACATTTCTCCAAATCAGTCATTATTATGGAAATGCTTCGTATCACTCGCGTTTATTACATAAAATACCTAATAATAGTACCAAAAAAGATCTTTGCAAGAAACACGGTCATACGCTCGCGCGGTTGCCACCGTATTATTGCGTATTTAATTCGATCGAGATGGTTTACTATAAAGAAACATTTACGGAAATGCAATCAGTCACTAACTTTAAGCGCAGTAGTACTTTATAATCTACGACAATTAGTAAATGAAGTGATCAATAGCGACATATGGGGAAAATGCGAAAGTACAAAAAGTAAACGAGTATCCTATTTTGCCACCCATAGCACCAATTATTATTCAAACCGGTGACGATTCTAGTTCAGAATATTCTTCTGATAATTCAATTGCCACTTAGTATTTTTGTTTAAATATTTTTTTTTACGTTTAATCGAAGCAACTTAGCTTGAACGGTTCAAGAGATTTATAATTGATTTTATTTGTTTTTAACAAATTTTAAATATTTATTTTTTGTGATTCAATTGCCACGCAGCATTTTTGTTTAAACGCTTTTTACGTTCAGTTTGTAAAAAATGTCATTAACTAAGTGAGTAAGATTCTTAACTTTTATTCAATCATCAAAATTGCTTATTCAACTAATATAAATAAATAAACAAGTAAGTAAATAAATAAAAAGGTCATTATAGGTATTGTATATACATATAAACTTATAAAATAGTAAAAAAATATTCGATTTATTTTAAAGAATTAAAAGATAATTCTAAACCTTTTTTGGTCGACGTTCATGGATATAACTAAATTCCCGTTGTTGGCGTTTTTATGCTGTTCCAATTCATATTGGAAACACACTACATTCACCAATACTTTCAGCCCTCTTCGTATCTGGATGTTACCGAACTCGCCAAAATAACCACAATGTAAGATATTTTGTCATATATGCATGAACGTATTTACGCGGTGACAAATCACCTAGCGTCAACCCTGGACTCGAGTTATTTATCGCTACCTTCCTATCTCTATTTATAAAAAACAGGATTTGCAAAGAAATTAAAAATGTTTAGAACGGAAAAATCGCAAAAATTAAAAATAAATTATTTTACAATTTTAAAAAACTGTAGGTTATTGGGAATGAGTGCTACATACTGTTGTTACTCTCTTCTTTATAAGGCTATTTGTAGTGGAAAAAAGTTGGATTAAAAGTGATATTTGGTAGCAGTTTAAAGATTACATTGTTGTAAATTATTATTATATAATGGTGAAAGTTGCAAAAACAGGAACAGTCAAATAATTAAAATATTAATTATTTAAATAAATATTCTAGCCCAGTAAACAGCTTCTTAGAGAATTTTTTTGTAACAAAAAATACTCATCTGGTGGAATAAAAATAAGACACAAAAACAAGAAAAAAAAAGTTACTGATAACTGAAATTATGATAAAGAAAAAACTACAAAATGGAATGCTCACAATGTAAACAAGTCAAAACAATAAGTAAAGACACAAAATATCCATGTTTTCCATTCGACCTGTGTAGGAATCTGTACTGCATAGAATGCTCAGAGCTAACATCATCAGAAATAAAATGCATACCTTTACAAAAACGCCTTATGAAATTTCACTGTAATAAATGTCGTAATTATGACCTAGTAGATCTTTTGAGGGCCACTATTAAAGATAAGGAAGTCATAATGAAAGAGAAAGATGGGCTCATCAAATTGCTTCAAGAAAAAAATACATTTTTTTGAGGAGAAAGAACAGATGCCTGAAATAAACACTTATGCAAACATTTTAACTACAAAACAAATGAATGATAAACAAAATTATTCAAGCATAGTAATAAAACCCAAATCAGCACAAAAAAGGACATTAGTACAAAAGTAAAACCAGCTGTCCTGAAAATTGAAATACAAAACTTGAGAACACAAAAAAAATTGTACTGTTATTATTAAATGTTCAACAAAACGTGAAAATGAAATTTTGGAAAATACAATGAAGGACAAATTAAAGGACGATTATAATGTAGAAACTAGCAAGATGAGAAAACCAAAAATAAAAATCACCAATTTTAATGAAGAAATGACAATGGAAAATATCGAAAAATGTATAAATGAACAAAATCAATTAACAGGAATTAAAGTAACATGTAAAAAAAACAAAAATCAAGCTTTCAAACCATATTTTGTGAATGTTTGAACATTTGAAAAATTGATAGGCATGAAGAAAATATACATTGGCTGGCAACGGTAGATATTTTGAAATGTAATGACTCGCAAATAGCAACTGACAAATTTACAGAAATTTTTTCAAATTTAATTGAACTCCAAAAGAATAATAAAAAAAGAAGCCAAATACTAACAAAAAAAAATATGGATTACAGAGGGTCTTGTAAATTCTATAAAAAAACGAGACAAATTAAAAAAAAACTACTAGAACACCAATCTGACATTCTTGAGACTGAATACAAAAACTATAGAAATCATTTAAATACACTCTTAAGAAAATAAAAAAATAACTACTATAAAAAAACATCTACAAAATTATCTCAGAAGCCACAAATGAAAAT
This sequence comes from Rhamnusium bicolor, assembly GCA_029963845.1. Taxonomy (NCBI): domain Eukaryota; kingdom Metazoa; phylum Arthropoda; class Insecta; order Coleoptera; family Cerambycidae; genus Rhamnusium; species Rhamnusium bicolor. The sequence continues at coordinate 12,328 of JANEYF010004945.1, forward strand.
ACTGTTAAAAGTACAGAAATTCGGCTCGTTGATAATAATGGCATGGCTTTTCACTACTCAAAACAAATGGCTAATCATAGTATTGAGTACTTTGCTAATGAAGGAAGTAATATGCTTGAACAGATTACTGAACCAAAAAACTTTAATTTCAGATTAGACAACTCATTACAATCAATGTTCCTCACTCCAGTTAATCAAAATGAAGTAATAAAAGATATACATAGTTTAAAGGATAGAAGTGCACCTGGAATTGACGGAGTGACAGCAGAAATAATTAAATTTGTTCACCCACAAATACTGAACCCTCTTGTACATATTATTAACCTTATTTTTAAAACTGGCCATGTCCCACATCAATTTAAAGTATCTGTTGTAACACCCGTTGTAACGATCCATTGGATTTGAAAAGAAATTATTATTATTATTATAATAAATTCATAATGAAATAAATGCATTTAAGATTGGAAATAGATTTGGTAAATTTCATTCATAATAATACGTAAATGTTTTGCTAGTTAATTAAAATTGTTTTTCTGTTTTCCTATAAAAGAAGGCGAATAAAAAGTATCTAAGTTTTTATGCCAGCCTGATAAAAGGACAGAAAGAATCTGAGCATTTGAATACTGGTCACCTGTGAAATGTGACATAATTTTAAAACACTTAAATTTATTTAAAAGGCCGATTTACATCTACAGGTAAATACCTTTTTTATTCTTTTTCATTATTAAAATCAGTTATTTATTAAAATGTGTCATAAAAAAAAATGCATTTATTTCAGGCCTTTTTTTTTGTCTTTACGTTTTCTTTTGTTTCCTTGTAAAATTGGAAAGTACCTATCCAATAAGGAAACTCACAATAACAATTGGTTTAAAGTACATATACTTATATAATTCTATGGAGCAGAAGCATATCTATTATGATGGTTTCGACAAAATATATTATCTACCCCAAAAGTTATAAAAATAAGAGTACTACAAGGAACGGTATTGGGACCAATCTTATTTACTGTTTACATAAACTCATTGCTAGGACTAAATATAAACGCCAAAATTGTTTCATATGCAGATGATACAGTAGCCTTGTTTAATGGGAATACTTGGGAACATCCGAAAGAAAATTTAATTGAGGGCATGGAAACTATAAAAAAAATGGCTTGACAAATATCAACTCTCTTTAAATGTTGAAAAAACCAAGTATATTGCATTTTCAGTAATTAGTTATAATAGGCCAGAATACAACTCAATAGAGGTAAATAACCTCATGCACAGAATCAAAGAAATTGATGAATTAAAATACTTATTATCATAGACAAACATTTAAAATGGACACAGCATATTAACTATGTAACAAATAGGGTAAGAAACCTTATATACAAGTTCTATCAACTTAGAAGTATTTTAAATAAAAATATTCTAATAATGATGTATAAAGCATTCGTAGAATCACTTTTCAGATATGGTATACTGGTTTGGAGTGGTCTTTATACAATATCACTAAAAAAATTAAACGTAATCCAAAATAGCATTCTAAAAATTATGTATAACAAAAAAACGAGATTATAACAAAATTACTTTATAACAATAATGACATTTTTAATATTCGATCTTTGTATATCCTTAATGTTTGTATCTACATACATAAAAAAGATGAATTAAAAGTGCATATTGATAATCAATACAACACCAGAAGCGCAAAAGAACAGCATATGCAAATTCCTATCAGCAAAAAAAATATAAATCAAAGATTTATTACATACTTAGGTTCAAAATTTTATAATATATTGCCAAGGAATATTAGACTTGTAAAAACCGTTAAACGATTTTCGAAACTGTAAAGATTACGTAAAATTTAATTATCATGAATAAAGCTGCAAATCGTTTCTGTGTATCATGGTCGTAGAGTACAGATGCACTTACTGTTGCCGACATTCACCTTGACCACGAAACTCTTTCTCCAGTCCAGTCTATTATTAGCTTTCAAGTTGTGTACACGTTAAGTCACTTGGGCATATTGCATATTATTTTTGTGTTTTTATTTTATTTATTGTACTGTATTATTGATATTAATTTAATAATAAAGCATAGCAGACGTACGCCATTTACTGACAAAGTGAATAAATTCATAGGTGAATTCCCGGATTTATTCTATGATGGTGCTAAAATAATTTGTAAAGTGTGCGAGAAAGATTTGATGTGCTGGGATAAGCGTGTTTGTGGATTTCACGTAAATAGTGTACAAAAAAAAAAAAAATAGCGTGCCTTCGACAACACAGTTTATGTTTAATTTACTATTAATGCTGATTGCCTGTGATGTTCCGCTGCACATACTCGATAAACAACCATTTTGAAAGTTCTGGAATAAATACAATGCCCAGGTGAAGTTACCAAGTCACACAAATTATGTAACTATCTACCAACTGTACACATAGACATGGTAAATAAGATTAAATGTGAATTAAAAAATACATGGCTATGGTTATCTGTTGATGAGACAACAGATTGTAAAAAAATTCTATTTTAAATGTTACAGTACGAGTACTGGATCCTCTTAAACTGACAGTTCCACTGTTACTAGCTAGCAAAAGACTAAGTCAGTGTACTAGCGAAACAATTACCAGGGTGGTGCTGGAGACGTTAGAAAAATTTGAACTGTCAAAAAGTCAAGTGTTGATGTTTGTGACTGATGGCGCCGTGACAATGCGTTCGGTAGGCAGTTTTTTTGCAAGAACAAGGTTGTACGTTTATGCATGTTACATGTAAAGTGCATGCTTTACATCTTGTGGCGGAAACTATTCGAAAAGGTTTTCGAGAGGTGGATGCTAGCAAGTACAAAAAAAGTGTTTATTAAATCTCCTAAACATCTCCGTGCATTTCATAGCAAGTGTCCCGGTATTCCTGAACCACCACAGCCGATTCTTACATGTTGGGTAACATGGTTGCAGGCAGCTTTTTATTATTCTGAATATTTCCAACAAATAAAAGCTGTGATACTACAATTCAATCCAGAGGAGGCTGCAGCTATTAAGGAAAGCCAGACAAAACTCGAAGATATTTCCGTTGAAACAGCTTTAAAAAATATTGCGAAGAACTATAAACCATTACATCAAAGCATAAAAAAATTAGAAAACAGTGCGTTGTCACGGAGTCACTGCAAATAGTGGACGAAGTAAATCTACTGGTACACGCTATAGGTGACGCAACAAATGAGCGCGTTAAAGAAAAGTTCGCAAGTGTGTTAAATAAAGACACCGGTTTTACCAAATTAAGACAAATATGTGATGGTGCAGCCCCAGGTCCGTTAAGTGCGTTCAAAGACTATTTTACATATGCGTGTACATCAGTAGATGTCGAACGGTTGTTTTCAAAATATAAGAATATATTTTCACCAAAGCGAACATCACTCATGGAGACAACCATAGAAACATACCTGATGCTGCAAAATGGTTACACATCTTCTCCAGTTTGTGATAAGCAAGCTAGTTCATCAAACTAGTTAAGAGGATAAGTTTTACTTATATTGTTATAAATTGTAACAGTTTATTGTTTCTCGTATTAGTTAATTTCGCGGACGCCACTGTCCCACGGAACATTTTTGACAGCCCTAATCATGAATTTATTAGGTGTTTAGAAGTTCAACACATTATTAATATGGCAGAATTCAAAAACACTGGCAAATGCAATCAGTACTTATATTATGTTTATTATTATTGTTTTCTGTTTGTCCTTTTCGTTTATCTTTATATTATGTATATTATTTTTTGTTTTTTGATTTTCAACATATATTATACTTTTTTTCCACTCGTTTAATAGTAGTTATACTTATGATAATAGCATACCTACAATTATATTATTAAGTTATTAAGCACATACAGGTGTAAAGTCACTTAGGTGCGTAAAATAAGTTAGAAAAATCTGTACCTACATCGCTTTAAAAAATATATATATATATTTTTTTTTTTTTTTTTTTTATATATATATATATATAATATATATATATATATATATATATATATATATATATATATATATATATTGTAGTTACTAGCTTGTTGTTGTTAAATAAATTGGTGTTAAATAAATTAAGTGTAAGATATTCACTCAGTGTCTCACGAAGAGAGCACATTACCCCCTTTTTGTGTAAAATAGGATGGTTAAGAATTGAATATAGGTTTAAATATTTACTATCTATAGAAATATATAATATTCTGTCAACTAAATTGCCATTTTACTTATACGAAAAAATTAAATGGAGAAATGATATACACAATGTGAATACTAGGAATTCTAACAAAATGCAAATTTATAAACACAATACTGAAAAATTTAAAGCCAGCTTTTCATATCTGGCAGTCAAACTATACAATGAAATACCTGATTATTTTAAGATTAGTAATGTGTCCACATTCAAAAATAAATTGAAATCTATGTACCTGAATCAACAAAAAAATACTCTTAATTAATTTTTATTTATTGACATTATTTATATATACATATAACTTTTATACTATTAACTAGTCCATTGGTTGAGAATTAAAAACAGCTTTAAGCTGATCTCCGCCTTTTTGTGATATATATTACATTTTTTTTTTCTCTTTTCATTTTCTTTGGTACTGTGTTTTATAAAATAATGTAAGCTACTTTTTGTGTTTTTAATATTCTGCGTATTGTATGTTTGTCTATGTTTGTATTTTATCGATTTTTACTGTATCACAAATAAAGCCTATTTTTTATTTAGAAAAAAAGGGAAAATACCATCTAAAAAACCTTCTGGTATTTTTGATTTTATCCTAACTTTACATAATTGGTGTTTTTTATTTTTCTCACAGCTTTATTTTATTATTATTATTATTATTATTATTATTAAATTTAATAAATTGTAACTGACAGCGACAGCTTGTAAATTTTGTTTAATTCATAGCATACTATGAATATTTCTTTGGCCACGTTTTTAACTTATTTACAAATCTGGATGTCAGAAATTAAGCAATAAAAAAATTTTCTCCAAAACAGTACTTTGTACGGAAAACGTAAGAGATTAGTTTTATACAGTTTTAATCAGTAGTATTTCAGGAGTTATCAAACTGAATAAAAAAGAGTGCTGTATCATATTTTTCTATAAAAAAGGTTATTGATGTCGATCCTACGTACGCCACTGGTGGAAGTAAAAAACTGATATGTACAAACGCCTACTTATATGATACTAACATGCCAAAATTTAATATTCTGATTAAGTATTTTTCGCGATTTTTTAGAAAAACCGATTTTTTTTTTAAATCTTGACACCCTGTATCTTATAAACGAAACCATTTAGGACATAAGGTGTATATAAAATAAATATAAAATTTGACGTGTTTTTTGAAACGTTTTTTGTATACGTGTTAGTGATTACATTTATATCTGCATCCTGTAGTAAATTAGTGTATACTGTTTTCATATCTCTAAATTACTACAATTTAAATTTCTTTTGACTTATGTAAGTACATTAACATGAATGAATTGGAGACATCTAAAACCACTGTTTAGGACTCTCCTGGGAGGATGACAATAAACTTACTATTTTACTCTCTAATTAGGAAAATGATAATCATGTTGTGAAGTGGTAACCACTGTATTATAAAGCAATGTGGAAGAATAGTTAACACATGGAAAAAAAAAGTGTAGACAGGCAAGAAATTCTTGAAATTGTTCATAACTGCAAAAATAAAATGAGTTGTGGGGATGATGGTATTCCTATCAGTTTATTAAAAATATGTATAGATGAAATCGTCGATATTATTTCGTATATAATAAACAATTCTCTAAAATATGGCATTTTCCCAGATTCTTTAAAAATAGCACTTATAATACCTTTACACAAAAAAGGAGACGAGTCCTTGATTGAAAATTACAGACCAATAAGTAAGTCTTTTATCAGTTTTTTTCTAAAATGTTTGAGAAAGTTACATGTAATAGATTAATGAATTATATGGTCACAGCAAGGGTATTTAAAAGGTCGGTCTACAAAAACAGCAATACAGGGTGTCCCAACCAAAAGTAGGCACCCTGAATAACTTTGGAGATAATTTTTTTTTGAAAAATTGGTGAAACACGCCGACCTTGTTTCCAAGGGGGACATATTTTAATGTAATACTTGTATACCTATCATCAACCCTCTACCCTACATGGCCACCTCCTCAAAAAAATTCAAATGGCAAAGGGGGGTCGAGTGATACATCTTTTTGAAAGGTCTTTCAATTCCCTACATAACTGTGTATTTTTTGAACTTTTATCGATTCATTCTTAAGGAAAATAATTTTATTTTTGATGATTACACACAATCGAAATCGTTTAAAAAATTTAAAATACACAGCACTGGGTATTGAAACTTATAAAAAAAAACTACATTTTTTAGTGCTCTTAAATCAATACGAGTTTTTTTCGACAAAAAAATACTTTCCTTGTCCGTTTAGTTTTAGAATAATAAAAGACTCATAAGTATTTGATAGTCCTTGAACATTAATTTGTTCACAACCAATTTTAAATCGAGACACATTTTACCAGAGTGAGTTCTCAAAATGGTTTATACCCTTCAGGAGAGAATAGAAATTGTCAGCATTTATTTTAAAAACGATAATTGTGCTTGAGCTACGGAGCGCATATTCAATAGAAATCACCCAGATAGAAGGGTTGGTTCTCAGTATGTTTTACAATAATTATTGACAAAATTTATGGAAACAGGTTTCGGTTTCCTGAGCGATGGATTGGAAGAAGAGGTTCTGTGGAGTGGCCCGCTAGGTCACCCGATTTAACTCCCTTGGATTTTTTTCTGTGGGGACATTTGAAATCAAAGGTATTTGTAACAAAACCCGCATCTCTGGAAGAGTTACATGAAAGAATTGTTTGAGAATGCCGTTTATTGACTCCAGATGTGTTCAGAAATGTTCGTACAGAATTTCAAGACAGATTACACTACTGTATGGAAGTCGGTGGGGGTCATTTTGAACAATACATACGATAATTTAAACTGCTTCTTTTATTTTTATTTCCCAAACCTAAAATAATGAAACAATTATTTCTCAGGAACGAATCGATAAAAGTTTAAAAAAATACAGTTATGTAGAGAATTGAAAGACCTTTCAAAAGATGTATCACTCGACCCCCTTTTCCATATGTATTTTTTGAGGGGGTGGCCGTGTGGGGTAGAGTGATGATGATAGGTATACAAGTATTACATTAAAATATGTCCCCCTTGGAAACAAGGTCGACGTGTTTCACCATTTTTCAAAAAAATTGTATCTCCAAAGTTATTCAGCGTGCCTACTTTTGGTTGGAACACCCTGTATATGAATTCACACCGAATATACAAAATGTTTTAGAAGATAACAACATAGCATTAGGACTTCTCAATTTATCCAAAGCATATTACTGTATAGATCACTTAAATACTTCTCTGTAAGCTAGAAAAATATGGAGTAAGAGATAACATATTAAAGTGGTTTCGTTCATACCTCACTGAGAGAAAACAGAAAGCCGTAGTAACAAAAAATAATGTCACTACCAAATCTGGCATGTAAACGATCAGGCTTGGAGTGCCTCAGGGAAGTATTTTGGGACCTATATTGTTTATAATATATATCAATGATTTATCTGAGATAATATCCATTGATGGCGAGTCCATGACGAACTAAACTGATGAATCAAATCTTTTAGTATATGTGTCTACATACTTTGATGCAATAATTCTGGCAGATATGTTGTTCACGAAAGCGGAAACGTGGTTCATGAACATATTAAACACTAATAAAACTAATACTGTGTTATTCAAAACAAATAATGCTCTCTTTAACACCCCAGATGTGATGAACTTAAACAACACTACCAGAATACAGTTCTCAGAGTAGAAAATTTTTAGGTATGTATATCGACGAAACACTAAAATTGTCATGTAGACCATATATGTAAAAAGTTAAACTCAGTATGTTACACAATCAGAGTACTATCAAAATATATTTATTTAAAAATGCTTAGAGTAGTTTATCACGCTAATTTCAAGTCCGTGGTTCGGTAAGGTCTCATTTTTTATGGAAAATGCTCCAATATTAACAAAATTTTTGTAATACAGAAACGTACCCTAAGAGTTACCTTAAAATTGAAACCAGCAGAAACCTGTAGAAATAAGTTTAAAGCTAATAATAAATTACTCACTCTAACCGCCATATATGTACAAGAATGTCTCTTATTTCTGTTCAATAACAAACAATATTTTAGGGAGAATGAACCTCAGGAAATACATAACACTCAAACATTAGATTACATTTATCCTAGACATAGATTAACTATAACTGAAAAAAAATGCTCACTATAATTGTATTAAACTGTACAATAAATTGCCCCGCTACTTGCAACAGGAAGAGAATTGGAAAAAGTTTAAGAAACAAGTGTTTGAACTTTTAGTGAATATAGAACCATATAATGTAAATGAATTCCTTAATTACCAACTGTGATAAACAGATATGTGTGCACTGCGATAGTAAATGTAAATAATTATTATTTTTATATACAATTATTATTTTTTTATATATAGTGTTATTTTTTATACACAGTTATTATTTTATATACATATAAAAATATTTACTTGTCATTTATTAATGTTTTGTACAAATTTTGTGACTGCTATTTAATGTTATTGTTATTTATAACATTACCTTGAAATAAAGATTATTATTATTATTATTATTATTATTAAAATACTTACTTACCTTAAGACACATATTTGCATCTGGTTTCTCCACAGGTTCTGGTGCCTGTTGTACTTGATGAGGTTGCATCATAGGGATATCAACTTGATGTGACATTCTGCGGCCTCGTTTTGCACTGCCTCCCCTAGATTGCCTCATACCTCTCTTCCTGCCTCTAGTAGATGGATGTCTCTCCATCATATGATGCATCGGTTGTGATTCATCCACATGTTCTTCCTGGATGTGTGGCTCCCCACCTTGCGGTGCTGTTATTGTATTAGCCGTCAATGCTCCTTCTAGATCAACAGCAGGTTCGTCTAACTCAGTGGCCATTTTTAATGCCATCTGAAGCATATCATCCCCAAAAGTATTGCTTGCGTCAACCGGTTCTGGGCTATAGCTATCTTCTGGTCCAGCAGTGTCATCTTCACTTTCAGAATCTGTAACGTCCTTCTTTTCTTCAGCTACCATTTCTGCCATCATCAGCAGCTCAGCTTCATAAGGGTCAGTTGGAATTTTAACTTGGATTTTCTAAAACAACAAAAATAACAGTTCCAGTTGGGTTTTTTCTAAATTAAAATTCTACTGCATCATTTGATAAATTGTTTGAAGGTTTTTGGCCTACCATCTATCATGTTATAAGTTGCTTTTTTTTTTTTAAATAAGAATTAAGATTTTTCACGACAAAGCCGTAAGTAAAAATAATGTGTTTTTTTTTCCAAATAAGCAGAATTAAGATTTTTTAATTTTGCACATTTCCACCAAGAAAAAAATTGCCACAAAGACAAAAACTATAAAAACCTATCAAGAGGATGTGGAAAACTTGGAACTGTCCAAGCGCAAAAATCATTTTTGGCTTAATCTTCTCTCTAAAAGTTGGAACAGAAGAAGACATTAGTGTTGGTTTAAAATATGCTTTTAAAAAAATAGAAAGTATTTCTCTTAATGTCATGTCTGTAAAAACAGGAAATTGTCCAAATAATTGGAAAATTTCTACAATGACACCTATAGAAAAGCTACTAAGCTCTAAAACTATGAGGATTTACAACCAGTATGTATTATTAGTTTATGAAAAAAATTTTAGAAATAGTATTAAGGCGGATTTCCACCAAACAGACATCCTTGCGACTAAGTTTTGTTTGCAAAAACAGAAACAAAAACAAGTTTTAAGTTTTGGAAACAAAACTGAAACTCTAATTCCGCCAAACGAACTGAAAATAAGTTTAGTTTTTTTTGTTTTTTTTTTACATTTCCACTAGAGGTACAGTTCAATCATGTCCTCTATGTAGAAAAGATACAAAAACTAACTGTTGTTGAGTGTTATTTCTACCGAGCTAACTCTGTTTACAAAAACAAAATACAAAAACCGATCTCTCAGCCATGCGACGGGACTATCAGTTGTTGATGAAAACAATCGCTGGTGACACAGTCTCCGAAATGTTTCTGATTTTGGAAACTTGAGTTCATGTTTTGTCTAAGAAGTTCTATAGCAACAGTGGTAGAGTTAACACCTATTTTTCTCTTTTTTATCTTGTTTATAGAATACAAGTTGATAATAGTTGATTTTTTTGAAATATCAAGTGAAAGTGATGGAAGTTACAGTGAAATGGACATTTGTTAATGGTCAATGGAAAAAGTAAAGCATAAATGAAAAGCAAGGACTAGATTAGGAAGTATTTAAAAAAAAAACAAGCGACTATCAACAGAAGAAATGAATTATGGGACAATATAAACCAAAAACATCAAACAGCCAGTCCACAAGTAAAAACACACATAAAAACACAAGCTCTAACAAAAACAAGAATAATGATAATGAAATTCCACAACAAATACAATTAGATAATGCAACTTCATATACACTGCCCAACACTAGTACAAATGAAGAGATCTCACACAAAAAGAACAGCACATAAGACAAAAAAAAATTATCAGCAAAAATGAAAGAAATGTCACAAAAACCGTTTAAAGCACTTTTTTACATAAAAACACCTGAGACGTTAACAAGGAAAATGATGTCAGATATATGGGACATCTTAACACTGACGATATGATTCTCAAAACAAAAACAGGATTTCTCCTTAAAACTGACCAAGACAAAAACATAATTAGTCAGTCACTAAATAAGCTTATTGGTCAGAAACATATTCTAAATTACAAAGAAACTCAACCCTCATCGTCTATGCCAACAAACACTCATGTTTCTAATCATTCATACAGTGTGGTCATCGCATCTTTAGAACATGACATTACAGAAGAGGAAATTAGCGAATTTCTCACGCAATCCAATATCATTCACAGGTACTGCAAAAGAATTGTTGCAAAAGCCACTAACAAACCTACATACCTCATAAGAATCATTACGGGATGCATAAACTCCTCAGAAAAATTACTTAACGAAGGCCTCTTTTATAAACACAGACATTACCCGGTCTATCCAAGCTTACCACCAGCTTCAATACCACAACCTTGTTCTCGTTGCCAAAAATTTACACATACACGAGACAACTGCACCACACCAATAAAATGCACTAAGTCTAATGGACCTCATCACAATACTAAGTGTAATACACAACTTCCACCAAAATGCACAGGATGCGGTGCAGATCATACTGCATGGTCACTAAAATGTCCTAAAAGACCTATGAAACAAATTGAAGGCATACCAAATAATCAAATCAAATCTCTGAAAAAAAATCAAGTGAAATAGACCCAAAAATCACCAAAAATTCAAAGATACACTTCCAGGTTACAGTACACGTCATGGTCACTAAAATGTCCTAAAAGACCTATGAAACCAATTGAAGGCATACCAAATAATCAAATCAAATCTCTGAAAAAAAAAATCAAGTGAAATAGACCCAAAAATCACCAAAAATTCAAAGATACACTCCCAGGTTACAGTACACGTACATATGATCATCAATACTTACTTAAACAAACTAAATAAAGAAAAATACATGGACAGAGAATTAATCTCTAAATTAAGAAAACGATTTGTAGCACAATATAACATTGATACAGTTGCACATTTTTCAGGAAGCAGAATGTATATTTTGACGTTTGACCTCGAACAACCTTCGACAATATCTCCAACTCAACCAATACAAGGGATTAATAATGTTCAAGTTCACGTCGATAGTTAAATTGTATATGCAAATGTAAACAGCTATATACCAAAAAAACATCTTATCAACAATATTATAAAAAAAAAATCGCATCAACTGTACATTATTTGTAGAAATAAAGACCAAAAGTACTAGTAACACAAGATATAAAAATTGGGATGTTCTACAGTTTGATGGCAATGTTGTCAATAATAATGTGAGAGGAGGAAGCCTTGTGCAAATACATCCTGGATTAAGGATGACCAAGGACAATCCACCGAAAGTAAATAACCCCTTATGCGAAGCTACCCATATCACCATTCCATTTCTGGAGGATAAGTTACACATATTTTTAGTGTACATTCACCCCACTGCAAACATTGATCAAACTATATTCACGAAAGCAGCATTGTATAATTATTGTATCATCATAGGCAATTTCAACGTCAACAAGAACAAGCAAAAACAGCTTAATAATTTCTTAGAAAACTCTAATTTTACAAAAGCAAATACTCTCCCTACTTTTCATATGGCAAACAACCCAGACACAACACCAGACCTAATACTTTATACAAATAACCTTAAAAATAATATAGAGAAAATCGAAACACATCTGGACATTGGTTCCGACCACAATAGAAATATCACTAAATCTGAATAGGAAAATTGAGGACCAAGATGAAAAAGAATTAACTACAATAAATGTAATATGGAAGAGGTAAACAAAATTATAATAACAAGACACTTCAAACATATGCAGCATGTACCAATGGACAAGGACACAATCAAACAATTTAATCAAAAGCTGATGACAACAATCATAGAGAATACACCCAAAGAACAAGATATTACACGTATAAACTACCACCATATATCATTAGAATGATAAAAAATAAAAGAAAAATGTACAGAGACTATTTAAAAAATCCAAGTGAAGATTAAAAGAGACATATCAACAACTACAACAAGGACAAAAACTTATAAGGGAATACAAGAAAACAATTGGATGGAAACGTGATGAAATAAACAAGAATCAAGGGAAAAACTACTAGCAACAAATCAAAAGTATATTTATAAAAATGTCCCTAGAGTTTTCTTGTGAGGACATTAAAAGAAATCATTGTTTGTGTAGTGTTTCATTCCATCCGTGTTATAGGATGTATACAGGATGTTCTAACATTGGTATTTTACTATCGAATAAGAAACAATCGTAATGGAAGAGAATAGCATTATTAAAAATGCAAACCACTTAACAGATGATCAACATACATTTAAGGATTCCAAACAATTTATATACAGGGTGTCCCATAATTAAGTGCTTCTATTCCAGTGGGTAATAGAACTATGAAAAAAAAGTTGATTTTGCATTTGCCTTAAATTAATTTACAAATAAAAGTGCGGAATTATTTTTGTAGAGATATGTAGTTACCTATTGATTATTGTATACCCATCCTGCATTGCAATATTTAAATACAAATAACTTTAAAAGCGATAGCTTATATCGACATTTAGTAAGTGGACCTTTTTTTTATTAAGTTTTTAACACTGTAGCTTCTTTCCGCTAGAAATGTGTAAAAAAAAATAAGATAAAAAATTATGGCGAAAATTCACCCCCACCCCTTTGTAATTACTCCAACAAATCATGACATGTAGTTAAAATTTAACACAATATGTAACATAAAATTAATCATGGTCCAAATTTAATTTTTGCAACTTACGACGTTTCAAATTTTTTGGCAAATAACTATGTTTTTACTTACCCCCTTTAAGGGATTGTAGCTTCCTTATAAACTGACTTAAGGTATATATACAAAACTCAACTTATTTTTTATAGTCCTATTACCCACTTGAAAGAAGGTATTTATTTATGGGACACCCTGTATATGCTTTAACTTTATTTAACTCTTTCACCCTGTAAATGGTCTGCAAATAATAGAACCCCAAGATACGATGTGTTAAAAAATAATCCCCTATATATTGTCTTACAGACGGCCACTACTACACTGATGCTTTTCATTATAACGTGTCAGTTTAACCGCTCTTGAGGGTTCCCGGTGGCGATGCCTAGCAATAAGGAGAAATAACCTACTGCTTATATTGTGTATCCTACTATAAGAACAACCTAAGTTTTGAAAAGGTCATTCATGTGAAAGCGTCCCTATAAAATATTTTATATAATTGGAAAGAAAGTGCAAACTCTGACTGATCAGTAGGAGTTGTATTAATAGATTTTAAACGAGCGTTTAAAACTATACATCGTGAACGGCTAATATTAAAGTTAAAATGTTATGGCATAGATGGTGTAGTTTTTTATGACTTCGATCTTTCTTCAGCGGCATAAATCAAGAAATGAAATATAGGTCAGCAATTTCACAATGTATGGAGTCCCGTAGGGTTTTGTCCTAGGACTACTTTTTATATATTTATCAATGACATAAGAAGTGCCACTAACAATTATACTATAAATCTGTTTGCCGATGATGTTATGTTGCATATCGGGTGGACCAGCCATAGTGAAAACCGTAGGCCAATAAATACTGTAACAATATTTGAAAAGATTCTGGAAGTGAAAGTAAAAGACCAAGTTGTAGATTTTTGTGATAATAATAATAGGTTAGCCTGGTTTCAGAAAAACTAACTATTCATGTGAATTTGTGACCATAAATGTGGTTGATGAATGGTTGGATTGTTTGGAGAATAGTTCTTGGGAACCTATATCGATAATAAGTTAACTTGGGAGTCTCAGATTGATCAGTATGTAAACAGTTAAATAAAAGCTATTACGCAATATTACAAATGAAAGATACCCTTAATGAATCTGGTTTGTTAAATGTTTATTATGCACTGACCTTCTCACATATCTCTTTTAATATACTAGCTTGGGGTAAGCATTTTAAAAGAGTATTCATTATCCAAAAACGAATACTACGTTTACTATTTAATATGAATTATAGAGAGTTGTCGAAATATCTTTATTGAAAAAGAAATTCTCACCACTCCTTGTATTTATATATACAAATGTTTATTATTTGTTAAAAACAATCCCCATCTATTCCTAGTTTAAATGAAACACATCTATATAGTACAAGGCAAGGTGATAAACTGTTAATTCCTATCCATAGGACAACAACTTTCAAAAGATTCACCATATTATAACTCTGTTGTGCTGTTTAATAACTTGTCAAATGATTTAAGGGATTTTCCTCCACAAAAATTTAAAAAAGATGTCAAAACATTATTATTAAAAAATGGTTTCTATTCAATAAATGAGTTCCTTAACAAAAATAACTTGTAAATTATAAAATTCAATTATTTATTAAAGTCCATCTATGATTCTACTTCATTTAACTTATTTATGTTAAATTAAAATGACTATTTCAATATTAGGTGCATATATCCTTATCTCATTTTATTTATTACTATGTTGCTTAATCTGTATATTGCCTTATATACTGACATTAATTTTATTTTATGTATTAATTATTTTAATTTGTATAGTTTTTACTGACATTGTGTCAAATTGACATTGTTATATATTGTTATTGTTAATATTTTTGTTTTTCCTTTTTACTTTATTTTTTTAAATTAGTGACTTGCCAAATGTACATTATTATGTATCTTTTATATTGGTGAATAAATATTATTATTATTATTATTATTAAAACATAACAATCTTGGTTTTTTATTACAGATACAATTGAACACGTTACAAGATGCAGAGGAAGATAGTGCCCCACAGCCGCTCTTATCTTCTATGCCATTAAGTAAAAAAAGAATAGTAGTGCCTGACTCCAGTTCTGGATCTTTATAATCTTTTGTTGTATGTACGACCAAGTCTAATAAAGAAGTAATAGATAAACAAATTGCTAGAGCTCTTTATTGCGACAAACAGCAGTTTCATGTGTATTGAACAACCTGAAGTAAAAAAGGCGCTTTTACGACCTGGATATGTACCATCATCTCGACATGATGTGTCCAACAGACTGCTCGAAGAAGTGTATAATGAGGAAAAAGTAATGTTTTAAAGATTTATCAGGAAGTTCAGTTTGTCTGTCATTGGATGGATGATCCAACATACACAATGAACCAATAATATGTGCAACTGTAACTACGGAAAATGGGTCTTCCTTTTTAGTAGACACGATAGACACATCTGGAAATCCACATACATCGGTATATTAAACAGAACTTGCAACAAACTTAATTAAAACTCTAAACACTGGCTATACCTGTACAGTAAGCAGATTTGTGATGGATAATGCTGCCAATATGAATGCTATGAGAAACCAAATTAAAGAGTCAACAGAACTAAATGTTATTACTTACGGTTGTCGGTTGTGCTCCACACATTTTAAACTTGTTATGTAAAGATTTGGAAATTAGTGAAATTAAGGAACACGTTACGTTCGTTGTGAAATACTTCCGAAACAATCATTTTGCCTCTGCCACATACGCAAAGGAAGGAGGAAAAAAACTTTACCTTCTGACGTAAGATGGAACTCACTTGCCGACTGCTTAGAGGGTTTTGTTAAATCATGGCCCACACTTTTTAAAATTAGCGAGGAACTTAAAAATGAAATTGACAGCATAGTAAGACCGAAAATATCAAACATTTATTCAAAAAGAACTGCTGAAGATTACTTATCACTACTAAAACCTATATCTGTTGTACTTGATAGGCTTCAAAGAAACGATGCAATTTTATCAGACATTGTAGAACAATTTAAAATTCTTGAGTCGCATTTTGACGAAACTGAAATTAACTTAAGGCAAATGCAAATATTTAGATACCGATACGGTCAGTGTATCACCTCATACCATTTACTAGCCTTCATTCTAGACCCTATGAAAACAAAGCATAAATTAACAGAAAGCGAAAAGAATCATGCTTTAGAAACCGCTAATGAATTATATCCCGAAAGTGGTTTACTACCACTGATTATTAAATTTCTGGCAAAATCTGAGCCTTTTGCCGATATAATGTTTCACGAAGAAATTCTTAAAAACACAAAACTCTTGGACTGGTGGAAATCCCAAAGAAATATTGATATTATTGACAAATTATTCCCGATTGTCAAGCAACTATTTTCTGCTGCAGTTAGTTCAGCCTCGGTTGAGAGAATATTTTTGACATTTGGTTTGATTCATTCTAAGATTCGAAATCGTTTAGGGACCAAAAAAAGCAGCTAAATTAGTTTTTTTGTACAAACTTTACAATAATTAACCTAATTTAAAATTTTTGTTTTGGAGTAAATCATGATCTTTTATAGTTGGTTCTGTTTAATTTGTTTATGTTTCTGCTTTTAAGTAGGCACCTAATTTATAATGTACATTTAAGAAGGTAACTTTTGTCTTATATGTGTAAACTAACTATTCTTTTCTTCTTTTCATTTGAATTTTTTTTTCAGTTTATTTTGTATCTAGCTTTTAAATAAACTATACTTTTTATTTAAATTTTCTACTGGCTTTACACAACTTGATTTAAATTATGATTTAAATTTAAAAAATCAGTGATTTATATCACGATTTAAATCAAATTGATTTAAATCGTCGCAACCCTGTTGGTAATTCCCTAAATTTTCAAAATTTTCTGTTCCTTACTTTTCTCTATATCGATCGATGCAGTTCCTGGTGAGACACCCTGTATAAATGGTATTGACTACAATCAAATGTGTTTAAAGATCAACAGCAAATTGGCTAATATAAATTAATGATTATGTATAAATAGTATGCAACTGAATTTAGATAAATATAAATATATAATTAAGTATTTACCTTAACTTCTTTCATGATGCCAGCAGCAGAATTTCTTGTTGTTGGTATAAAGATAGGAACCGGAACTGGTACAGGGAATGGTACAGGAACTGGCGTGGGAACGCTGTACATACGCATAGGCGTAGGAACAAAAATTGGCACAGGGATGGGAATAAGGATTCTAGATGCCTCTCTCTCATCAGTTTGAATTTCTTGATCTTCCATAGTTGGTTTCGCAGTAATACTTTTATTTGCTTTACGTGTATAACACATTGTCCCAACGTTTCTTTGTTCCGGCAAAGGAGCTGGGCGCACAATAAAGTGTTGTTTTATTTGTACTTGAATTGGTAAGTCGGCGAAAGAGTTTATTATTTGAGGTCCAGAATTCATTATTTGAGAAGCAGCATTTGCCGTTGCCTTTGATCTGGTTGAACGTGTGTTGATGGGGCTAAGGCTTGGAGGTACCCCTGCTGGTGGTGCAATACTTCCGTTAGTGGTGGCTAAACTTTGAACACTTGAAATTACAGGTAATTGGGGACCAGGTAATTGGGGACTTTGTAATTGTGGACCTGGAACTTCATTACCCAGTGGAACTGCAAAAGAAAATTATTATAAATTTAATGATATAATTTTTTATTGTCATCTATTCCCATAAATAAAATTATATTACAATTATAAAGTTATATTTTGAAGTCACATTTAAGTAAACAAGTCAAGTTTACAAGATAAACACTTTCAAGAAACATATTTAAAAAAAATACGTGAACAGAAATACTTTAAAACTTTACTTCAGAACAAGGACTTCTACAGGGCTCTCTTTTATCACCTCCATTGTACAGGGTAGGCAAATTTCGATGTTTGTATAGGGTAACTCGGTAACTGTGAGATACAAAAAAAATTGAGGACACATTCTCGATACATTTTTTTTTTTTTGACAAATTCACTGGCGAAAACAAAAATTTGGTATCGTCTTTTGTTTTCGAGTTTTAAACAAAAGTGAGGTTTTTCTATTTTTAGACACATGTCAATATCTTGGTTGTTTGTAAAGTTATGAAAAAACAACTTTTACATTCTTTAGACACTTTTTTCTGTATAATACAGTGGCGTCGAGAAAATTTAAAAAGGTGCGATTATGAGTTATGGCATAAAGTTGTATTTTTTTAAATGGGAATCATAGCTGGCTATAGTTTAATTAAAAAAGGAAATTTTTTTCTTTCGAACTATATGTCATATATCATATCGCTTTTGATGTGTATTTAATAGCGAAAAAAATCTTTTAGTAGATTACTTTTTGCGTTTTTTTTTATATTTATTCCAAGTAGGCATGTGTCATGTATAACAGTGTTTATCCGTTTGTCAGTAAATTGCATATTAATAATTTTGTTTCCGTCATAATTACACCCCATTTAATCGTAATCGTGAAGATGTCTTACGAAAATTACGAGAAATATGATATACTAGAATGCTTTATTCAATGTAATAACAATTGTGATATTGTACACGAAATATATTTCAATCGATATCTAGAAATCAGACAATCTAATAAAGCTATTTTTAAGAGATTAAAAGAAAATCTCATTTTTTGTGGGCCCTACTTCAACAAGCCACGACCAAAATCTGATTTTTTTGAATCTATCTATTACATTATAACTACAAATAAAAATAAAAATTTAAATCAAAGTACATGTTCAAACTGATGTCCATTATGTTCGATACATAAATTACACCTCTTCATGACACTCTGAACTGCATTACAAATATGAAGATTTGAAATGGAATTCACACAGTCTATAAAATTATGTCCGAGTTCATTTATATCGGTACTGGTTTTCTTGTATCATTTGTCTTTAATGTGGCCCCAAAAGAAAAAATCCAGTGGCGTTAAGTCAGGTGATTGTGGTAGCCACCTCACTGGTCAGTTACTTCCCATCCAGTTATTTTCAAAATTGGTATTTAATAAATCTGAAATGGTCCTGATATTATGAGTTGGTGCACCATCTTGTTGGAAGAACTGATTTCTTGCCTCAATTAAGGGTAGACTGTCCATAAAGTCCTCAATAATTTTCTGGTTTAAGATTTCGTAGTACTGTTGGCCATTAAGATTTTCTTGATATATGTGATATGTTAAAACACGATTGTCAAGAAGAGCACACCAAACACTAAAACTAAAGCATCCCTGAGATCGCACATCAACGGTAAGGTGAGGTTAATATCAGACCAATAGTGCTCGTTATGCCTGTTGAAAATTCCTGCAATGCTAATGTAGGCTTCATATATCCATACTACGTTTCTAGAGATGAATGAATCTTGTTAACTTTTTGGACAATACCATATATAAAACCCCAATCGTCGCTGAAGATCAGTTGGTTGCAGGTGATGTTGTTTCCTTATTGTATAAGGCCTGAATTTGTGTGTCTTGAAAATACCCAAAGGTCGATGTCTTGAAATCCCAGAATCAGCTTCAATTTGACGACTTGAAATTGAAGGCTTTGCAACCGCCATTCCAATTACAGTTGTAGTAGTTTCTTCAGCATCTTCAATGTTGTAATTTATTGGTTTTGGCTTGTTGAAAAACCCACATTTAATGAGATTTTCTTTTAACCTCTTAAAAATAGCTTTATTAGGTTGTTTTCTTTCTGAATTATGATTGAAATATATTTCGGATGTAATATCACAATTGTTATTACTTTGATTAAAGCATTCTAGCATATATCACATTTCTCGTAATTTTCGTGAGACATCTTCACTTTTACGATTAAATGTGGTGTAATTATGACGGAAACAAAATTATTAATATGCAATTTACTGACAAACGGATAAACAGTGTCATAGATGACACACGCCTACTTGGAATAAATATAAAAAAAACGCAAAAAGCAATCTACTAAGATTATTTTCGCTATTAAATACTTATATATCAAAAGCGACACCACGTACGATATAAAGTTTGAAAGAGAAAAAAAATTTACTTTTTAACTAAACCACAGCCAACTACGATTCCCATTTAAAAAAATACAACTTTATGCCAAAACTCGAAATTACACTTTTTTTTTAAATTTTCTCGATGCCACTGCATTATATAGAAAAAAGTGCCTGAAGAATGTAAAAGTCGTTTTTTCATAACTTTACAAACAACCAAGATACTGACATGCCTAAAAGTCGAAAAATTGAACTTTTGTTAATAACAAAAAATGATAACAAATTTTTGTTTTCGCCAGTGAATTTGTCTCAAAAAAAAAAAAGAGATCAAGAATGTGTCTTCCATTTTTTTTGTATCTCTTATAATTACCAAGTTACCCTATACAAACATCAAAATTTGCCCACCCTGTACAATATTTTCTGCAATGATATCTTGTCAAAAAATGATCTTTCTCATATCCCTTGACACATTGCTTATTCAAGGATTTAGGTTTCATTTAACATTACACAATTTAAGATTTAGGAAAAGGAGTGACCTTTGACCTCCCGATATAACATAAAATAATTTAATGCGCTTAATAAATACTTATTAATAATAATAAATATTAATAATAAAATAATCCCTGTATACCTAGTTATTTGAAAGAAAAACTTCAAACTGCCCAACCTAAATAGTATACTATGTTACTGCAGTAACGAAAATCTGTACTACACTGGACTTGACTAGACATTTGTTGAAACAGAGAGAATTGAATTGAATTTAGTTGACATGATATTTTCATTCACGCGTTATTATCCTTTTATTTACTTCTTGATTCATGTTTAATGACTGTGAACTCCTCCAAACAGATCTGGACACCTTAGGTTCATGGCGTTTATCAAATAAATTACCTTTAAATATTCAAAAATGTAAATATATCACCTTCACTTTGAAGAACAACCCTATTCAGTACAATTATGTAATAAATAATACTCCATTACATCGTGAAAACCAAACTGGAGATCTTGAAATTGAGTTTGATCAAAAGCTCAGTTTCTCATCTCATATTAATAGTATTACGTCATCCGCGAAACGAATGCTAGGACTCATTTTTAGAAATTGTAAAGGTTTTCGCTCTTATCGCTCGAAAGTCGCAGAACTTATTATTCAGCCTATTCGTGCACAAGCTTCGCATCACTTAATCGATTGTCATGAACTGTTAGCTCAACTAAGTTTCCACACACCTCGTATTAACGGCAGGAATGAACAATGTTTTTGTGTTCGTACTCCTAGAACAAATGTAATGGCAAAATCGCCTATATATTCTATAAGTAACAAATTTAACCAGTACTGTAGTTCAACTGATATTTACTCCCTTTCAATCGGAATGTTCAAGAATACCATTAAAAACCAGCTTACACCAGTATAACAGCCTCTGTAACCCCCTCTCCTTTTTTTATCACTATCATAATTCATGTCCCTAAATAAACTATATATTTTGTGTGTTAGTTTTGTAATAATAATAATATTTTTTTTTTTTTTTTTTAATTGTTACGTATTAGAAATACTAATTTTGCAACTTATTTAATTACAATATTATGTTTTATATACTATGTAATTATTTCCATGTTTTTTCTTCCTTTTCTTATAGTTTACGCTACTCTTATATTTATTACACCTATTGTATTTGTCCCGTAAGTGGGTACATCACCTGTTTCGACAATAAAGAATTTATTTATTTCTTTATTTAAAAGAGTATTCTCTCCCTGGGTTAACTTAACCGACTTAGCCTTACCTCAATATCAAATTTGTTACACAATTTCAGTCTAATAATTCTATTATTTGTCTCTTGAACTAAGCTAGTGCGCGTGCTGTTTCCGAGCAGTCCACATAGCACAGGTGCCTTTAATGGCTTGACCGTACTTTCACAATGGGTCTTTCTTAGAAGATTGTTTAGAAAAGTTTAGGATAATATTTAGACTGGGTTACGCAGAACTGACTCAAGAATCATGTCCTAGATTTCGTGTTAATCCTGGAAATAGGGTATTTCTGGAATAACACGAAATCTAGGTACAAAATCATATTTATAATAAAAAAATTCAACTCTCAATATAGCAGAACATCCCCATTGTATTTCCTTAGCATTAATAAAGTCTATCTATAAATACCAATGTTAGGTTCATATAACTTTCTTGCGTGCTAACTCAATTTTCATTTTGAAAATGTTATTAAATCTATGGGAAAAATCTACGACCTTATTTTTATAAATCATTTGACATAAAAGCATATTAAAAAAATAAGGGAGTTTGAATTTAACATGGGATATAAATAAAAAATTATATAAAGGATACAAAACTTGAACAGGATAAAGATATAGTAGTTGAACACATTAAAATAAAATATAATATTAGAAAAGATTACAAATGCTTTAAAGTTGGTATTAATTTTGATTTAAAAGATATAGTTTACAGCCAAACATTCTGGCCAAAAAACATCGCTTATAGGTTTGACTTTGACACGAGAACTAGGGAAGCAAATGAATAAAATTTTGTAAAAGAAACAAAATGCTAAAATTAACAGATGAGCAATCACAAAATGTATATCCTGAAAAAATGTTTATATATGTATGTTATATTGCATCAAAACATACAGTGTATAAATAATAAAACCTCAAAACTTGAAGTTTTTGTTAAATCCATGAAACTCAAATCTGACCTGCTATGCTCAACTGAACATTGGATGAAAAAAGATGAGGGAGATTATGTTAAGATAGAAGGATATCAATTGATATCATCATATTCTAGGTGTAATATGGAACGTGGTGGAGCACGCATTTATGGTAATGAAAGATTTGAATGAGAGGAAAAAACTATTGTACAAAATAGTGTTGAGGATAGCATTGAATGTGCAAGTGTTAAATCATCAAAATTTAAAGTTATTGTCGTATGTATATACAGAAGGGGTTTACATTTATTAAAAAGATAGAAAACATCTTAGATTACATAAAGGTAAAATATATGAAATATAAACTTATAATTGCAGGAGATTTCAATTTATATTTATTATTCAAAAGTGTACAAATCGATTTATTTTCAGATCTACTTAATGGGTACAGTTTAACTCAAACCATTTTTGAACCAACTAGTGAAATAAAAGATTCTTCTACACTTATCGATAAAATTTTCATAAATTTTAGAGTTTACGATAGCGAAGTTATACAATCAGCATTATCTGACCACTATTCTGAGTTACTTTGTTGTAAAATCGACAAAATTGTTGTTAAAGTAACATCTAAAAAAAGTAAATTTGTTGTCAAGAGACTGTTCTCAAAAAAATAAACTTCTACAATATAAACAAGAGTTGTCCAGAATAGCTTGGTTTTCAGTGTAAAACTCGAACGATGTAAATATAGCATATAATAATTTTACCAATACAATAAAAAAACTTAATGGACTTAGTAACACCTCTTAAAAAAATATAAATTAAAAAACCAATCCAATGGATGGATAACTAATGGAATGAAAATAACCTGTAAAAAAAGCGAATTTTACACAATAAAAAAGACATGGAGAAATTAGTGAGGAAGAATATAATAAGTACAATAAAATATTAAAAAGAGCTATAAAAGAGGCAAAAAACTCTCAAATACTAAGTTTATAGTAAACACTGAAAATAAAAATAAAGCCACGTGGACATTGGTTCGACAGATTACTGACAGAAAAAATAGAACTACTGTATTAGATCTATTTTCAGAAAAGCATGCCGATCTGTTACCCTAAATAAACTAAATGAATATTATATAAATGCATGTCCAAACATAAATAAAAGTGATAATATCAATACTGAAACTAAGATGTGATCAGTCAATTTTTAGGAATCCAACAAATCCAGAAGAAGTTTCTGAATGTACCAAGAATTTAAAAAATAAGAAATCAGTAGGAGAAGATGAAATTCTGGTAATATTGTTAAAAGAATGTGCAGCGGTTATTTCATATCCACTATGTCACATTATGAATATCGTTTTTAATACAGGAATTTATCTAGTCACTAAAAACAGCGCAGATCACGGCAGTGTACAAAAAAGGAGTAAAAGAAGATGAAAAGAACTACAAGCTAGTGTCACTTTTATCAAACATAAATAAAATACTCGAAAAAATTATATATAATAGATTTATATCATTCTTCGAGAAATTGCATGTGCTATCAGAACAACAAAATGGATTTCGAAAAAAAAAAGTCAACCGTCAAGCAATATATTAAGCTATGACTAAAGTTTTAAATTCACAATAACGATAAAATTACTCTGGCAATGTGTATAAACTTATCAAAAGCGTTCGACTCTGTAAATCATAACATTCTTTGCAAAAAAAATGGAGGAGTATGGAGAGGTGTTTCATTACAGCTGGTAAAATCGTATTTAGCTAATAGAATGCAATGTGTGGTAGAAATTGATAAGGAAAATTAAATCAGAGAAACGGTCAGTTTTGAAAGGTGTGCCACAAGGGTCGATCTTAGGACCACTGTTTTACATTATCTATACCAATGAATTACCAAATATAACTAATGAATACTTAATACTATATGCTCATGATACTACCCTTATTTTTAGTGAGGCGGACCAAAATATCTTATTAGAAAAAGTCATATACACAATGGACTCTTTAAAGGAATATTTCCCAGCAAATGATCTTTTACTTAATGTTGGAAAAACACATGCATTGATATTTTGCAATAGGAAATATGAAAATCTAACTACCTTATGAAAGTGACGAAATTGTATCCAGTGGAGGTCGCATATTAATTCATTAGCACAAAACATTACAAAGTATTCATACACAAAGTATAATATCAGGAAATGTTAGTACAGAAGCTGCACTATCTGCGTATCATGCATATATTCATCCGAGGATCAAGTATGGGATAATTTTTGGGGAAACTCTATCGATATATAAAGAATTTTAATTTTACAAAAAAAAGTGCCTAAGAGTTGTATATAAAATGAATAGATATGAAAGATGTAAAGTTTTTATTGCAAAAAAAAAAAATTAACTATAATAGCTATATGTCTATGAAGCAGTTGTATTTGTTAGTGAAAATAAAGGACTCTTTGAAGGCTGTGATAGAAAACACAAGCACAATACAAGACAAAGAAATGATTTAATTGCTGATAGATGTAAATATGCATACACCCCCCAAAAAAAAAACGTACAGTTTAGTATAATAAATAGATAGAGAGATAGATAGATTGATAGATAGTTTATTTATGTTATTACACAATAGTGTTTACACATATGTCAATTTAAAGAAAATTTGTAAAATACTGTCATATTTAAATATATGTACCTGCACGCATACAATACCTATTATAATAGTGCTTTAGAATGAAATTATTATCGTAAAACAAACAGTAAATTTAGTGTAAAAATAAATTAATATAAGATAAAATAAAATAAAGTAGCATCTTTATCGTCAATTACAAGAAATTACAATAGCGAAACGATTTAAGAAAGAAATTAAAATATTCGTCAAATGAATAAAAACTTTCATTTATTAAAATATCTTTTACTTGATTTTTAAAGTGTTTCAAACTTAGCGTATCACATTTGAGTTCATTTGGCAAGGCGCTGTAAAATTTTCTTGATAGGTATTTGTAAGAATTTTGAGTTCTTGTGGTTACTTTTGGTAACCTAATGTTTTCTTTTCCTCTGGTATTATAATCATGGTGAGTTTCATTTCCAAGTGTGTTTTCATTTCTGATATAGATTAAACATTCATATATAAAACATGACGGAGAAGTTAAAATTCTGAATTTTTTGAATAACGGTTTGCAATGTTCAATAAGGCCCTACTCCTGCCATTATTCATGACTTTTTTTTTGCAAAATGAATATCTTAGACGTATGGCATGATGTACCCCATACTATTAATGCGTATGTCATGACAGAGTGGAATATTGAAAAATAGGAGATTTTAAGGTATTCTTCGGTTAGTTTATTTTTTTAATTGCCTGATGATATAAATTAATGTTGATAAACGCTTTGCTAAGTTGTCGACATGAGGTAAGAAGTTTAGGTTGTTGTCTAGGTAAACTCCTAATAATTTTACTGGATTTTCGAGTGATTGGGCGTTTTTAAATTTAAAGTTTAGGTTTTGTGTTTTATTATTTTTAAGCGTGAGATAATTACTTTTGTTCTATGTTTGTATTAGGGTCTCTGATTGAGTTATTTTATTGCTTTAATTTATCTCATATTTATCGAAATGTGTTATTGTCACATCATCAGCATAACTAACAGGTTGTTACTATTCAGGTTAAACATGTCATTGACATAGATAATAAAAAATATAGGCCCGAGAACGGAACCCTGTGGTACTCCATGTTTTATTTAAACAAACTCTGAAGTTGTGTTTTCCCATTTTAGTCGTGCTTTCCCGTTTGTTAAATACGTCACAAATAAATTTAAAAGGCCGCACCGCTTTATAGAATGTGGTTACCCCATAAGCTATTTAAGCTTTTGCTCACAAATAGAATGTCAGGGCTTACATCGTAAGCTTTACGTAAGCAGTGACCGTTGAACAGTCCTATACCATAATGGTTAAAAGTTTTTTTTTTGAAAAAATCCATGTCATGTTTTTAGGGCTATTTTGAAAATTTTTGATAATATTGGTATGATTGAAATGGGTCTGTAACTGGTTGTATTATCAAAGTTGCCTTTTTTTATAGACAGGTGTTATTTGGGATAAATTTGAAAACATCTGGAAATATACATTTTTCGAGACAATAATTAAGGTGTCAGTGGTTCGACTATAAAATCGCTAATTAGGTTTATCAATTCGCTGTTCAAATTGGAAACATCTTTGGAAGGGTTTTTTTTTTTAAATTGTAAATAATATTACGAATTTCCTCACATTTGTAACTGGAAATAATTAGATTGATTTTGTGGTAGAGGGTGCGCGGTTCAAAAATTGTTTGTATTCACCGTCATTATTATTGATAAAATATGCCATTAAATCCTCAATAATGTTTATGAAATAAAATTTGTATTGTGGCGGTTGTTTCTTCTATTTTCCCTATTATTGTTAATTATATTCCATGCAGATTTTTGTGTTGTTAGATTGGTTGATATACTCACAGTTACTTTCCAGATTTGATTGTTTAATTTTATTTTTATACATGACTTTCAGTTTTTTGTATGTGTCTATGTCATCCTTATTTTTTGTGGTGTTGGCTGTAACTTCTACAGCTGAAAAGGGCATTTTGATTTGTATTAACTTTAACTCAAATTTGAAACTAGACTTTTTAAGTTTAGTTTTTTGATATTTTTTTCTTTGAAACATAGATTGTAATTGTGAGATAAAAAGTCAGTAAAATATTTAGCTGTACTGTTAACACAAGTGAGGCTGTAAAACTTATGAAAATTGAAATCTGATATGCTGTTTATAAAATCTAATTTATTATTATCGGTCATAGGCCTGCATAATATGATATTCATTGCTGGTTTTGTTTGATTTACAGCTAAAGATTATAATTCGATGATCGGACAGATATGGTTCAATTACTTTTAATGAAAAGTTGTTATTAATGTTAGTGAATATATTATCCAACATTGTGCTACTCTTGGTTTTACCCTCGTATCCTCGCTAACTCTATCGGTTAAATTGTATGATAGCATGAGATTTCTACAGTTATTTACATTATTTTTTCTCAACTTGAAATTGATATTTGAAATCCCCCTGCTATCATTATTTCCTTATCTGAAGGGATCTGTTGTAGCACGCTTTCAAGTGCATTTAAGTATGCATGGACACCATCTCCCAATTGCGATCTGTATGTACAAATTATGACGATTTTTTCACCCAACAACTCGATGCCTGAAAATTCTGTAGTCTGTTCTATGCAAAATTTAGAGAAATTAGGATTTTTAACATTTATACCATTTCTAACAAAAATACATACCCCCCCCCCCCCATGTTTTATGTTTTCTCTGCAGTAATGAGATGCGAGCTTAAAATTTGGGTTTACGACGTTTTTAATTCAGATTCTTCTAACCAAGTCTCAGCAAACATTAGGATATCAATTTCATTTTTTGTAAAAAATATTCTATCTGGGAAATTTTGTTGCTTATGCTTTGAATGTTAATGTAGAAAGCTTTAATATTAGTGATGTCGTGTTTTTACAATTGTTTTACATTTAATTTGCTAGTCTTTTGGGAAAGAGATTCAATGTTAGTATTTGTGTTTTTATTGTCTTTACTGTTTCTTAAGATGCAAAACTTATGTTCGATAGTCGTGGATATAAAAAATTGTGACGAGTTTCTTGCTTTGTTTCATTGACCATTGTTGGTCTGTGTAACTCATATAATTGGAGCGAAATTGCTTCGTCAGGTGACTGGTTTTCCGATGCATCTGAGATTTCCTGTTGCAGGGTTCTGTTGACCTCCATTGGTTCTTCCATAGTGCAATTTTCATTTTTGGATTTGGCTTTAGTAAATTGCATGTTTGGCAAATTCGGTAAAGCTGTGTTGTCAGGTGTTGAGAGGTTTGATTGAGAGATAATTTAAAATGGATACTTTACCTCCGTAGGTAACCAAGGTCGTATTGTATTTATTATTAGTTTTTATTTGAAACTTTTTTAGTATATTATTTGATTCCACGTAGGAGACATGCTTGCATTGTCGTATCATATCATACGTTTTTGTTTTCATCGGCCTGTGTTCTATGTAATGACATCCTATTACAATTAGTATATGCTTAGTATATTCGGCTAGATTTTCGATTACTTCTGCTTTAGTTAGTTTGCCCGTTGTTGCATTTCTGTTTTAAATTTTTTCTTTTTTTCTTTATGTTTAGTTTTAATTTTTTAGTTGTAAAATTTTTGTTTTTATTTTTATTTAGATTTTGTGTAAACATTATTATGATATTTTTGTGTTTTCTTTTTGTTTTTATTATTTTAATTTAGTTTGCATTTTGTAGTTAGTTGTTTTTGTTTCTTTTTAGGTAATCTTAAATTTTATGCTTTTTTTTAAAATTTGGTGTTTTTTTGGATTATTTCATTTCTAAATAAGGTTTTAATTTAAATAATTTTATTTTTAATATTATCCTATTTTTATCTATTTTGGATATTAATTTTAATTATTAAAGTAAAATATATCAATATATATCTTTACTTAATTATCTGATTAAACCTCTTAGCTATAATAATTAATTAACTACATTCAAGTTAAAATTAATATTGTTTTATATTTAAAATTTTATTTAGTTATTTTTAGTTGTTGTTTATAAGAATTTAAATTTATTTTGAAGCTTAATTTTTTATACCAAAATATTTAACATTTAGTGAATACCTTTTACTTGTTATTATCATAGCTACACCTAGTTTATTTCTGGACTAGTATTTTTTCCATTTAACGTAACTTTTATTAATACCTAAGTTAGTTGAAGTTTCAACTTCTAAATATTTAGGATACCATCCTATTTTAGTCAATTTATCTTAAATTTGTGTTAATATATTTTGTCTACTTATGGACAGTTCAAAGTCACAGCTTTTAATTTTTTTTCCTATAATACTATCTCATAAAACTCTCCCTTATTAAATACCTGGACAAGAGAAGAGGAAACTGTGGATCATGATCATTATATAAGGGTGAAAAAAATATATTTTACACAACTGATTTTTCAAGGGTAAATAATTAGTTGACACGAACCCATTAAAAGTGATTTGATAACCCTTGGAGGTTAAGAAGATCTTCGTCCCATAAAGTTATGGTAAAGAAATTGTTTGTGAGAGATAGTAACTCTAATTTTTTTTGTTTCTCAATAGCATTTCATATCATTTTTTTTTATTTTTGGTTTCAACCACATAATTTTTTGACTAAAAGAGGCCATCAAGAAATATCTTGTATATATTGTACATCTGTATACTTTATTATATTTTTTTATACAATCTATCTTTTTATTCCACTTCCTTACAACCGAATTCAAGTTTAACATTATCTTTACCTTTTAAAATAAAATTTTAATTATTTGGTACTTGAAAAGTCCTGGCCCACCTAATTTTAGTGATAATCAAATTAATCTAAGCCCTTATTCACGACCTCTCACTAGCCGGTAATAAGTACAACCCCCACTTATTGTGTTATGCCAACAATTGGAGGGGTGTTGCAGTTTGCGTTAAAAACAATAATGTAGTCGGACTTTAGAAACCCTTTTGTTACGATCTTGTGATCCAAGATGATATCCTCAAAGAGATCACTTTTCTTAAATTGACAGTTTATATCGTAACTGTTTGAAGATATTTTTAAGATGTTGCCATAGTTGTAGCCATTTTCGTCTGCTAGTATAAGAATTTGTCGCTTTCGTTTCCTTCTTGCTTCTAGAGTCTTGTCTTGCTGTGATTGGTTATGGTTGTCTTCTATTAATGGTTTGGTGCAAGTCGTGGGTTGTTGTCTATTTTTATACTGCTTGGCTGATACTGTTAAATCAATTATTTTTAGACGGGCATTTTCCTTGTCTTTCTCTAAGTCTATAATTTTCTTCTTTAGACTGTTTAGTAAGTTTAAATTTCCTATATCTAGTCTGAGACTTTGTAATTCTTTTTTTTAATGTTTCTGAGCTGAGTTGTAACTCCCTCCCTGCTTCAATTTTTTTGTTTGTTTTATCGTCTATTTTTGGTTTCTGATTTCTTTGCTGTAACTCTCTTCTATATCTATAACATCATTTGTAAAATCTTGTGACTGACGTTTAATTTTATTAATATACAAGTCTTGTTCTTCTTATTCTTTTCTAAGTTTTGTAATAGTGGTAGTTAACTCACTAACTTCTTTTAACTACTTGGAACATGTGTTTGAGCAATATATTTTATATTTATCAACAATGAGTATATCATTGTGTATTCTTTGAATGCAGCTTTTATGGTAAGCGTTGCGACAAACTATGCAGTAGTAGTTATTTGAGTCCTTTTTGCAGCACTTAAAATGCATTGTATTATATATTAATCACAGTTATAAAAGCCAATTGTAATAGATTTTGGTTGAATTTATAATATACAGGGTGAGTCAATAGTGTGTTCTCCTTCGATAACCTTTGAACCGTTAGTGATACAACAATTTATTAAATACAAAAGTTTTTTGGGTCGATAAGATCTATCATTTAAAATTATTGTGAAACCTACAGGATGTTTAAATTTTCTCTTACACACAAAAAATACTTTTTTTTTAAATGGAATTTTGTCACCATTTTATTAAATGAAAAGGGTATTATACAGTGATATTTTGTTTTTTGGATTTGCATGCAACGTTGCCAAGTTATTTAACATTTTCTGGAAATTTAAGGATTTATAAGGGTCCGTTTAATAATTTTTATCTACCTATGAAAACAAGCTGGGTAAGCAAATATTATACTATTCTTAGTTCATACTACATGCCAAGTATTAGTACCTTTTCTACATTATTCTATTTTACAGGGTGTCCATGACGGCATGTCAATTAATGCGAATTTCAAATGGGAAAAACAGTTTTTTTTAAATGGAACACCCTGTATTTTTTACGTGGTTGGATTCCTCCTTCAAATTGCTTCATTTTTTGTATAACACTTCCTATACCTAACTGTTGAAGATTTCCAGAAAATTAAGGTTTTCTCTTTAACCTTGTGATCTTAGTAAAAATTCATACAATTTTATCAAGAATGGCTTTGGAAAAGCAAAAATTGCGGTCAGGCGAAAAAATTATTTTCTATAAAATCGTAAAAGAAACAGTAAAAGTAGCAAATTTATTGAACTTGAATGACAAAATTTACCTCACCTTAGGTATGTACATAACAAAATAAAAGTGTAATTTTGAACGTAAACAGTAAATAGAAGAGAAAAAAATAAAACGAAGTTATAAAATATGCTCAAGCGTGACCTCCTAGTTGTAAATTACAAATTCTGATTCTATGAAGAAATGAGTCACATTTTGCAACATACAAGCGTGATGGTGTCAAACGCTAGTCGAATTCTTTGCTGCATGTCTTCTTTTGTAGTTGGTGATGTTTTGTACACTAATCCTTTAATGTACCCCCACAAAAAAAGTCCAATTTTGTCAAATCTGGCGACCTTGGTGGCCATTGAACTGGTCCTTCTCGACCTATCCAATTGTCACCAAATGTAACATTTAAAAATTTTCTTACGGCAATACTATAAAGGGGTGGAGCTGTCGTGCTGGAACCACAGCCTCTGTAAGACATTTTGAGGACACCCGTTTAACAATCTTCCCAGTACATTTTGTAAAAAATTGAGGTACATATTCCCAGTCAAGTGACCATTAAAGAAATGCAGTCCAATTACATATTCACCTACTAGCCCTGCCCACACATTGAGTGACCATCGGTGTTGATTATCTACAGTTCTCATGAGGGTTCAATGAGGGTTCATGGTATCGATAGTAGTGTAAGTTATGTCTATTAATACAACCATTTTTATGAAATGTGGCCTCATCAGTGAATAGCCGAAATCAAAAAATTGCGGCTGTTGGTGAATCTTATTGAATGTCCACTCACAAAATGCTACCCTACGTTCGAAATCATTTGGCTCTAGTTCCTGAAGCAGTTGAATATGATAAGGATGAAAGTTTTATGTCCTCAATATTCTTGTTACAGAGGATTGACTTATATCAAGTTGTCTATTAATTTCTCTTGTACTTTTATGCGGATTTTCAATGACACTTAATATAACTTGAAACACTTTTTCTTCATTTGTTGCTAGTTTTGTACGTTTATGTTTTTCATAATTTACATATCCAGTTTGTTTAAATCTTTCTCGCAACCTTTCAAATGCAGATGGTGAGGACGTCTTCGTTCTGGATAACACTGAATATAAATTCTTGATGCCAATAGCGGATTTTTCTCCCCTTCTCCCAATATATAAACCATGTCGATCAACTCTTCGTGTGAAAAATTCATAATTTATTTAACAAAAATAATTAATTCAACTAGGAAATACAGAAGAATCACCACCAAGTAAAATTAATTACGTGTAAACCACAAAATATCAGTTTGACAGCAAAATTTTTGTTTTTCCAAAGCCATTCTTGATAAAATTGTATTAATTTTGACTATGATCGCAAGTTTAAAGAGAAAACCTTAATTTTCTCGAAAACTTCAACAGTTAGGTATAGGAAGTGTTATACAAAAAAAGAAAGCAATTTGAAACAGGAATCCAACCACGTAAAAAATACAGGGTGTTCCATTAAAAAAAAAAGTTTTTCCCATTTGAAATTCGCATTAATTGACATGCCGTCATGGACACCCTGTAAAATAGAATAATGTAAAAAAGGTACTACTAAGAATAGT
The DNA here is from genome assembly GCA_029963845.1 of Rhamnusium bicolor. NCBI lineage: Eukaryota > Metazoa > Arthropoda > Insecta > Coleoptera > Cerambycidae > Rhamnusium > Rhamnusium bicolor. Next base: position 46,123 of record JANEYF010004945.1, read on the forward strand.
TTAATATTTGCTTACCCAGCTTGTTTTCATAGGTAAATAAAAATTATTAAATGGACCCTTATAAATCCTTAAATTTCCAGAAAATGTTAAATAACTTAGCAACGTTGCATGCAAATCCAAAAAACAAATTATCACTGTATAATAATCTTTGCATTTAATAAAATGGTGGCAAAATATACAGGGCGTTCCATTTAAAAAAAGTATTTTTTTGTGTGTAACAGAAAATTTAAGCACTCTGTAGATTTCATAATAATTTTAATTGATAGATCTTATCGACCCAAAAACTTTTGTATTTAATAAATTGTTGTATCACTAACAGTTCAAAGGTTACGAAGGGGGAACATAAGGTTTTAGCATGTAACTAAAGGGTAATATATTTTATTTAATTTTTTTGTTGGGGGAAATGCCTATTAATTAGGAAACAAATAAATGTTCAAAAACTAATGCGGAGGGGGGGGTGCTCAACCCCTTTTTTAAACAACTCTACACCAATACTATTTTTAAAAAAAAACTTTATTTTCATTATCTACATACAGTTTAACAAAAATAATGTCTCTTCTTTTTTAAATTCCTGTTTTAGTTATTTTGATTTTTAGTTAGATTGGTATATTAAGTATTTATTTATTATCAATTATCGCTAAATTTTATTCTTTCAAAAACCTACCTAAATATGGTTTGTTAAGGATCTAAAAAGCCAAATCTCTTATTCTTTATCTCTTTCCAATTAGTCAAAATAAATATTTGTTATATCAAGCCATCTCAAATCTCATCAAATCTCTTAAAAAATTCGAGAAAAAAATTATAATCAACCCCTTATCTCGGAAAGAAGGTTTACACTTGTTTATAGGAACTTTTCTTTTCAAAAACATGTGTTCTATCTCCTTTAAAGTTTGTCTACAAAAAACTGACTCACCCTAATAAATTACTTAATTTAGTACCACATCAAACACTAAAAATCAAAATAACTCGGAAACGCACAGGAATTCGAAAGAGAAGAAGGGACTTATGTTAAATTATTTTTATTTATTTTAACCCTTTTAATTTTTTTTTTTGCCCCTTATTATATTCCCCATGATTGTTTTAATTTAATGAAAATTAAAAAAAATTATATTACCCTAAAAATTACTTTTTTAGAACTTTTCTTTTTAAAAACATGTGTTCTATCTCTTTAAAGTTTGTCTACAAAAAACTGACTCACCCTGTATATTGAATATATAACAGCTTTTCAACAAAACTACGAAATCTACAAAAAAACCAATTCAAAATAAAACTAAAAAACTATTTTTTCAGTAAACTATACTATACACTTCAGGAATTCTATGACGATAAAGATAAAGATAAAATAATGGGGTAGAGAATATTTCTAGTGAAGTTTTTTGTACTTTAGTTAGTATTTCTTAATTTTTGTATTTTAATTCTTATATTTTAATCCGTATTTAATTAATTTGTTGTATCTATTTTAATTCGGACATATATGTCATAGATATTGTCTATTAATCATTCATCTTATTTTAAGTATATGTAAATGTTCATTTGAGACATGTTCCACACCCAATGGGTTTTGATTGTGTAATTTTGAACTGGAACTAATAAAAAATTTAATTACTTACTATACTAAATGATTTAAAAAAAAAAAAAAAAAACACGAAACTACTACTAAAACTTACCAGGTTCTGAGCCCCCAGGATGTTTCTTGTTCTTTTTAGGAGCCCCAGTAGGCACGGGGAAGCCAGAGTCTCCAAGATTATTTAAAGTAATCGGTTGCTTAGGAAACTGATTCTGGAAACCCATCACACAATTATATGAACAAAAATTCCTTATCGTGGCATCAGACATCGTTAGATGGTACATCGGATGAGTAAGCTTCTGGCAGAAATTACAAACCGTTTTTCTTGAATTCACCGCATTAACAGACACTCTATATAGACTGAGACAGTTCACACTGCACATATTGATCATTGGTCCTGTTTTGGAATATCTTCGAATCATGTCGAAATTATATTTTTTAACTTTACACCAACTGCAAGGCACGATTTTTCGGTGAGCGATGATGTAAATATTCTCGCAACTATTAGAACAAAAACTATGCTGAACGTTATCATAATACATTGTATGCTTTTCAAGAGTAGATTTGGTAAAGTGCCTACGACACATAGCACATTTCCCAGGTGATATATTATTGACAAAACTAAATGCAACAAAGCAAGGTTCACTGCAAAAATAATTTGGACATCCGTCAAGCTCAAATTCAATTGTGATCCGCTTTTCAGCTTTGCAAACAGAGCATATCGTGCCTGCACTCACCTTTGGGGGACGATCGTTGGTCATAATATCATATTTTTCCATGCAAAGCTGTGAGCAAAAATCCTTGAACTGGCCCTTGTCACCTACAGGCGCTAAAAATCCCACTGGTCCTCCAGACATGTCCTGTTGGCAGTATGAGCATACTTTAAGTCCTTTTTTGTACTTCTCAAGGCACATGCTTGTACAAAATTGCCTTATATCATTTCCAAATCTTACACAATACTTTCCAAGGGAATTTGATTTGACTTCTCCTTTACAGCTGGAGCAGTGGGAACCGATTTCTTTCTGGTATTTTGACAGGCAAAATTCATTACAAAAATCCATAATTTCCCAAGTCAAGTTATTTTCTATGTCATTCGTGACTTTTTTGCATGACGCACATTTTCTGATGAATGAAAGCGACGGGGGTTCTTTAATCGTGCCTGTAAAATTTTTCACCCTTAAGCTGCCTTCTTCCCAGTTGAACGCTATTTTGTCATCTTGATTGCTTTTTAAAATGTTTAAACAATTGTCATCGCATATGTATTTTGTTGCGTCATTTGCAGCATAGTAATATTTTACTTTCCTTTTCTGAAAATAAATAAAATAAATAAATTTATTAATGTTGAATAAAATGCATACACTATGAATAAAAAATGCACGATTCTAGGGTAGAACAAAAAATGTTATTAAAAACATCGGTTCGGAAATGTTCCGTTAAGAAGGCGCTTGCTCTTAAAGAGGTGAACAGAAAACATTTTAATAAAAAAAAAAAAATTAAAAAAATTGTACTTAAAATTGCTTGTAGTTATTTGCTTATATTATTTTCATGTTTTTCTCATAACACAAAATTGGCGGAGGTGGTTAAATCGAGGAAAAACTACAATATTGGTCTTTTAACGAAAAAAAAAAAAAAAAAAAAACAGGTTAAATAACAATATTTACAAATAGTAATAAATACTAAAAAATAATATCTAAAAGGTACAAAATAATAATCCTTTTACTTTATTTAATTGAAGATTACCTGAAGTTGCCCCACACACACACACACCACACACACACACACACACACACAATTGATCATTTATAAATTTTTATTAAACAAAGAGAAGTGATTAAGCTTTAATTGCTATTGCCCACTAGTAAAAGATGTTTACCAAATAAATGGAAATCCTTCTTGAGGCCGCAGATTATGCCATTCGCAGACCGGTTTCTGGTTTTTGCTTTCTTCAGCGGGAAGCAGGGTTAGAAAAATATCATGATTTTTTTTAAAAAAAAATCAAATATCAATGATATTTATTTGAAAAACAAAAAAAAATCTGATTCTTTTTGATTTTTTTTTTCCAGTTTTACTCTAATTTTTTTTTGGAAACAAATACGATTTTTTCATGCACTATTTATTTGTATTCTCTAACTACCAATTTGCACATATAAATTATTCACGTCACTGGAAAAATTGTCTATGTGGTCTATATTTTCATACAAACAATAAAAAAATCAGCATTTTCCTGTTCTGACAGGCTTGGTGGTCGGTTTCATTAATTTGATAAATGCCGAGGCGAAGCGCGACGGTCGCTTTAAATTGGCGATACTTGTTATTGCAGGAATTTTCCGGTTATAAATTGTCTGCATACTAGGATATAAAAGGGAGGATAGTTCGTAAGGTGCTTCATTTGACATATTGTATTGAGCCTGTGCCCAAGTTAATTAAAAGCGAACAAGTGAAACGAATTTGGAATTATTTTATAAAAAAAAAAAAAAAAAAAAAAAAGGAAAAACCGGTAGCAGAGCGGTGTGTAAAAACTGCAAAAGAAATGCAAGGACTTGTTCAAAGATTAAAAGGCCACCATGAAAAGTGCAAGACCAAGACATTACCCGTAGATACAGAAGTCGCTGAACAAAGTAATGAACTTGATTTAACTGCAGGTATTCTAAATCTAAATAATTATTTATTTTATTCAGGATCTCGCGCCACCCATAAAACTATGCATTGAAAACCAAAACATAGTGTGTTAATATGTATGATAAACTTATGTGACATGGTTTAAACATAAAGAGGGTCTCAAAAATGATGTTTTTTGTGTTTTTTGTCGATTTTGAAAAAAGTATTTTCTCGTCTTCTATTAAAATATAGAATAATTTGGGATTGAGGACAAGTCTTTATTGAATTAGGCTATTTGGCATTAAAAAAAAAAACGAAAAAATTAAAAATTTTTGCTTTTTAATTTTTTTTTATATTGTGCCACTTTTGGATCCAGATTCACGAAATAGATTTTGTTTTTAATTTGACTGGCAAATACAAAAGAGAAGTTGTTATTATATGAATGAAGACTTACATTGGTTGATTATTTTTTTTTTTATGTAGTTTTTCTTTTAAAGGGTTTTAGCCTAATTAAAATAGTAGCCTATTGTGATAAAAAATAAGCGATTGATATGGGATTTTTTTTTTTTTTTTCGAAAAAGTTTATTGAGAAAACTTGTTCGGAATCACCTTAAAACCCCAATTTCCAAGTTTGGTTAAAAAAAAGTTCACCCCAAAAAATCAGCAGTAAAATTAATTTCAATGTTATCATCATGATTGCCATGATTTATTAACAATGTCAAATTATCATGAGATCTGTCACATAAAACATTGATGTCATTGTGTCAAACTATTAAAATATTGGTGATATTTATTGTTTAAATAATTTAATTATGGCTGCAAAGGCTAATTACCTCTTTTTTTTTTTGTGAACTTTTTTTTTAACCAAACTTGGGAATAGGGGTTTAAGGTGATTCCGAACAACTTTTTTCAATAAACTTTTTCGAAAAAAAATCCTTTATATTTTTTCAATTTTTTCGCTTTATTTTTGATCACCATAGGCTATTTTAATTAGGTTAAATGTTGTTTAATCCGTTAAAAGAGCGTTAAAAGGCTACATATAAAGAAACAAATTTTTTGAAATTCAACTAAAAATAAAAATGTTATTGGGGTGTTACCATTTCAAGTGAAACACACTGTATATGTATATTTTCGGTATATTTATATTCACAAATTAATAAATGTTTGTTGTGATGGAATCCTTAATACATCATGTAAGCTTAATATATATATTTTTTATTCACTTAATTATGAATAATTTTTTAGAGGAAATGAAGGCTCAAGTAATGCAAATATTGCAAGCAGTGGGACTTCAACGTCTTCAAACATCAATTTTCCTCAAAATTGTCAAAAACGAGCACCAAGCACACTTTCGTCTGCAAGTTTGTCAACATCTACTGATTCATTAGTTATCCCTAAAATAAGGAAAACGGGCGCACCAACTAATTTACAGAACTTTGTTGTTCGAACACCTGCAGATAAAAAGCAAGAAATCAACAAACAAATCGCAAAAGCTGTATTTGCAACTAATAGTAGCTTTAGATGTATGGATAATCCGTAAGTGAAAAAGGAGATCGAATTATTAAGACCTGGTTATAGACCCCCTTCAGGAAAAACAATATCTACAATCCTCTTACAACAAATTTATGAAAAAGAAAAAACAAAATGTTTTGGAAGTCTTTCTGGACAAAGCGTAAACATATCTATCGATGGTTAGTCTAATGTCCACAATGAGCCTGTAGTTTATGCAACGATAACCACTGAAGATGGATACACATTCTTATATGAAACAATAGACACATCTGGAAACTGAGATTGCTTACAATTTAATTTTGTCTTGCAAATCTAAATACAACTGTAACGTGAAATCGTTTGTAACAGATAATGCAGCGAACACTTATGAGAAGAATGATAGAAGATAAATTAAACGCCTAATGTTAGAGTCATAACTTATGGATACTCAGCTCACCTTCTTAACTTACTCTGCAAAGATTTAGAAATAAAGGATATTAAAGAACATATTACACAAATTATTAACTATTTCAGAAATAATCATCTGGCTAGAGCAAAATTCAAGCAGGCCGATGGAAAATCATTAGTGCTTCTGAGTGACATGAGATGGAATAGTATGGCAGATTGTTTAGAAGTATATGTAAGTCAATGGGAGAAATTATTAAAAGTATGTGATGAGGATAAAAAAGAAATACTCACCAATATACCAAAAAGTTTCAAACATTGGTCTGAAACGAGCAGCTGAAGATTACCTAAATATCTTAAAGCCTATAGCTGTGGGACTTGATAAATTACAGAAAAAAATGCTTTCCTATCTGATGCAGTAGAAGTATGGAAGAAATTAGAAAGAATATTTAAGGAAGAATTAGAATTACCCTTGTCTCATCTACATATTTTTAAAAAACGATACGAACAGGCACTTAAGCCGTATCATTTTGTAACTTACATTTTGGATGTAATTAAAACCAAATTTAAATTGAGTGCCGCAGAAAAAAGAGCGTTAAATACCATGCAAGAAATGTATGAAAATAGTGGTTTACTACCATTCATTATAAAACTTCAGCAAAAATGGAACCTTTTGCAGAGGTTAGGTTTTCAGAAGAGGGAATTTGCAATGTTTTTTCCCCCCCTTACAGTGGTGGGTTCATAAAAAAACATCCCTGATATTGAGAAACTTCCTCCTATACTGAAGCAATTTTTATGCTTTCTCTTCATCAGCTTCGTGGAAAGAGTTACGTTCCAATAATAGGAGTGGAGAGATAGTGTTCCTTCTTTTTATTTGTTATTGTTTTAAAAACCTGTTTTGTACTAAAATGTTTTTTGTTAATGGTTGTTTTATATTTTGTAATAAATTAGTATTTTTATTTTAGAATTTTCCTTTTTGGTTTAATCAGATTTAAATCAGGCGAACCCTGGTGGGAAGTAGGATGCCAAACAGGGTGTTGTTTTTTTTCAGTTCAATCGCAATGTAATAAGGAAAATGCTATCAAGTATCTTTCTTTTTTTTTATTTTTTTTTTTTAACTTTTTTTTTGATGTAATAATTTTTTTTTTTTATTAGAAAAATTTGTTATCAAACAACAGAACAAATACATAAGTATAATTTAATTCAATCTATTAAGCATTATTCTCAATCTGGTTAGTGTGACACTGAATAAGTCTACCTGCATATTATTAGCATTTCTTATAATTCCATTAATACCTAAGTTAGAACCATATAAAGTTCGATGATTCTAAAAACAAATATATGATTCTCTTAATTGCCTTTGAGGTACATAAAAGTCTATCATTGAAAGTAATTCAGGGCTGTCAATAATACTATCAACAATTTTATATAACATAATATCTGTGTTTGTTCTACGTTGCTCCAAAGTCTGAAGATTTAAAACATTTAGGGCTGCATTATGATCAATTTGATCACAGGAAATATTAAGCTTGTATGTAATATAACGAAGAATATTTTTTGCACTCTTTCAATTCTATATATATGTGTTTGAAAATATGGAGACCATATAGTTGAACAATTTTCTAAATGAGATCTAGCCAATGAAATATATGTTTTTATAGCGGTTATGTTGCTAAATTCTTTAATAAATCCAAGAACTCTTAAGGATTTATTGAAAATTATTTGTATGATTAACAAGTCAATTTAGAATCAAAATAAATCCCTAAATCTCATATTACTTTGACATTTTCAATGATTGTACTGTTTATGACATATACATTAACTGATTGAGACAGCCCTCTACTAAATTGGATATATTTACACTTTCGAAACATTTAGTGTCATTTTTTTACACTTACACCAAGTCTGAAATCTGTCAATATCATCTTGTAAATTAACAGAGGAAGATGGCTCTATAATTAAACATTTTTTTGGTCATCAGCATATGGAAATACTTGACAATATAAAAAGCATTCAACATCATCATCAATGTAAAGATTAAATAATAAAGGTGCCAGGTGTGCCCCCTGAGGAAGACCTGACCGAACATAAATATCATCTGAATAATAATTATTGATTTTTACAATTTGAATATGATCACTTAAATACGATTTTCACCATAACAAAAAGCTGCCATGAATATATCTAGATAATCCCTTTAATAGCAATATATGATCTACTTTGTCAAATGCCTTTGTGAAGCTAGTGTAAATTGAATCCACACAATTACCCTTCTCCAAGGCATTTTCGATATAATTTTCATATATTGAAATGAATCTACTGAAGACAAAAATCAGGAAAAAATTGGAGATAAATATAATGTAGAAATACCTACGCTGAAAAAACCAAAACTAGAAATAATGAATATTCATAATGAGAATATTGATATAGACAATACTGAGGTAGTTAATAAAATTATAAAACAAAACAGAATAAACAGCGAGAGAAATAATGTTCACATTAGAATTGCGAAGCAATTTGAAAATACACTGTGTATAGGTACTAGTTCCGCTTGTGCAAAAACAAATTCTTCTACTGCTGTCGAATTAAAACTGGGTGACTCTATAATTAGAATGATTGAAGATGCGAAAAACCTTGGACTTCATATTGACAATAGACTTTCCTGAAAAACATTGAATAAAAAATCCAGTATTTGTTATTTTAAATTAAATCCCTTTGTAATTTTAAATATGTCCTTTCATCTGACACAAAATGGAATCTTGTAAATAGTCTAGTTTTGAGTAATTTATATTATTGTAGTCCCGTTTATTATAATTTTCCCACAGCTGCTCTTAGAAATAGGCTGCAATTTATTCAAAATGTCTGTTTTAGATTTGCCTATAATAATATTTATTATAGAGATCATGTCACACCATTTTATAACAGTCTGGGTATATTAAAAATGAACGGTCGATTTGAACTGCAATTTTCCCTTATGTTATATAATGTAATTAAAAATAATACACCGTCTTACTTACATTCATTGTTAATTGAACGCTTTGAAGTTCACAGCCTATCTCTTAGACATAACAACCAACTTACCATCCCTAAACACAATAACAGTATTGTGGGTGCTTTTCAATATATGTCAAGCACAATCTATAACAAATATGTCTCCTTGTTTACCACTTGTCAAAGTAAATGTACGTTTCAGTCAAAAATTAAAGATATACTATCGCATAGTCAACGAGTACTGGTTTAAAATAATTTTGTGTTATGTTTGTGTAATAATTTTGAGATAGAATTTGTTATATATATTTTTTTTCCTTTTTTTTTTTCTATATACAACATTCAATTTAAAACCATATTTTAGCATGTAGCCAGGGTATAACTGAAAATCTGCTCTGATGAATTATACCCATTGAATGGTATTTTTATATATAACATATATTCCTATTATTTATTTATTTCATTTTATATATGTTCACTACTGTAATATTGTAATTTATCATTCCTATCAACCTATTTTATTATATTCTATATCAACAGATTTGATGTTATAGACTGGCCTTGACAAAAACCATGTTGTTTAGTACTTATACAATTTTTTAATTGACATGGTAAATAGTCATTCACAAATGATTCGAATATTTTATATGTGAAATTCTAGTTATAGGTCTATAATTAATCACCTGTCTTTTAATAAATGGGGATAATATAAGATTTTTTCCAGACCGTTGGAAATATTGCTTCTGATAATGATTTATTAAATAAAAGCCACAATGGCCTAGAGAGAGCAAACGCATAGTACTTTAAGAAATATGCTGATATATCATCAGTCACAGGGCCTTTTTTTTAGCCGACTATCTAGTTTGTCTAAAACCTCCGTTATTCCTATATATAAATCATCGATATTGATAGAATTCTGAGTATATTGTAAATTGAAATGATTATCTATTGAGTCAGATTGAAAATCACTGTAGACTGATGAAAAGTTCCTTGCAAATAGATTTGCAATGGATTTTCCATCATCAGCAATTTCTTCTTGATATCTCGTAATATTAGGAATAACATCTTCCTTATTCTTAATGAGTAAGTTAATCCCAAAAAAACTCTTGAATTGGTTATAATACTGTGTTCAACATGATTAGAGTATTTCAACAGAGAGGGTAAAATTTACAAATAGTAATAAATACAAAGAAATAATACCTAAATGGTACAGTAGTAGACTGTATTTCGATACCCCAGTTCAATACTGTAACAACTCATTAATAACGCTTTTGAGAAAACTGCAATTTAAGATTGTATTGTATGGTTTTTAAAGCATAATAATTTAATCATTTTTCATTGTAAAACCTATAAGTGAAATAAATAACCTGTTAGAGAGCAAAATATTTGAGTATTGTTGTGCCAAAATTCGATAGTGAATAGATTTTAAAAAATGTAAATTTAGTATACTTACAACTCCTTGACGGGCTCGTAAAATTATTGTATTTGTATTCAGTGCAATAAAATTAATATTATACTGGACAATGGACATGTAGTAAAAGATATATTTATACAGTTTTCTTCAATTTCTTGTAGGTTATGCATAACTTTTACAGTTTATGTTTAATGAGTTGTTTGATGCCGTGAGCATATGATTATGGCAAATATATTATTAATAGACACAATATTAAATACCAATACCTATGCTACATCTAGTTTAAATTTTGTATGTTCACATCCTCAAATTGCATTTTATCTAGGATCAATCTAACGTTGGGAGTTCTAGTGTAACTGATATGGCAGATATGATTTTGAAAATACACCCACTGTTTTCTGTAAATACATAATACGGGTTCATTCTCTGCGACGCGGCTGAATTACTCGGAATTTTCCCCAGACTAGTCATGACTATCCTTTCTTCGCTAATGAAGACTCCAGAAAATGTAGTTCCAAGATAAACAATATCAAATATTTTAATATTTCTTGTTTATACGAGTTTTACCGTCAAAAATCTAACGGTTAACCAACTGTAAACAACCAACTTGTAGAATCGAAAAGTCCTATTTAAAAATCAAGTTATAAATTTAAATGCATCAATTTAGAATTCTGTTGTCCTGTCTGTTCATGCTGAAGGTTTGAACTAACAATTCACTGAAGTATTTAGAACAGGTAATTTTTGTCATATATATATTATTAATAATTGAGTTTTACCTTTTATTTTATTATTTTGATAGTAAACACCTAGAAAAATGAGCTTCCCCAGTTCCGGTAGCGGCGAATTTGAGGAAACTGCTATTCCAGAACCTTATTCCCGTTCTTCTCGAAAAAAGCAACGTCATCCGGCTGAAACTTCGACGCCTATTAAAACGAGTTCATCTTGTTCTAGTAGCATTTCTGATCCAGAACCTTGTTCTTCTCAAGAAAATGAAGAGTTTACAGCTACAAAATCGTTTGCTGAAACTCCCCAGAATTATTGTATCAGGGAAACGAGCAGAGAGAATTGCTAAAGCACAAGAAGCGAGGACGCTGAACAACAGACACCTCAACCCACCCAGCAATATCCGTACTCCTCTAGGACCAGGACAGGATCAAAATCACCCGGTGTCTCATATGGACTTACGCCACTGTTTGCGTGAAGGTGGTCTGGCATGCTTTTCTGTTTCTCAATGCACAAAATGTGGATCACAGAAATGTGGACAAAAATGCAAGCCTCCGAAGCAGTAAGTCGTTGATCAAATAGAGTAGAATGGATCTAATGATACTACTACTTGTATTCACTTAAAAATTAATGTTGCACTTTTGGTTTTTGTTTCATTCTTGTAGTTTCAAATAAAGTTTTTTTTAGTAGTAATTATTTTCCTACCCGTTTTAATAATATACTCGTATATCTGTTTGGCTAACTTACCTAATATTTACGGTACAGACAAGTCATTTTAGGGACTCTAATATTCGTGAATATTATAAATGCATACATAATAATTCAACTAGGACCAGTAAAATAATCGAGCTGATTAATTTTAATAATTTTTATAAACTTAGATTCAGTTTTATATAATGAAGTTTGCGCTGTTTAAAGAAGATATGCACCACCCACCACTAAATATATCGAATTATATTTTGAGTCACAACAATCTTTTAAACAAAGCTAGATGTCATACAATTACAAAAAGGCTGACTCTACGTCACTCTATACTGAACTAGGCAAAGCGAACTGGAATAATCTCTATAAAACTGATAATGCTAATGAGGCTGTGGATTACTTGTACTCTGTTATCAATAACAACGTATCTAAATTTGTACCAATGACATATCCTTCAAAAAAAAAAATTCCTCATTAGTTTACCAAAAACATAATTACCGGATATAAGACGTAAAGAGGCGACTTCTCACAACAATAAAAAATCTAATAATCCTGCTGATCAGGAAGACTTCAAATTTTTGAAAAACAAAATCAAGAATGACAATACTTACAATCCTTAGAAAATAATTTAGCAACTGACCCAAAAGGCGTATGGCAACAATAAAAAGGAACCTAGTTTGTTACCCAACGCCATGACCAACAACAATAATATCCTTGGCAATCCGACAATCCAGATGATATTGCCAATTCGTTTGCTGATAACTTTGGCTCTATCTATATGCTGTCGAGTCATAATGTAGACTATTTCACAGACATAAGGGATAATATTAACATTACAATTAAATGGTAGGTAGGTACCTAACTTAACAGGCAGTGTGAAATGCTTTTAAGTAGTAGTAGTAATTTATTGAAATAGGAATTTCCTAATATACAGACAATGTTTGGACAATTTTATTTATAATATAGTAGTAGTAGTGGAAAAATATTACAAAGTAATGTAGAGCATATAATGAGCACAAGTATATACATACATACACATATATACACATACATATAATCGCTTACATGAATTAAAATAGAATCTCATAAAAGTATAACACTACAAATTATTTATGTATTCTAATAGTCTCCTTCTGAACATATAGAGTGAGTGACTAGATTTTATTATCAATGGAAGGTTATTAAATTGGTCGATGCCCTTAAAAAATAACGTGTTCATACCCATATTAGTATTAGTTCGATTTAAGTGCAAATTGTTTCTATTGCGAGTGAAATATTGATGAATTTCGCTATTGTACACTATAAATTCATTAAAATATGTAGGTTGTAAATTATTTATTACTTTAAAAATGAAAATCATGCTACTAAAAAATAAACGATTAGAAACTGATAACCACCGCAAGATGACAACATGTAAAATTGGTGTATATCTGTTACATTTTAAAATTATTCCTCTATTTTGAAATACTTGTAACTTGGATATTTTATTAACATCAAAGAGATAAAGTACTGAAGAGCAATAGTCAAAATGTGGTTTAATAATTGTATTATATACTGTTATTTTGGCATATGTTAATAATTCATTTGCAATTTGGAAAAAAAATATATTTTAACAATTTTTTTACAAATATATTCAAAATGACTACTAAAACTTAATGTGATGTCCAACACAAATCCTAAATATTTCATTTCTGTTATAAATTCAATAGGTGTATTATCAATTGAAACAGCGAGTAATCTGAGATCAATGTTATTGTATTTTACATTTTGTTGTAAAAATGATTGCTTTAGTCTTGGTAATATTAAGTTTTAATTTATTAGTTTTAAGGTATAGATCAACTTTGTCAAGAACATTATTCATTTCATTAACTGCATCGTTGACATTCTGATTACTACACATGACCAATGTATCATCAGCAAACAAATTAATAAATTCAGTCTATAAACAAATTTATATTGTTGATATAAATAAATAGCAATAGTCTCAGAGCACTTCCCTGGGGTACCCCAAAATTATTTACCCTATCCTCTGAGAGATGATTTCCAATTTTTACTTTTTGGGATCGGCCAGTCAAATAATCTTTAAGCCACCTTAATACATTACCCCGTACACCATATCCTTGTAATTTTTTAATTAATATATTGCGGTCAATTGCTTCAAAGGCCCTTTTTTAGGTCTAAGAAAACAGCCACAGTGTATGTATTACAATCTATGTTATTCTTTACTTTAGTCAAAGTTAATTGAACTGCTGCTTCACAAGAAAATTTCGACCGAAAACCTGATTGATTGTCTATTAGAATACCATTGCCTTCAAAATGTGCTAGCAATTGGTTATAAACAGCCAATTCCAAAATTTTTTTCACAAGGGGGGTAGTGTATTAATGGGTCTAAATTTACATGCTTTTATTGTGTTACTTATTTTCGGAACGGGATGAACAGTGCTAGTTTTTAATTGAGTTGGAAATGTACTATATGTTAAAGAAGTGTTAATAAAATTTGACATAACATGACCAACCGAACCAAGTTTCTTTTAGTATTTTTGAATTTAAAACATCATTTATATCAAATTTTTTAAGTAAGGAAATGATCAATTCGATATGTTGACCCATATTTAATAGTTTAAATTTAGATACCTCAGCATATAAATGACAATTAGTGTTATTCCATTCAATAATATCGATACTTAGAATTATTTGGTCTATACTATCAATGAAATAATTATTAAAGTTTTCGGCTAAATGTTTATTTTCCCGTACCAGGGTCAACAAACCATTGAATTCAAATTGTATGCAGTTAATACTAGCACTTCCACTATTATTTATAATTTTTTTTAGTACTTGCCACATTGATTTTGGATCATTTTTATTTCCATCAATAACATCATAATAATATTTCGTCTTTTTTTGTTTTAACAAATTTACTACTTCATTTCTGATTTTTTTTGTAATTTATCTAATATACATTATTTTCATAAACGGCTGAATTTAGAAAGGCAACATATGCTCTATCTCTATCTTTAGCTTTACAGTATACTTCATAATCAAACCAGGGTAATCTATTATTTTAATAATAAGTTTCAATAGGAGCGATGTCATTAATAATGTTGTTAAAGTTTATCAAGATTTCATTATAAATAAAATTTATATCTACTGAACCCAATGACCAATTACACATAATCAAATTCAAATTTATATTTTCAATGTTTTTCTCATTAAGTTACGATAAGTTTTACATACTTCAATCTCTGATTTTTGTTTTAGAAACACAATTCAGAAAGTTAAACACCAAAATTTACTACAGGTTCTGATGGCTGCCTGCGTTTTTTTAAAGACCATTCAAGCATATTAGCTATTAGCTGTAGCAAACGATAACATGATTCCTGCATTGGCATGTCGAATGATACTATACCAGTATTCAAGGCTTATCATGGAAATGCAACAAATGCACATCCCTATGTGCTAACATTAACGAAGTAGATTTGCAACTAATATTTAAAGAAACATGTTATGCTTTGCTTGATGAAATGATGAAAAAGTTTGACTCTATGAAAGAGGAATTTATAAAACTAAAAAATTATCTGAAGTAACTCTGCCATCAGTGCCTTCTACTGCACCTACTTATTCGCAAAAATCAGTCTAATTGTTAAGCCAAAAAATCTAAATCAAGAGAACTCGCAGACCAAAACTGATATCTTGCATAATATCGATCCATTAAACACCAAAATATGTATAAATAATGTAAAACATGTAAAAGATGGCGGCATTTTATTAACATGTAATAATGAATCGGAATCTACAAAATTTAAAAAAACTTGCTGAAGAAAAATTGTCAAATAATTGACATACATAAATTAAAAGCTGTATACAAGTCGTTGGAATTACTGAAAAATTCGAGGATAATACTCTGCTACAGTACATTTGTCGTCAAAATGAAGAGGTATTTGGAAAAAAATTCGGAATGCAAAATCCTACGTTTCTGGCTTATAAAAAAAGAAGAATGTCTATCAGGCTACATTGCAAGTTGACACTAATACATATGAAAAGGTAATAAGTAACGGTCATTTGTTGATAAGTTTAGACTCTTGTATTCTTTATGATGCATTAACTGTTCCCCGCTGCTCAAATATAATGCTTTTTACCATAACCAAAAATCATGTAATAATGATCTATGTTGTCCTGTATGTGCTGAGAAACACGATTACAAATCCTGCACGAGTAAACAAATGTCGTGTAGCAACTGTATCTTTCTTAATGAAAAGCATAAATTGGATATAAATGTAGAACATGTATCGGATTATAACAACTGTTTTGCGTATAAAAAGACAGCCGAGAAAATTAAATCTGATTTATTCGGATCTCAATAGCAATTGGTAGATATACTGTCATCTCTTGGTGACCATGATGAATTTGTAACTTCCACTATCCCGGTTGACAAACCCCACCCTAAATCAAGTGTACCGATACAAAACTCGTTATCAATTTATTATCAGAATGTTAGAGGTGTGGACACCAAAACTAAGGAAATATTTAATGCCATGAGCTCTTGTCACTATGGACATTATTGCTTCAGAAACTTTTCTGCATTCAGCTGTTTATAGTGAATAATTATTTAATGTCAATTACTCTGTACTTAGATCTTATCGAAATTTTTCTTTAATGAATACCACTAGGGATCGAGGAGTACTTTTAGCTGTAAATCCAGGCTACACAATGAGCCAACTAGATACAAAGTCTATGTTTGACGATTTTTTTCATATTGATATTGTTCGAATTAAACTAATAACTGATAATCGTTTGTTGTATATATTTTCACTTTATATTCCGCCTCGCACAACAGCTGAAACTGACCACCCCCTTTTTAACATATTTAGCTCTCTTGAATACATTTATAATGCAGATGCGGTAGTCCTTGGTGATTTTAATATACCAGAATATTCTGAAACTAATACACTTACAGCAGTTGGGTACAGTGTTACCATTATTGCAGTTTCTTCTTAGATCTCATTCAGTGCAATATATGCAATATAAAAGAAACTGCAATAATAGGTTATTAGATCTGGTTATCTCTAATAAAAAATGTATTGTGGAAAAGGCATTCGACATCTTAGTTTTGGAAGATTTATATCATCCTGCACTGGTAGTTATCTATAAATCAGAAAATTCTTGAAAAACAATAAACAAAAAATAAATACTATACATTACAATTTTCGCAAAGCAAATTTTCCCGAGCTTTACCAGTGCCTTGCAGAAGTGAATTGGAACTTTTTGTCACATTTCTCTAATGTCGATCTAGTTCCTGAAAGTTTCTATAGCAAAATTTATCAGGTACTGGATGTATATGTACCGAAAACTAGGCAACGTAACAGATGTTACCCACCCTGGTTTACAAGTGAAATAATACATAATATTAAACTAAAGCATAGGGCCTGTAAACAGTATAAAAAGCAAATGCACTGACTGAATTAAAAAATCTGCGAACGTTAATCAAAGAAAACATTGATATATCATAAAAATTATTGCAGCAAGATCGAAAGCAATATTAACAGTAATCCAAACAAATTTTGGCAATTTTTAAATAATAAAAAAAAATACGTTCACCATACCTGATACCATGATTGATAATAAATACTGAAGATGTACTGGGCTATGAGAATATTGTTAATAAATTTGCCAAACACTTCCAGGAATCGTATACACAACTCGACAGAAATTATGAAAATGAAAGTCTGGTGTATGAATTTTTTTTTACATGAAACATCGCCTTATTAGCATGGATTTATGAAAGGGAGATCAACTGTTACCAATCTGTTTTGTATCACGCAGTATTTAGCAAATTCTTTAGATGCTGGGCTTCAGACAGATGTCATTTATACATTTCTCAAAAGCATTCGACAGATTGGATCACAGTATCTTATTAATAAAATTACAGAGTTATGGATTCTCGCAAAATATGTTAAACTTTATTACATCGTACTTATCTGACGGGAAACAATTTATGCAATGCTGCGGAGTCCAATCTGTTGAAATACATGCCACTTCTGGAGTTCTTCAAGGCTCGAATTTAGGACCCTTACTTTTTAATATCTTTATAAATGACATTATATCTAATTTAAATTGTAAATATTTATTATGTGCAGATGATTTAAAGAATTATTCTATTATTAAAAATATTGAAAATTGTTTTACTATGCAGAAAGATTTGGAAAACATTAATATTTGGTGCATTAAAAATAAATTACCGTTAAACATCACAAAGTGCAATGACATTTTCTAATAAAGTACAAGTATTAAATTTTGACTCTAATCTTAATAATATCGTAATTGCAAGGCCTACTGTCTTTCGAGACTTAGGTATAATATTTGATAGCAAACTCTCTTTCATAAATCATGTTAATAGCATAACATCAGAGAGTTTTAAAATGTTAGGCTTTATTATAAGAAACTCCCTGAGTTTAATAATGCAGATACGCTGAAATTGCTTTTTAACACTTTTGTGTGATCTAAGCTTGAATATGCAGTTATTATTTGATGTCCTTATTATAACATACATGTTAACAATACTGAAAAGGCGGAAGTTTTTAAAACATGCTTGTTTCAGAAAGGATGGAGTATACCCGGCTATTGGATATTCAAATGCATATATGCTGGAAAGATTTTCTGTAGATAGCCTCGAAAACAGACGGGTGAAATCTCAGTTAACCTTCTTGAACAAAATAATAACTAATGACATTGACTGTCCGGATATATTACAAATGTTAAATTTTCGTGTTTCCAGAGTAACCGCAAGGCAACATATGACCTTTACTTCTAGTATACCTCGTACAAATATTGGCAAATTTTCGCTTTATATCAAATGTGCAATAATTATAATGAACACCAACATACTCTTGATATTTTCTTCTGCAATGTAGCCACAGTTAAAAAATCGTAAAACAAAAATTTTTTTTTATTCAAAAATTTGCATGTGTTAGTTATGATATGTAATGTATAATAAATTTGCATATGTTAATTATAGATAAGTATATGGATATGTGGATATGTATGTATGTATGTATGTATGTATATATGTATGCATGCATATATGTGTGTATACATTTTAAAATTAAGTTTAGAGTTATATTCTTAAGGCTTTATGTAATATTGTTTTTTTTTTAATTCTGTCTTTTTAAAATATTATTTTATATTATATTTTTGTAATTCCCATTCTGTAAATGGTTTCCCGTTGAATGGTGCAAATAAATAAATAAATAAGTGGGGTCTCAAAAACTTGCCCAATTCACAAAAAATGCAGTAAATCTGATATACAAAACCATCATGCTGTAACAATTATAAATAACTTTGGTAAGGTATTCGAAATTGTTTATCATAACATGCTTTATCCCCAAGTCCATGTATTAATTAACACGGGTTTGTTTCACAACGTTCTACAACTACGAACCTACTTTGCATAATCCAGTACTTAACGGAAATTATAGATGGTGGTGGACAGATCGATGTCATTTATACGGATTTTTTTCTAAAGCATTCGACAGAATAGACCAAGATATGTTATTAAAAACTTATATTCCTTGGGCTTTAACCTAGAGTTTTCTTTTTTTTTTTTTTCAATCCTATCTTTGTAACAGAAATCAGTTTGTACAATATCAGGGTCATAGATCCATGGAATTTATATCTCAATCAGGCGTTCCACAGGGTTCGGTATTGCGCCCCTTGCTATTTATTATATTCATAAATGATATCGTACTTGACCTCCAAAGTCCATCTCCCTTATATGCTGATGACTTGAAAATTTGCAATAAAATTGATACTCCTGTAATAAATTACAGGCAGATTTAAACACACTCAATAACTGGTGCAGCAAGTATAGATGGTCTCTAAATACCAGTAGATGCAATATGGTTTCATTTACCACTTTTAGCCACTGATATGATTCCTCTGGAAACATGCATACATAAAACCCATATTTAAATCTGATAATAAATCTGATCCATCAAACTGCCGACCTATTATTATACTGTCTGCTATTCCAATGCACTCGAAAAATTGGTAACCAACTTTCTAAGTTACCATTTCAAAAATGTAATTATTGATAAACAAGGTTTTCAAACCGGAAAGTCACCGGCAATATTAATTTGTCGAATTTTGTAAATTTCACGTAGTATACACCGATTTCAGCAAAGCGTTCGATAGAGTAAATCACGACTTACTAATTGAAAAGGTATCAGAACTTGAACTATGTGAAAATTTTTTGAAATGGATATACTGTTTAATAATAATCTCACCAAGTTAGAGTCGACGGTCATCTATTAAATGTTTTTATTTCGATCATTATCATAGAAGTGTGTGTTGGCAAATTTATTTAATCTCAATTAAATGAATTAAGAGGATTTCGACTTTGGCACCTATCTAGGTATTATTTCTGGTATTTATTACTATCTTGTTAACGGAGTACAAATAGTACCCCATTTAATGAAAAATTAATATAAATTTACATGTTGATAAAATGTACTATAGTTCTGGAGTGGGTTGGAACCTTTGATGTGAAGATAACACTGACGTAGTTTTCCACGAAACACCAAAACACTATATAATGCACTCGACGCGCGTTTCGCCAACCAAGTTGGCATCATCTGGAGATGATTAAAACTAAACTTATGCTTACAATCTACCCTATTTATACCTAAACTATTTTCACGGTTCACCGAACCGCCACGGTTCTGTGAACTGTGACCCACTAACCAATAAAGCGGGCTATTTAGGATAGGCCCTCTGTCACTATTCATACTATTTTTACACTTTATGATTTCCAAGCTTTCAAATGCATCCAGCTGTATAGTATTTGTTACATTCCTAACTAATCTTAAATTGCCAATATCTATTATATGGTTGTGCTCAAATGCATGTTGTGCTACACTAGACTTATCTGTTTTACCATATTTGAGATGGGCCATATGCTCTTTGAATCTAGTTTTAATTGATCGTCTAGTCTGTACAACATATTTTTGATTACAGTCCTTACAGCTAATTTCGTACATCCCCGACTTTTCCTTTGTTTCAATTTTGTCTTTTGGATTGCCTAAAAGTTGTTGAAGTTTGTTTCCCGATGAATGAACCATTGTCATACCTACATATTTAAAAATCTCACCAATACCACGCGTGAATCGAAGATCGAATGGAATCGATACAAATTTCGGATTTTCTCTTTCATTTTGAAAGGTCGAGGAATTTCGAAGCGACACTTTAAACTTTCGTTTCCTATTATTTTATCAATTAAACTTACAGAATATCCATTACTCGCAGCTATATCCTTAATCAATGCCTTTTCTTTTTTCAAACCTCTCCTTACTGAGGGGGAAGCTTAATAGACGATGGACTAGAAAATTAAAACTTGCAATTTTGTGTTGAGCACAAAAGTCACTGATATTGATAACTTTGTATCTAAATTAAACAGTCGTTTCGCGTCAGTTAAATTCACGTATGAAACTGAAAACTCTAGACAACTACCATTTTTAGATATATTAGTAATTAGAAATAGTGAAAATAAGTCAGAATTTGACATTTACAGAAAAGATACCAGTAATCTAAGATATATCCCTAAGGACTCTCACCATTGTGCTCAACACAAAATGGCGAGTTTTAATTTTCTAGTCCATCGTCTATTAAGCTTCCCCCTCAGTAAGGAGAGGTTTGAAAAAAGAAAAGGTATTGATTAAGGATATAGCTGCGAGTAATGGATATTCTGTAAGTTTAAATGATAAAATAATTAGGAAACGAAAGTTTAAAGAGTCGCTTCGAAATTCCTCGACCTTTCAAAATGAAAGAGAAAATTTCCGAAATTTGTATCGATTCCATTCGATCTTCGATTCACGCGTAGTATTGGTAAGATTTTTAAACATGTAGGTATGACAATGGTTCATTCATCGGGAAACAAACTTCAACAATTTTTAGGCAATCCAAAAGACAAAATTGAAACAAAGGGGGATTTACGAAATTAGCTGTAAGGACTGTAATCAAAAATATGTTGGACAGACTAGGCGATCAATTCAAACTAGATTCAAAGAGCATATGGCCCATCTCAAATATGGTAAAACAGATGTCTAGTGTAGCACAACATGCGTTTGAGAACAACCATATAATAGATATTGGCAATTTAAGATTAATTAGGAATGTAACAAATACTATACAGCTGGATGCATTTGAAAGCTTGGAAATCATAAAGTGTAAAAATAGTATGAATAGTGACAGAGAGTCTATCCTAAATAGCCTGCTTTATTGGTTAGTGGGTCACGGTTCACCGAACCGTGGCTGTTCGATGAACCATGACAATAGTTTAGGTATAAATAGGATAGATTGTTAGCATAACTTTAGTTTTAATCATCTCCAGATGATGCCAACTTGGTTGGCGAAACGCGCGTCGAGTGCAGTATATAGTGTTTTGGTGTTTCGTGGAAAACTACGTCAGTGTTGTACTATAGTTCCCAAACAAAAATGGGTTTTCACGCAATATTCTTAACTTACTGAAGCAGTTTATATAATTGCTACAAATTTTATATATAAGATTGATCTATACGAAGCATGTTTCCTACACCATCTCAATAGATCGTTGTTATATATGTGTTCCTTAGAAAAGAGGGAACCTACACACTGAGGATACAAATTTATGACATGTTATATAACAAAGGGCATAGAGTATATAATTTGTATGCACTTGTTATGAAACTGTCCTTGCTGGGTATCTTAAGTAAAATACAAACCTTTAAATATTTTAAATATATACATTAAACACGGCAAAAATGTTTTTCTTTTTAATATTATGCAGATTGCGCAGATAAACTTAAAAATGAATAGAATTATGTTCAGCATAAGGAGGCAAAGAAATCTGAAACAAGGTTGTATCTGAATACATAGGACTTTATTAACTTTGTTAACAGCGAGATTGAACTTTGTTCGGTAAAAATCTTATTTTTGCAAAATATGTCAGTTAGAACCCTTTAATTGTAAGGTACTGAACAGTGAAATATGACTGTATTTTCCTCATTCAAATTATAGACCAAGTTTGCAGTTAATCAACTGCCAAGGAGGTAATGGTGAGGAGACTGACGCCCGGTAAGTAGGCCGCAGACGGGCCCTTTTTTCCAACCTCCAGCTGTCCCTTCAACCGTGTAATTCTCTTGCTCCCTCGTCAAATCTTTTCGATCTTCTAATCAAAGTCAGGATGTCACTCAGTGCGAAGGAGCTCAGCTCCTCATTTAGAAGAGTCTCAGTGCCGAAGATGCAATGCAGCAGGCGCCCGAACGATTCACAATGCCTCATGAAGTGGTAGGACGTTTCATCATCACTCCCGCATCCTGAACATGTAGGATTTTCTTCGACTATCAATGAGAGATGTCTTCTAAGTATGCAGTGGCCTGTCAAAACTCCAATTAAGGGATTCAGACTTTCGCTCTGTTGGTCCTACGATGCTTCCTCAGTGTCTCGTGGACCCACTCAATGAACGCCATTGTGACCTGTCTTTGTGATGTCCAGTATAGACTCAGGCTCCTCGGATCCAAGTCTAGCCAATTCATCATCCTTCTCGTTACCTGGAAACCCGGTATGTCCCGGGACCCACACTAGTATTGTTTATGTCTGGCAGGCTCTTCTAGGTCGTCTCCACACTCCTGAACGAGAACTGATCTCATCCTGGGGGGAGCACACCGCTTTTAGAGCAGCCTGGTTGTCGGATCATCTGTTCCGCACCGTTCCGTAACTTGTCAAGGAGGTAAGTGAATCGAAAAGCCCTATTAGAAAGTTATATATATATGTCCAACTCTGTGATGCTACAGTTACAGTTGTAGTTAATTTAGGACTTTACTTTAGCTTTCCTTTCAGCAGGTTAGTACTTTTTTTGTAAAATCTAGTATTTATTATTTCAAAGATTTAAATGACTGAATTTTTTTTATTTAAAACGGATAATTTTTATCTAATATTCTCATATTTATTTTCGTACACATGAAATGCTTGAGACATTTTTATTAAATTTTAACATTTAGATTCGCTATGATCAATTTTTACATTTTGATTTAAGAAATATTTTCAATTTTAAATATTTTCGCCGTCTTAGTACCTTTTTTGTTTGGCAAATTTAACAATAGTTCAATTCAGTGCTGCCGTTTCGACATAATTTAGCAAATTTCGGTATTCGATACATTGGCACTACCTTTTTAAAAAGGGCCATTTTCGGTATCTACGAAATCCATATTATCAACCATTTTGAAATATAAGGCATCTGTAAATATATCCCTAAGAGCTATCTAACGGGAGCGAGAAAATTTATTTACATTTTTATCGTTCTTGTTAGATGTCGCAGTAATACATTTAATCACTTTTTATAAATTTATGGTTATTTCGTTATGTTTATTTATGTTAAACAGAAAATTATATTCATTTAAATACATTTTTATTTTATTTTAAACTGAATGAATTGAGTTTTATTACTAATTCAACTGTATTGCTAATAAGTCCTTTTACCGTTAAAAATTTAAATTTCCCGCCTTTCGGGTACGCTTTATTTGAATTTGGTACGCAGAGTAAGTGTCGCGGCAGCACTGGTTCAGTTTCATTTTGGTATCTATTCTGTCTGCACGCAGGTAAATTTCTCAAGTATATCTTTAATAATTGTTTTAACATTTCACTTTTACTAATTTTAGAGGCAAACACCTACGAAAATGAGCCTATCTAATTCCCAGAACGGTGATATTGTGTACGTTATAAGTTCCTCTAGTTCTTCTACAGAAGAGACCGTTAGGGGATCGACGCCCATAACAATCAGCTCCTGGTCGGAGAATAATAGCGAAGGTGGGAATGCTGCCGATTCGGAACCCAGTCCTCTTCAAGACCAAAGGCTTCCAACAAAAAAATCCGCAGCTAGACAAACTAGCCCAATAAGCTCCGACAATATTGAGATCGCGTCGCCTGTTTCTGGAGGCGATAAACTTTCTACAGCTAGAAAATCACCAGACATCAAAAAAAGCCCTGAAAGTGATGAGTGTGAGATAATTTCTCCTAAAGGCAAATTTATTAAAAAAAAAGAGCTCTGAAAATGGTGAGTCTGAGTTAATTCCTCCTAAAAGCAAGATCGCTAAAAAAACGGGCTCGGCTAGTTCCAAGAGTAGCGACATGGAGATTGCTACCAAACCAGAACCCTCGTCTTCACGAAAAAAAGATTCGATGCACCGCTAGAAAATCAACAAGACCGAGAAAACTAATTTCGAGTTTCAAAAATACTAAGGCTGGTCCAAAACAGAACTCTCCCCAAAGAAAACGTCAAACAGCTAGAAAATCCACTGCTAAAAAGCCGATTGGGAGTGAAATAAGAGCGCTAGCAGGTACATCTGATTTCCTGGCGAATTTCGACCCTGCAACTAGTGATAGGGAAAAAAGGAAGCTCAAGCGAAAGTTAAACTCCCCAAGTAGAGTTCCTGCCGAGGTTCGTCCACCTGTCGAGGTTCGTCCACCTGCAGAGCCCCAATATGATACAATTGTACGTATAACGGGTCGAGTGGTGCTTAAGTAAGGATTTCAAAGGATGTGGGATGATATGCAGGATAATGTTGATAACATTCCACTACAAATCCACTTAAAAAGTAATCGTATTTTATTATATTTATTAGTTTTGTTTATTTTTTGTAGTTTACTAAAATTGTAGTTAACATTGTAATACTGAACTGTATTCATTGGTAATGTTTCTTTTCTGGAGTTTCTTTGAGTTGTAATATTTTAGTTAAATAAATTTGAGTTAATTTTAATTTTTTGTTAATGTCTTGAAGGAATGCATACATTTTTTAGTTAATTTAGTAAAAAAATGTGAAAATATATAGATTGACTGATTGATTAATCTGCACGTTAGAATTTACGATAACAGTAAAAGACTATTACGTATATTCTAGTATTAGATGACAGTTTAAGATGTTTCAAAAGATAATTATGATATTCACTGAAATTATAAACGTTTTTTTGACTAGAAAGTTTATCACGATAGATCTAACAGTAACAAACAGATTTATCATGCACAATACACAAATAACTAACGATCAAAAACTTTCTGCCTATTCATTCATATCTAAAATATTATATGTATACAAAACATTTTCAGTTTTCATGAAAAAAAAAACAATGTATTACTTCACAACGCTTGTGACATACAACTTATAATCCAATGCTGAAAATCTGCAGAATTTGGTGTAACGGGTCTTTAAATGGATCATATGGGAATACAATAGTGCATTGTGACTTATGGACCGTACTTTCCACCAGATTTTTAGTGTCTGTTCCAGATCTATGTGGAGAGTTATTTTTATAAGTACATCTATTTATACAAATTACTGACCATGATGGCCCGCAAAGTTCACTTCTAGAACCTATATTTTTGATTTACGTTAATGATTTTAATATTTCAGTCTCTGGCAGTGAATTTGTACTTTTTTGAGATGACATCACAAATTAAAACTATAATTTAAAGATGAGGTAGGTATAAGTCTTATGATTCATGCTTTTTATCAATTATAACTGAATAATGTAAAAACTAATACAATATTTAATGTATGTTAAAGAATTAAATTAAAATTCTTATGTGTAGTCTCGTAGTCAGGTCGTTTAAATTTCGCTCCGCAATAAACATACTGTTATAGTTACCAAATTAAAGTATTTTAAAATTTAAAAAGTAATAGTGAGGGTGTGTCACTTGGTGATAAAGGTGTTAATTTGCTGTTTTTGATAACAATTTATTGTCTGATAAACAATTAAATGAAAGTTTAATATAGAGATCATGGATCTGTGTGAAATTTGTGGGTCAGGGACAAGTTGAGCATAACCGATAGGTTTTTGCGCTGGTTGCAAAAAATGCTTTCATTATTGATGTATTGGGGTGCCAACTGATTTATCAAAACATGCTGGTATTACATTATTTTGTAACAGCTGTCACGATGAGAACAATACATCGGTCAATGAATCTGGAATCTCCGCAATATTGTCAAAACTTGCTGAAATATATACAGATATAAAGGGCATTAAAGAGAAACAGAAGGAATTTACTACGTCCTTAAATTTTTATGGGGGATAAAATTGATGACTGAAGAAAAAATTAAAATCATTTGAAAATGTAATGAGTAATGTTGACAATATTTCGATGGCTATAATTGAAGTGAAAAATGAAAACATGAAGTTTAAAATAGAGTTACAGTCTCTTCAACAAATGTCCCGTGGGGTTGAGATAGAAATTGTGGGTGTTCCAGGAAATTAGAGTGAAAATATTATGAACATGATTTTAACTATTGCTCAGAAAATTCATTTTAAACTACAGCTAGGTGACAGTCATAAAGTTCAATCTCGCATTGTTGACAAACCAAACCAATTATTGTAAAGTTTATATCCCGTTACACAAAGAATGAACTAGCTGCAACAGCACCCAAATATAAAAATCTTAAGGCTTCTGATCTTGGATTTTGTAACGCAAACCACCATGTTTATATCAATGGTCATCTCACATTGTCAAACAAAAAATTATTTTATGATGCAAGAAATTTTTGTTAGAAAAATGGACGATTATTGCTGGACACAAGATAGCAAAATTTTAATTCGTAAAAACACAACATCTAAAATAAATCATATTTCATCGGAGTCAGATCTAATTAAACTATCCCAAAGCTATTAGATAATTATTATTAGTAAATTCTTTTGTTATTCAATTATTTATTTATCAAACACTACAACTGCACTAGGCTTCACAGAGTGTGTCTAAACTTAGGTATAAGCAACTTATAATTAAACATACACTAGGTATACTAAAATCTACAGACAATAATTAGGACAATATTAAAATATATTTTTATGGACATGTATCACAGTAATAAAATGGTAAATAAATTCAGTTAAATCTATAAATTAAAGGTAATTGAAGGTAGTTTGTTCTAGGACAGTTTATATGAAACGTTAGGCTTTTTCTAGTTCTCTTGTCAGGCACTTTAAAGTATATTTCATACAATAGGTAGATACATACAGTCAGTTAAATTGTTGCAGATTTTATACAGGAACATCAGGTCTATTATAATTCATCTCTTTTATAAAGATATTAATTTATACTTTCCTAACAAATCATTGTAACTGATGTAGATTGAATATATCCCATGCTCCTTATAGTAAGTGAATTTCAACAACTTTTTTTGAACTCCTTCGATTTTAGAGATATATTCATTGTAATAAGGAGACCATATGACTGCACAATAGTCTAGTTTGCTATGAACAAAATTATAGTATAATGTTAATATCGTTTTTGTATTTTTGATTTCTTTACTATTCCGATAAATAAATCCCACTGTCTTTAAGGTACTACTTACTATCAAATTAAAATGGTTATTATAGTGTAGTTTTGTATTCATTAGAATTCCGAGATCCAACATTTCATTTATTTCCCTTAGTGGTTCATTTTTCATAATATATTCAAAATCGATTATAGTTTTCTTTCTCGTATCTCATAGCACAGCATTTGTTGATATTAAAGGACAGTTTATTAGTATTAGACCAGTTATAGAGACGATCAATATTTTCTTGGAGCTGAAGGCAGTCTGATTCAACCGATATGTTCATAAAAATTTTTATATCGTCTGCAAATAATATATGACAGTCTATGTTGTTTGTAATATCATTCATGAACATCAAGAATAACAACGGGCCCAGGTTGCTTCCTTGTGGGACGCCCGAGGTGGCAAAAAATGTCCTGGACTGCTGTTATTGTTGACAACATATAATGGACGATTTGATAAATAAGAATTTAATAGTTTTACGAGTTGTTTCGAAAAAAAATACATGCATTTAGCTTTAGACAATAGAATATGATGATTAACTTTATCAAAAGCCTTTGAAAAATCTGTGTAGATAACATCCACTTGACAGAAATTTTCAAAGGCTTTATGTATGATAGAAGAAAAAACAGCAAGATTAGTGTTAGTAGATCTTTGCGGCATAAACCCGTGTTGAAATTGTGATATTTGAGGTGCTGCATGTAAAGATATATATTTATGTATTATAATTTCATATATTTTAGCAAAACAGGATAGGATGACTATAGGACGGTAATTTTCTACATGGGTTTTGTCCCCCTTTTTGAATATTGAGTAGATTTTTCCTACTTTCTGCTGGTCAGGAAAAGTTTGGGTTTTTATAGATTTAATATAAAATGTAAAGGTTCGATAAAAAACTGTTTTAAACCCTTTATGACATAACATGGGATTTTATCAACTCCCATTGATTTTTTTGGTTTAATCTTAATAGCTTCAAGAATGTCGTTTCTAGATGTTATTAATATTTACAGAGTTCATGTTTATGTTTTCCGGAACGTTTATATCAGTATTTTTAGTATCACTAGCATAAACGCTGGAAAAATAATCAGCAAACGCTTCAGGTATATCTTTATGGTTCTCGTACCCCAAGTTATTATAATACATAACTGGTGGTATACGATCAATACTTTTTTTGAATTGATGTATGACCAAAACTTAGCAGGGTCATTGTTAATATTTTGTTCTATGGATTCTAAGTACTGTTGGTGGGCAAGATAATGTCGTACCCTAGTTTTCTCCTTATTTCTTTGTAGTTGTTTAAGCAATCCAAAATATGATGCTTGTATAATTTTCGATTGAACTCTTTTCCTTCAATTTCTATTATGATTTCTTCGGTAAACCAGGGAGGATATTTTTTGTTTTTGGCACACACTGAGTAAGAACTATTTTAATATTATCATAGAAAGCAGCTGTTGCTTGATTAGCATCTTGATAACATGACAGATACTGCCAGTCAATGTCAGCAACGAGGTAATACATTTTTTGAAAATCTGCTTTTCGATAGTTGAAGTTAACTAATGCATCTCGTTTATATAAGAAATTCATGTCTAGTTATTTTTTCTATATATTATCAAAATTGTCATGGTATAAGAACAAATGATTTTTTTTATCATCATATCATATATTCATATAAAAGAAAGTTCTTTGTCAAAAATTATGCCAAGGTCCACAAGAATTGGAGGTATTAAAAGGACTACGTTATCTACACTATAGTCAAATAGAATAGTTTTGCAAGTCATAATGTTACATTAGACACATTTAAGTTTAGCTTATTTGAACACACCATTTTAATATATTTGAGTGAATATTTTGTAGAAAGGTGCAGTCATCTAATAAATTATTTTGAAGAATTTAAGATCTTCAGCATAGAGCAAACAATAAACGTCCGTAAGGTTTACAATATTATTAATGGATATGTTAAACAGGAATCCGAAAATCGACCCTTGAGGAACACACGATGTTATAGTATATTCCACCAACTAGAATCCCACTATAAGCCGCATATTGCTTCCTATTGGAAAGATAGGAATAAAAAAAAAGATGAGATTAAAAACCTATATTAAACCATCTAAATTTTAGCATCATGTTCTGGGGTACAGCTTCGGAAAGTGCCAGAGTATTTATTTGCCAAAAAAAGCTTATCCGACTTATATTCAATCTGGAATCAAGAGAAAGTTGTTTACAAAGTTTCAGAAATAACAAATTGCTTACAGCACCATCAATTTACATCTATAAATGTCTTTGCTTTGTAAAACGAAATTTATATATTTTTAAAACTACTTCATATCATCATTATAGTACAAGTAATCTAGTGCTACCAATCCGTAATTCTATATTATTTGAAAGATCCCCAACTTACTCGGATATAAAATTTTATAATTCTTGCCACTGAAGGTGAAAAATATTGACAATTTTAATTCATTTAAATTAAAAATGGAACATTTTAACAACAAAAAATCGAATCGAATCATATTAAAATCTGTTTAATTTTCTTCGTTAATTGAAATCAATATTTCTTGAATGGTTTTCTCGGGGAACCGACATCTGGGTCTATTCTCATTACGATGTAATATTTGATAATTTTCGAGATAGCTCACAAGTCTATTCGTAACGACGATTCGTGACTCTACCTCTGGTGATGAACTTTGGCAAGTCATTTACAAATATATAGCCAAAAGCAGAGGCCCTAACACAGAACCCCGAGGAACTCCCATATGCACGTCCCTCATATCTGACATAGTGTTGTCATATTTAACTAATAATTTCCTATTAGATATGTAGGATTTTATCCACTGCAATAAACTTCCCCTAATGTCAATATGGTACAGTTTTGTTACTAGAAATTCAATATCAACAGTATCAAATGCACGAGAAAGGTCATACATTAGTGACATTACATACAATCCTTGATCTAGGTATCTGTAAACGGAATCTAGTAGATGATAGGAAGCAGTTTCAATGGATTTATTATATATAAAACCATGTTGGCATATTATGCATATTTAAAAATTGTGCTACCATGTTAATGGACCAACCTTTCAATTAACTTTGAAAATATACTCAAAAGTGAGATTTGTCGATAATTGGCTATATCAAATGGATTATCTTTTTTATAAAGTGGTATGATACATGCTATTTTAAGAACAACTGGAAAAATTACACTTTCCAATGTCTTAATTAGGTATTCTAATGGTTTACTTAATATATCACGGCTAACTTTTAATAATTTGATGGTAATTTCATCTATACCTGCTGATTTTTTTATTATTCAGTTGAATAAAGGGTGGGTCTTACACACAGTTCTTAAAACCTTTTTTTTATATACTGAAATGATCTATTATTGGAATATGAGAAATTGCCGCAGAAAATGAGTCCATGTTGTAGTTGATTGAACTAATCAATAATAGAGTTTTTAAAATTTTTATTCTGACAGCGTCTCTCAGATTCCCACTTAACTTTCTGATCTAGGGCAATGCCTAAGAATTTAGTAGTTATCTGGGGATGGATTTGTTTAAATCTTACCAATAGAAGTACCTATAGACTGTAATCAGTCACATTTTTTGGCCTGAAATACATATAACATTTTTATTTATATTTAAGTTTAGTCCATTGTTGTTATAGTATTTCCCAAGTCAGTTGCAACGCAATAAAACACTAACAAAGGAATTTATCCGTTAAATGAGTAAATCCCTTTGTTGAGTATTTAAAGTCCTTTATTGGGCATTTAAATTCCTTCGTCAGCGTTTTTATAGACTTTGGAAATACTATACAATAGTCACTCATTTCTGTGATTTAGTTACTATTTATGACAATTTGTTTAACACAGTTGTGAGACATTAGCATATTTGTGTTATTTGCATAAAGTTAATTTGAAGTAATACACGCCTTGGACACATCGTTAATAAAATTTATAAAAAAACGTGTCCCAAAATTTAGTCTTGAAGTTCTCCATGATGTATTTTTTGTTTCGGATATCTACTGTTCCTGGAATTTATTAAACAAAAATTTTTTGGAATAACGATTGTAGAATTTAAATATTAAAATTTTTTATTTATAACTAACGAAATTTTATTAACAGTCATTTCAATTAAAGGAGTTGCTCAAAATGCATACCATTCACTTCGACACATTTTTAACATCTTGAAGCATTGAATTTACGGCAGCTGAAATCATGTGATTATTAAGCAAATTATTGCAAGCCTCTTGAATCCTCCATCTCAATTATTCTATTGTGTTCACTGGCGTAGCATATACTTGGTCTTTTAAGTATCCCCATATAAAAAAGTCTAAAACAGTGAGATCTGGGGATCTAGGTGGCCAATTGATTGATCCTGATCGGCCTATCCAACGTCCTGGAAAATGAGCGTTACACCAGCGTTACACGTACATTAATTCCATAGTGAGCTGGAGCTCCATCCATTTGGAACCAACATTTATGTCTTATAATAGGGGGCACATCATCGAAAATATCTAAGAAATTATTTTCCAAAAAGTTCAAAAATAAAGCTGAATTTAGCCTATGTGGCAAAAAATATGGACTACAAAGGTTGTCATCTATGATTCCTATCCAAACATTCAAGTTAAATTCAGACTGAAATGATTTAGGACGAATAGCATGGGGATTTTCTTGTGCCCATACATGTAAGTTGTGATAGTTTACTACACCTCTTCTTGTAAACGTAGCCTCATCTGTCCACAACATTTTTTCGAAAAAAACATTGCATCTCTATGGGTAGAGCCTATTAACCAATTACAAATTTTTTTTGTCTAGATTCATCTTCGGGTCTCAGATTTTGTACAGGCTGTAAATGGTATGGTTTTCTATGATCTTTATGCAGTGTGTGTAGAATTTTAGTTTTGGATATTCGTAAATTTTGTGCCCAGAGCTGCTTGTTAGCTCTACGAGAACTTAAACGGTTGTCATTATCGAAAACATTTAATATTTCATTTTTATGTCTTTCGTTTCTCACATCTACTTCCCTGATTATTTTTTAACCCAAACTCTCGAAAACGACAATGTATGTTAATAAAAACTTGAGGATTTGGTTCTCTTCTATTTGGAAATCTTATTTCGTATTCTCTCGAAGCTTCTTTTGCATTTCCATCACAATAACCATACATAAAATGTATATCAGCATACTCTTCATTAGTAAATAAATTCGGCATGATAATATAAAAGAGAAGATTTAAAGTAAATCACAAATTAAAAAAAATATGACGCTAATATAAAAATGTAAACAAGTTTATAAATGACAGTTTTATCACAACGCATGTTTGCACAGCCAACTTTTTTGATTTCCACTTTCAAATTTAATGCTGCGGAAATGCATCGTTGTAGAAAATGTCAATTTTTATCAAAAACCATAAGAATTTCAAAAAGGTGCCAAAAACACTTTTTTTGCTTTAAAAGGAACGTAGTAAACTTAAAATTAAATTTGACCAGTGGCGTACAAACAAAAAGTTGTTGTGGTTTGAGTGGTAATAGATCAGAAAAAATAATCACCCTGTGCAATATTTTGGACAAAATTTATTTCAACTGGTGTGTTTGCCTTAATTATACCTGTATATCAAATTTCAATAAAAAATCTTTATTCGTTGAGATATAACTTCAACACCTTGTATCTTGAAATCCATTCGTTTTTTCGATATATGTTTATATGACAAAAAGTTATTATTTTTAAGCGTAGTATCCATTGACGAAGTTTCTCGATTTAAATTCGGACCAACCTTTATAATAAAATCACTTTTGTCATCAAGGATTATCAGAATACCAGTGAATTTAGTAACAGATTATTATGCCTTTATTATTGTTGTCAACTTTAAATGTTTAATATGATTATATACACCTATTCATGTTTTATTTAATTAAAAATTTTATGCCGTTACGTTTCCTTCGTCATACTAATTTAACATACGTTACTGTACATGTCTGTGGTTGTCATATATATTTATATATACCCTTTTATTTTACAACAACTACTACTATTGATTACATATATTTAAATATCTGTACCTGAGAGCAAATGGGTTGTCACAAGACAGTCTAGAAAAATGCAGCTAGAAGATTTCGTTTAGACTTAAACCACTTTTCGCAAAATCTTTGCTCTCCTCATACTAAAGCCTTATTGGACTCTAACAGACGTAACAAGTGACTTTAGGGTTGTGTTTTCAGAACAGAAAAATTTTAACAGTGAGTTATAAATTTAAGTTAGATATCTGGATATCTAACTTAAATTTATCTCACTGTTAAAATTTTTCTGTTAGCAATATCAAAAAACGAAAATATAAGGTTCATTCTAAATACCATGTAGATTTAGTATATAAAATTACAGGCAATATTTTTTTAAACCTAAAAAATACGATTTAGTTTCAAAAAATGACGCCAACTAAAATATTCGTATTTTCTTGATTTAAAAAAAGATATATATAATAAACATCAGTATTGCCTGTAATTTTATATATTAAATTTATATGGTATTTAGAATGAACCTAATGTTTTTGTTTTCTGTTATTACTAACAGAAAAATTTTAACAGCAATTTAAAGTAATCCTGGCGACGAAGGAATGCAAACGCCACCTTAAACCAACGTCATTTTGTGCCATTTGGACAACCCGTTATGGCTCTCCGGTACAGATATAGATATTTGTTTTTATTGTTCATTATTATTAAATATTTCATGTACTATTAAGTCGTTAGGCATATATATCCCTTCAATGTTAATGTAAATTATAACACATCAAAATTAATCCTACATTTTTTATTCACTTAGTTTCAAGAACAATGTTAACAAACCATAAGAACTGACGTACTTTCTTTGACTACTGTATATTTACTATTTTTATGATTACCAACTACTATTATAAAATACAAACACAAAACGAACATTTTTTGACAAAACTACAACCAAAAGTTAGAAATAAGTTTTTTACGATGTTTTTTAAAACAAAATTAATACAAAATTAGTTGCTTATAATAAAACTAAATGTTATCAAATATAATAACTGACCTACTGCCTTCGACTACAGCTTATTTACTGTTTTTCTTATTACTAACTACAATTACAAAATACAAACACAAAATGAAAACTAGTTTCTTACTAAACTACAACGAAAATATATTAAATAAGTTTTTTAAAACATAAAACATTAAATTATTTTGTTATAAAAACAAAACTATAAAATTACTTTCTAAGAAGAGGATTTATAATAGTTTTATCATATCCATCGACATACTTTATTTCTTCAACGATATAGTCCCTGTGTACCCTGCATTCTATTCCACATTTTTGTGAACTACATTTGGGACATTCGAAAAAACATCCCTCGCATTCTTCATCCAAACAGTCGCATAAGTCTAGTTGAGACGATATGTGAACACCATTTAAATCATATATGGCCCTTAGAGGTGTACGAGCACTATTTGATGAGGTGTTTCCCTTACACCCGTTTTCTCCAGGGTTCGAATTTGCCTTTGATATACTCTGTTGTACTCTGATAGACTTTCTAGTCGCCTTTCTAGCCGCTTTCTTAGCCGCCTTAGCCGCAATCATAGCTGCTCTAGCCGCATTCCTAGCATCTCTAGCAGCCTGTCTAGTATTATAACTCTGAGCGGGTTTTGAAGTTGTCGACTCTCTAGTAGTACAATTCTCCTTTTGCTGGGAGGAACAAGTTTTTGGAGCGGGAATATTCTCGACATCGCTAGTGTTGGAACTTATTGACTTTACTCGTCTAATTGTTGATTTCTTAGCCGTGAGGTGTGTCCTTTCGCTTGAAATACTGGGTACTGGATCGGTCACATCCTCAGCTATATTAACATCGGGACTTATTGGTCTCACTTGACTGGCTGTCGATTTTCTAGCCACAAATCGTTCTAGTTCTCTGGGAGAACAAGGGTACGAATCGCCTATATTATCAACATAATTCACTGGTCTCACCTGATTGGCCGTCGATTTTCTAGCTGTGGGAAGCGTCTTCTGGCGGGAAGTACTGGGTTCTGAATCGGTCAAGTTCTCGACTATATTATTATTGGGACTCGCGGGTTTCATCTTCCTGGCTGTCGACTTTTTAGCCGTGGGATGCGTCTTCTGGTGGGAAGTACTAGGTCCTGAATCGGTCATGTTCTCAACTATATTATTACTGGGACTCACTGGTCTCACCTTCCTGGCTGTCGACTGTCTAGCTGTAGGATGTGTCTTCTCGTGGGAAGTACTAGGTTTTGGATCGGGCATGTTCTCGACTACATTATTATTTGGACTCGCTGGTTTCATCTTCCTGACTGTCGACTTTCTAGCAGTGGGTTGTGTCGTCCCGCGGGAAGTACTGGGTCCTGGATCGGGCATGTTCTCGACTACATTATTATTTGGACTCGCTGGTTTCATCTTCCTGACTGTCGACTTTCTAGCAGTGGGTTGTGTCGTCCCGCGGGAAGTACTGGGTCCTGGATCGGGCATGTTCTCGACTACATTATTATTTGGACTCGCTGGTTTCATCTTCCTGACTGTCGACTTTCTAGCAGTGGGTTGTGACGTCCCGCGGGAAGTACTGGGTCCTGGATCGGGCATGTTCTCGAATATATTAGTATTGGGACTCATTGGTCTCATCTTCCTCGCTGTCGACTTTCTAGACGTGGGTTGTGTGCTCCCACGGGAAGTACTGGGCTCTAGATCGGGAATGTTCTCAGCCATATTATTATTGGCACTCACTGGTCTCATCTGCTTAGCTGTCGACTTTCTAGCCGTGGGACGTGCACTCCCGCGGGACGTACTGGGCCCTGGATCGGAAAAGTCATCGGTTATATTATTTTCGGGACTTATTGCTCTCATCCTACTGGCTGTTGACTTTTTAGCTACAAATCGTTCCGGTTCTCCGGGAAAATAAGGTTCCGAATCGGGGACCATGTACACGAATTCATCGCCTTCACTGCTGTCAGTTCTCGGTGATTTCATTAGAGTAGCTGTCGATTTTCTAGCCGTAAGTCGTTCCTTTTCTTGGAGAAAAGAAGGCTCCGGATCGGGAATGAGATACACAATGTCATCGCTATCGCTACTCGATGATCTCATTCGACTAGTCGATTTATCAGCTGCAAAACCTGCCATTTCTTGGGGAGGTTCTATATTGGGAACGTATATGACATCGCTATCGGAACTAGTCAAACTCCACGTCGAGCTCATTTTTCTAGGTGTTTACTACTAAAAACAGTAAAAAAAAAAAAGGTAAACACGGAATTGAAAGTATGAATGATAAAATTACCTGTTAATTTCGACTCAGATAAGTAGTTAAACTTAACCCTCACAACACTTCTTAACACTTAAGTAGAATGGAAAATACAACTAGCACAGTGTTGACAAAACTTCAAAAAGTTGCGTTAAAAAACGGTTAAAAAATGGGAATTATACTTGATATATTCAAGAAAGAATTAATAGCACTGGCAACACTCAACACATAGGACACCAAGAAAAAAGACAAATTCCATTAGCTATCCAGTGTTCTGGGTATCCAACACCAATTTTCTTTAGGACTTCGTATTGGGAACCTGAACTGAATTTGCATATGCTAAAATAGGTTTTTTCTATTTTTTTATTTTTTACCGGTTGGTTATCTGTTATGTCAAACATTTGGCGGGAAAAAATTTATGATGTGATAAACAAAGGTTAAAAATGAAAATGTAATGAAACTGATTTTATTAAACTGCCGTATACCAGAACCGGATTCATTGACAAATGTGATGATTGTTATAGTGTTAGGTGAAGTTTTTTCGGACATCTGTGGAATATGTGAAATGTGAACTTTATGAGACCATATCCACTTAATAAATACAATAACTATTATTACACAAATCCACACAAGTTGAGGACCAAAATTATTGACAGAGATATCAGATATCATTAGATACTGAAAGGAAGAGCACACAAATATCATGGGAAAATAATATGTAAACTATAATTACAATCAGATTAAAATGGTGAGTGAGAAAAAACCACACCTTTATTTATACCAGCCAAGCTTCATTCATCAGTTTTGAAAATATTATCTGATAAAGTAGCAGAATGCAAAAACTTAAGAAACCAATAAAACCTACCAGACCAGTGAACTTTTACAGTACGCCCTTTCTTCCCATTTAGTCTCCGAGACTTCATTCGCAGAAAAGGGGCATACAGTAGGTCTGCAAAAACTTATACGATCAGTTAGCCAGTGTAGTAGCATCATTGATCTAATTAATCAGCTGCTTCATCGATTCTTACGACATTCAGTTTTCAACAATTACAAGGTCGCCCATTACGTAATGATGAAAATGTCTTTTTTCTAAGTGAATGCAGTCTACAATGTGATAGTCTGTACCGGTCTCTGATTTTCTATATCACTTACGATCTTTGTCCTGTCGAGTCAACAATTTTGATTCCTAAGTTGTCGATGAAATAGCAAAAAAATTATTCTTTTGCCTGTGCTTATTTCTAAAAATAATAAATCTTTCCAACACCAAGTGGTTCCTCACACTTGATGTATATAATATACAGCAAACAATTTTTGTTTATCCAACAAATATAACGGAGATAAGAGATGTATTAATTCTTTAAAAAATATTCCTTCGGAAAATATAACATTTTTAACACAATCGTCTTAAAAAAATATGTTCTGTAATAGCCAACTAACTCATCTCATAAATAATTCATTAAAAAATTGTAGGTTTTCAACAAAATTAAAGTAGCTGTAGTCGTGCCTGTCTATAAAAAATATGACCCAATTTAATCAAGAATTATAGACCTATCATGCTTTTTGTCATATTTCGTTAACGTCTTTAAAATCATGTGTAAACAATTGCTATTATTTCTTAAAAATAATATCCTCTCGGGCACGCGACATGCAGTTAGAACAAGACAATCAACTACTATGGTTACATACAGTTTCATAAATCAGAATATGAAAGCGTTAGATTAGGATAATTTAGCTTTAGTTTTTCTTAAGATACTAACATTTCTGCATGAATTAAAAACCTCTGAATATGTGGCACGTTTGAACTAGTTTCAATCATATCTTGTTAAAAAGCTGGGAGACTGGATTGAGTCGTACCTATCCAATCACAGACAGGTGGTAGAAATCAATGACGCTATGTCAAGTGCTCTAACAATTTCATGTGGAGTACCCCAAGGCTCTGTTTTGGAACCACTCTTATTTTTACTTTTTATAAATGATTTGCCAAATATTGTTAACGATTGTTTGGTAATTATGTTTGCGGATGATACTTCATCTCTAAATTTTGAAAACAACTTACCTCAGTTGGTGGAGACCTCTCAAAATAAAATTAATGAATTTGTAGCAAAGTCTAACCAGGACCAATTACTAATAAATGAGAGTAAAACAGTTTTCATGCATTATACACCACGACTGTCCACTTACAACTAAAGTCATCTACTTAAAATAAATGGAAAGTCCTTAGAACAGGTGATATCTACAAAGTTCTTAGGTGTACACATAGATAATTCCCTTAACTGGGAACATCACATTGATGCACTATGTAAAAAATTGTCTCCCCGTTTGTTTTGCATTATCACGAACAAAGAAGTTTCGTTGTTTTATTATTATGCACACTTCTACTCAAGATTAGTTTATGGTATTGAATTTTGGGGTAGTTCGAGTCATTTTGAAAGAATTTTTAAAATTCAGAAAAAAGCGATAAGGAATATAGTGGGAATTATCAAGACAACATCATGTAGGAGATATTTTAAAGAAATACGAATTTTACCGCTTGTTTGTATATATATTATGGTTATTGTCACACTCACTAAATTGAATATTGTACAATTCTTAACAAATAATTACGATCACAGTTACAATACACGTGGACAAGATAATTTACTAATTCCTGCTAATTCTTTGTCCCAATATGAAAGGAGTCCTAAGTTCATGGGAATAAAACTTTATAATAAATTATCCGATCATGTGAAACATATTAATAACATAAAATGGTTTAAAATGGAAGTGAGGCAACTACTACTCGATAATGTTTTTTTATGACGTAAATGAATATTTAGATTTTGTATTTTAAATGTTTTTTATACTAATAATGTATGTTATATATTATTTTATTTGTAGTATTCACTGTTGTATGTTCTATATTATTGACGAGTTCCATAAATTATTATTATTCTTATTATTATTATTATAATAGAAAGCTGAAAGTCTTAGTACAGAATAGTGGAAATGAATACCAGTATCAATGTAAAAAATTAGCAAGGCATTATATTAGGCCCAATACTGTTTCTCATATACAATAACGATCTCTCATACCCTGCAACTAGCTAATCTCTCTTTCTAACTATGCAGACGACTCAAACATCTTATTAATAGGAAGAAATATAAAAGTTTAAAACACTTATAATATATTTTCACAAAATTACTAACTGGTTTAAATCAAAAGAACAACTGTTACTTTCAACAGCTCGAAATAATAATATGAAAGGAGTCCTAAGTTCATGGGAATAAAACTTTATAATAAATTATCCGATCATGTGAAACATATTAATAACATAAAATGGTTTAAAATGGAAGTGAGGCAACTACTACTCGATAATGTTTTTTTATGACGTAAATGAATATTTAGATTTTGTATTTTAAATGTTTTTTATACTAATAATGTATGTTATATATTATTTTATTTGTAGTATTCACTGTTGTATGTTCTATATTATTGACGAGTTCCATAAATTATTATTATTCTTATTATTATTATTATAATAGAAAGCTGAAAGTCTTAGTACAGAATAGTGGAAATGAATACCAGTATCAATGTAAAAAATTAGCAAGGCATTATATTAGGCCCAATACTGTTTCTCATATACAATAACGATCTCTCATACCCTGCAACTAGCTAATCTCTCTTTCTAACTATGCAGACGACTCAAACATCTTATTAACAGGAAGAAATATAAAA
The DNA here is from genome assembly GCA_029963845.1 of Rhamnusium bicolor. Classification (NCBI taxonomy): domain Eukaryota; kingdom Metazoa; phylum Arthropoda; class Insecta; order Coleoptera; family Cerambycidae; genus Rhamnusium; species Rhamnusium bicolor. The sequence continues at coordinate 87,315 of JANEYF010004945.1, forward strand.
GTTTAAAACACATAATATATTTTCACAAAATTACTAACTGTTTTAAATCAAAAGAACAACTGTTACTTTCAACAGCTCGAAATAATAATAATATAAATTTAATGGATCTCAATAATCAAGAATACCCTATTTAAAAATTTTATAAAATTTCTCGTTTTAACCATAGATTAAGTAATTAAGCTTAACAGAGAAATGTTACTTACAGTCTGCTATAGATTTGGGTAGTATTCAAATACCCGGTAATCTGAATCTCAAATTACTTTTGCCAATATCGTTATCGAATACAATCGAAAATTGGCTGATATTCTGTATTCTAGTTACTATTTTTTTGGTATTCTAGTATTCACATTATGCGGGTATTTGAATATTCGAATATAATATGGAATCTTTATATTCGTAAAGAAGACATGGATTTAAATTGCAAATACATGGATTAAAAGATTAAAATAATGAAATTTTCACCATATAGGGTAGTGCAGGAATAAACTTGTTATAGAATACTTAAGTGTCCTGAGATTCCTGATGCCTGAGGATGCACTTGCGCGAACGGCGATTGTTGTCCAATCTATTTAGTAGCAATTGCATCTTGCTTCAGCCGATTCTGTTCTGTTCATGTCAGTAAGTGACTACAATGGTTATTTTCATTTGCCGGTATTATTAATTCATCTAAGCATCAGCAATTTAGTGACGAGAGACTTTTAACTACTGAGATTTTTTTATTTTTCCTTTTAATGACATTTCTATTGTTCCCGTTCATGTTTTTTTTTTTATTGTAACAGTAGATAACAGTTCTGCATATATTAAAAATTAAACTTCTTACATAAACACTTCTTTCATTTCTACTTTAAAGTCAACAGAACTAATTTCTCTGAAGAATATTCATTTTAAACGAATACATGGATTCGAATACTTTCTATTAAAATACATTTTGGAATCCTGTATTCGAATCCTTCTTTCAATTCAGTATTCAGTATTCGTATTTAAATACCGTTTCCTGATATGTGATCCAAGTCTGATCTGCAGTATGGAAATTTCTATTCCATAATAAAATATGGTATTCTAAAAGGTACCTCAAAATAGAATTCACTTTTTAAACTTGGATAACTTTTGAACTAATAAGAGTTGGCGCCGAGGTCTATCAGCTTTGGGCGGAGGATAGATGAGGATTTGTCAGTAGCCGTGGAGCAGTGGACGGACAGTCCTTCATACTGTGCCATGCTTAGTAACTTTTTCAAGTGGCAACTTCAATAATTTCTTGGTTACAATGTGGAATTATGGTTTCAGCAGGATGTTGCCAAAGCTCACACGGCAAGAGAATCTATAGCCACAGTTGGAGACTCGTTTTCAGATAGTAATTTCTAGGTTTCATGGCCTTTCCTGGTCTCTGAGATCATTGGACCTTACCCCCTTAGATTTTTTCTTGGGGATATCTAAAGGGTAAAGTTTATATCGAGCCTCCAGCTAATATTCAACAGTTGAAGCAGCGTGAATTATTTTTGGTTGTTAAATTACATAAGAACTTTTATCTGGCAATAGATCTACAGCCTCAAATTTTATTAATTTTAATACAGTTAGAATATTAATAATAAGGTTAATTGAAATCCAACAGACAAAAATTGTCCATAAGATACATATCAAAGCGAGTTACTAAGTTACATGTACAAAAAAAAATAAACAGTAAAAACTTAAATAGATACAGGGTGTTAATTAAGTATGTGGACAAACTTTAAGCAGTAATTCCTTGTATGAATTTTTCTTATAGAGTTTTAAGGATAATATAATAGTAGTAGTAGTAATTCATTGAAACAGGAATCTCCTAATATACACACAATGTTTGGACAATTTTATAACAGTGGTAGTAGTAGAAAAATATTACAAAGTAATGTAGAGCATATAATAAGCACAAGTATATACACATACATATAATCGCCTACATGAGTTTCTAACACTAAATAACAAATAGAATTTAAATTGAATTTCACAGAAGTATAACAAATTATTTATGTATTCTAATAGTTTCCTCTTGAACATATGTAGTGAGTGACTAGATTTTATTATCAACAGAAGGTTATTAAATTGATCAATGCCCTTAAAAAATAACGTGTATTAGATATATATTAGTATTAGTTAGATTTAAGTGCAAATTGTTTCTATTACGAGTGAAATATTGATGAATTTCGCTATTGTACACTATAAAATCATTAAAATATATAGGTTGTAAATTATTTAATACTTTAAAAATGAAAATCATGCTACTAAAATATAAATGATTAGAAACTGATAACCACTGCAAAAATGACAAAATTGGTGTATCTGTTACATTTTAAAATTATTCTCATTCCTCTATTTTGAAATACTTGTAGCTACGATATTTTATTAAGATCAAAGAGATAAAGTACTGAAGCACAATAGTCAAAATGCGGTTTAATAATTGTATTACATACTGTAATTTTAGCATATGTTGATAATTCATTTGCAATTCTGGAAAAAAAAATATAATTTTTACAAATATATTCAAAATAACTACTGAAACGTAACGTACTGTCCAACACAAATCCTAAATATTTCATTTCTGTTATAAATTCAATAGGTGTATTATCAATAGAAAGAGCAAGTGATCTAAGATCAATGTTATTATATTTATATTTTGTTATAAAAATGATTGCTTTAGTCTTGGTAATATTAAGTTTTAATTTATTGGTTTTAAGGTATAGATCAACTTTATCAAAAAGATTATTCACTTCATTAACTGCATCGATGACATTCTGATTTCTACACGACAAATGTATCATCAGCAAACAAATTAATAAAGTCAGTCTACAAATTTATATCGTTGACATGAATAATAAATAACAATGGTCCTAGAACACTTCCTGTGGTACTCCAAAATTATTTACCCTATCCTCTGATATAATTTCAAATTTTTACTTTTTAGGATCGGCCAGTCAAATAATCTTTAAGCCATCTTAATACATCACCCCGGATACCATATATTTGTAATTTTTTAATTAATATATTGCGGTCAATTGTTTCAAAGGCCCTTTTTGGGTCTAAGAAAACAGCAATAGTGTATCTATATTACAATCTATGTTCTTCTTTAATTTAGTCAAAGTAAATTGAACTGCCGTTTCACAAGAAAATATCAACCGAAAACCTGATTGATTGTCTATTACAATATCATTGCCTTCAAAATGTGCTAGCAATTGGTTATAAACAGCCAATTCCAAAATTTTCCCACAAGGGGGTAGTGTATTGATGGGCCTAAATTCACATGCTTTTATTGTGTTACTTATACTAACAATAATAGTAACTGAATTTATTAGCATAGCTAATACAGGAACAACTTATTATTACAATATAATAAATATAATATTTAATTACTAACCACTAAGATTATAAAATCACAAGTTAGATAAAACAATATTATTACACTGTACTACACAGGCCATTTTTCTTTATCATTGAATAAACTTTTGTGTTTGAAAATGTTAAGGTTTGCACTATTTTTTGTCATGTGATATTTCATTGTACAATTTTAAACCCTTGATAAATAACTGGTTTTCTTCATAGAAGGTATTTGTCTTTGAATATAAAAATTTTAATAGCCCCCGGTGTTATAGTTATAAATATCAAAAACAAATGTACAGAATTTCAACAGATGTTCAGGAAGCATCTTGTACAATAGCTTATAAATAAAGATAAAACATTTTAACATTACAGTTTGTTTCACAGATAATACTTCTAAACTATCCAACATCCTACTAACACGAGTATACCTATCACAATTTAATACACATTATACACTTAAAGCTCGATTTTGAATTACTTGAAGGCTATGATATTCGATATTACTGAATATAAGCAAAATTTGGTGCTATTAATAGTGTTATTTATGAATAGTTTTGCCCAAGTACTTAAAAATTTACCAAATCAGGAAAGAAAAGATACCTCTTTAGATCCTTTTTTAGCTACATACACAATGATTTGAAAAGCTTAAGTTTGTGTCGATCATGACACCAAGGTATTTAAACTCTACTATAATTTCAATTTCATGATCATTTATGACAATACTCAGTGATTGATTATCAGTTTTTATTTTTTAGGACCACAATTTTAGTTGTTTCTAGATTTAACTTCAGACTGTTTTACTTAACCAATCATAAATACCTCTCATTTCATTATTTAGGATTATCACCTACAGTATTAATGTCATCACCAACACAGTATAGAAGTGTATCGTCCGCGTACGTTTGAATTTGACATTTCTGCACTACATTGGCTATATCGTTGATGTACGAAAGAAACAATATAGGGCCCAACACCGAGCCTTGTGGTACTTCATATTGCACCGCTCTTAAACTTGATATACTATTGCCAAACTTCACCTTCACTTCACCTATGGTCAAATAAGAGCGAAACCACTGTAGCACTATTTCTCATAAACCCATATTTTGTAATTTTTTTAGTCATACTTTTCTATTTATTGTCTTGAATGCACGTCGAAAGTCCAGAAATACCATACGCGCATATTTTTTATTATTTATTACACTTTTCCAATTTACCAGCACCGACTATAGCGCTATTTTACGGGTGTTACTCTTCCTAAAGCCTGCCTGATGCTTTGTCAATAAATGATTTCGTATTGTTTCAAATGCTAACTTCAATATGTTTGTTGTCATTCCATCAGAACTACTTTTTTTATTAGACATTCTATTTATATTTTGTCGAAGTTTAGTCCTATCAACTATTTCAAAATATTCCCATATACCATCCATCGGTTGTAAATTCTTCAATTCATTGTTGTTATTTATATAATTTTTAGGTATACTTTCTCTGATATCTTCTGATTAGATAAAAAATGTATTAAATTCATTACATATTTCCCCTTCTTCTGCAATAATACTGTTCTAACATTTTTTTCCTTCTTTCACTTTCTTTCCATTTATTTACTATAGGTGCATGTTTATCAATAGTCTTCAATACACTTTAATGAAATTACTTGCCATTACATCGATACTTGTTATACTTGTCTCACTCTGCACTAATAAAGTCAAATTGAAAATCTATGTCTATAAAACTTTTAAATTGTCTGAATGCTCTAAAACAACCTTTCTTCTCTTGTATTTCTTAAAGGTTTATGGATATTGTAGAATGGTCAGTGATCTTTGTTGAGAAAAATTTCAAATCGTATATTTTATTTGTTACTATTTGTTATGTTACAATCATACTAGTACTGCTTGTAACTCTTGTAAATTAATTCATAATATAGACTAAGCCTGTTGATGCTTTCCATTATTTTATTATTATAGAAATTGTTTACAGCCATATTTATACTGAAGTCTCCTATGATTTTAGTGCGTTAATTCCAACCTTTAGTATGTTTACCAAGTCTTCAAATGCTTCAATAAATTTGATGTAGCTAGAACTTGTAGAATTGTAAAATTGGTATATGATTTTTTGTTTACTGCTGTTTTTACTCCCATTATCCACTAATTATAATCTTACATACTTCTTCCAGTATTTTATTATATTTAATATCTTCTCTAATGTAAATTGAAACACCACCTGTGTGTCTACTTATAGAATGACAATTTTTAAGTCTATAACTTTCTACCATCAACTCACTTTTTTGAATTTCTTTAGGAATGTGTTTCTGATAAGCAGAATAAGTGCAAAATTAGACGTATTTATGACCTTCTCAAATTCATCTTTGTTCATTGTTGAACCATGTATATTTACATATAGAATCTCACAGATAATTTACAAATAGAATCTCACCGATAATTAATTCAAATTCAGCACGTATAATACTTTTAATAGCACCCATAAAATAACGTTATTAACTTTTGAAACAATCTGTAGGATTCCAATTTGTTTTTGATCTTTAAGCCCTCGATTATATTTACGACGATATTAAGTTTGAGAATAAAATTTAATTTACTATTTTGTTTTTAAACTTTTTGCTCTCTTGATGTTTTTTATTATCTTATACGGTTTAGAAGTTATTTGGCAAAAAAAATGTATGTTAGGCTTTAAGGATAACTTGTTCAAATTCAACAAATACGAATAATACTTTTAACAGTACTCATGAAACAATGTTATTAACTTTTGAAACAATCTAACGGATCCTAATTAAAAAATTACCATAATCTAAAGAAAAATTTAACAAAAGTACAACACTTATAACTGCTAGAAATGGCCACCTCTGACTTCAATGCATGCGTTTATGCGCCTTTTCAACGAATGGTGAACCCGCTCAAAAATACCAAGAGCATTTCTTATAATTTTGCACGACTCTTGTATTCGGTTTCTTAGATCTTCTTGGTTTTGAACTGGAGTTCTGTAGACTAATAATGATTTTAGGTGTCAGCAAGGAAAGAAATTAAGAGGATTAATATCGGGCGACCTGGGTGGCCAAATTTGTAGCCCGGCACACCAGATTCATCGTGCATCATGTGCAACTAAGCTGAGCATGGTGGGACACCATTATGCATAAACCAAATTCGACTCTTGGGACATCTTCTAAGAGATCGGATAGGATATACTCTATAATTTGCCGGTATTGGTTACCAGTTAGCCTGAGAGGCAGAAAATGAGGCTCAATACGAAAATCCCCAACAATTCTAACATTTGCCGAAAACTGCTTGGAAATTGTTTTCAATTATAGTGTGTGGGTGAGTTATCTTCAGTCCACATGTGATTGTTATGAAAATTTATTATTGTGTTATGGGAAAAACGTACCTCATCAGTTAATAACACCTAAGATAAAAACCTTGAATTTATCACTAATTTATTTTGTTCCAACTGCAAAAAGCTACTCCCTAGGAAAAATCTATTCTATTAAAATTTCCCATATTAATACATGGGCAATGTTTAATTGAGCCACAATTGTTCTTGTACTAGTTTCAGGATTTTCTTCGATTTCAATAAGGACATCTTCCTCTATCTGAACTGTCCTTCCTGTTCTTTTTAAATTTTTTTTTTAGACTATGGTAATTTTAGCTTTAATTAGAGCCCTGTGGATTGTTTCATGGGTACTGTTAAAAGTAATATACATGTTGAATTTGACTTAATTATCTTTAAAACGGTATAAGAAAAATTTAAAAAAAAAAAAAAAAAAAAAGCTTTATCATCCTGTGCCTCGAAAATCTAGACGTTTAGGACATGTTTATATGAACTTTTTGTATTAAAATCATACAAGGAATTACCGCTTAAAGTTTGTCCACGTATTTAATTAACATCCTGTATATAAAAAGAATTTAAATAAATGACCATTAAATAAAATTAAAATACAGAAATAATTATAACAGCCTCTTTTAGTGATCGAGAAAAGTAACCATAATTAATAATATTATTTATTAGTTTTAATTACATCATAGTGCTTAGACATGTCCCGTATGATACATACATATCCTGTATGATATATAAATTAAGTCTAATTTTATAAATAAGAATAACAATATCACAGTATATAAACTATTTGTCTGAGGTATATAACAAACATGTTTATTTTTAAAAGACAAAATGTAAGGCGATATAATAACAAACAATAAAAAAAACATGCAACAGAAAAAAGTATATTTTAAATTAAAATTTAACAAAAAGTGAAATACTGATGTCATAGTAAGACTTTTTCAATTCCTTTATAGATTTATATTTTGTCAATGGTGGCTCTATCACCATTATTAGTAATTTATTGGATAATTTTATACCAATACATTAGGTTTTGTTTGTATCTGCTAATTTGTATTATTAACATACGTGGAATTTACCAATCGGTTCCCAGGGATAGCTTTTACAGATATATCATATATTGCAAACACCTACTGAAACGTTTCCAAACTACAAAAATATATTAAGTGTATTTTATTTAATTTTACAATGTTCATAGTAACATAGTTTTGTCCCTATATTAAATTAAAACGTACTCGTAATGAGTAATAGATTCTTTTAAATTACAGTATATTGGTAATTTACATTACTGAAGGCCAACGGCAGGCCCTAGCGTGGAGGTGAGAAAACATATAACACGATCAAACAGTATCTTGCATAATGTGGATTCATTCGGATGTAGGTACTAAAAATGGGCAGTTAAATGTCACAACGTAGTAAACCGACGGAAGCGACAGTAAATTCTTGGATTCGCGATATTGCCGATTTACAATTTGATGGTAGACAATTGTATTGCACTAGATATAACAAAGTCATTTCGTGGTCATGCAACACAAATATTAATAGACATATTTCCTCAGAAAACCATAAACGGAGCGTAGGTAGTTTTGTGTACATGCAACATAATTTTAACTTAATTTAGTGGAATTTATGTTTGGATGTAACATACCATGGTCCCGAACCGACCTGCGGGTATCTTATAGCACCGCAAAAGGATCGGCAAAGGAACTATTAAGACAGAAACACTACTCGCACTGGATAGAGATACCGGGAATGAGGCAGTCGCGCTTGTTCATCGGAGAAATATCTAGAGCAAGGACCAACGAAATGCTAAAGCTGAGCAGAAAACAGCTGAGGTGTGCAGGGGAATATTAACAGGACACTGTACACTAAACAAACACCTAACCAATATAAGGGTGAAAGACAATCCAGATTGCAGGATGTGTGGTGACGAGGAAGAAACTCCCCACCACATTTTATGTGAATGCCCAGCCCTAACGGCAATGAGACTAACACACTTCGAGGGACCACTTTTAACCCCGGAAGAGATAGCCAGAGCTCCCATAAACTGTATACTCGCCTTCTGGAATAGAACGGGTCTTATGGAGTAATGAGACTATGGGGTACAATAAGCTTAAGCTTCAGTACAGCGGGTAGTTTAAACCGCAACCCGAAGGCAAAAAAAAAAAAAAAAACATACCATGGTCGAAACTAGACAATCCACTTTTTAGACAATTTTTCGAAAAATGTATTAATGGCAAATATAGCAATGTTAACGTGCCTTCGGGTCTACACTAAGAAAAAAATATTTGTCAACGGAGTGTGAAAATATTAGACAGAAAATTTCTTCTGAGCTTAATGGGAGGTTCATCCGGCTTAGCGTGGACGAAACCCCTAATGCTTGCGGGTTTAAGGTAGCGAATATTTTAGTGGGTGCATTGGAGGAAAATTGTTCAATGAGCGGGCACTTGATTGCCTCTAAAGTTTAAGAAGCCACAAATTCTCGCACTATAGCGGAGGTAGTAAGTTCAAGTCTACAAAAGTTTTGGAATGACAAATATGCAGAAAATAAGGACAAGTTCTTATTATTTCTTACCGATGGGGGTGAATTATATGAAAGCTGCTGGAAGAACTTTGAAGAAAACATATCAGAATATACTTCATGTAACATGTTTAGCACATGGGCTTCTTAGGATTGCTGAAGCTATTAGGGGGTGCTACCCTAATGTTGATAATTTGATATCGAGTGTAAAGAAAGTTTTTCTTAAAGCACCAAGTCGTGTACGGTTATTTCATGAAATTCTACCAAATACTCCACAGCCCATTGTAACATGATGGGGAACTTGGCTAGAGACAGCATCGTACTATTACTGTCATTTTGAGAACGTGAAATCCCTAATACGGCAGTTAAATTGAAATGACGCAGTTGCTATTTCACACGCGCAACAGGCATTTAAATGGATACAACTGTTCAAGAAAATCTGGAAACCATACACAGAAGTTTTTCACGAATTTCTCTAGCCATACTGGACTTTCAATATCAGCCAACGTCAGAATTTATTACAGTTGACACAATGAACATTCTGTTCGATCTTCGACAATATATTTTTTAATTACAAGGAGAAATTGCTGCGAGGGTATAAACAAAATTCCAAACTGTTTAAAAAAAAAATCCCTGATGTTACGATGACAGGTGTAATAACCTTTTAAAAGTCAAACAAGTGGACTTTGCTACACCGATCATGAATGTGGTGACTTTGCGAAAGTTTACATATTTTAAGTATGCTCCAGTTATATCTGTCGACGTCGCAATATAAATGGATTTTCAACGAAAGGCGCCCAAGTTTAACTACAAAACATTTAGAACAAATATTAATAATATATTTTTATTCTTATAAACGACAGTGGAAAATACTTGTGTGTGTACTTTACCCTTAAGGACATCCCCTATATCTCCAGTTATCTTTGAATGAATGTTTATAATAAATTGATTTTATCAACTTTGGATAATACGGAACTTGCTAAAAAAAATTTCAAGGTAAGATATTGTTTCATATATGTATGCAAATATGATACATAATCACCTAATGCCAACCCTGGTTTTACGTCATATTCGATTGGTAAATCCTACCTCTGATTATTAAATTTAACACTGCACAAGTAAAATGATCATGATACTCCATATTCGTGATAAACATTTGTTAACCATAGTTTACAACTATCATGCTATGCAATACAGATAATGTTCTAATAGTTCTTTTTTGAATGAGAAACATTTTTTTGGATATAGTAAGAAGTTCTTGTAAGTAGTAGTGCTATGGAATGGAATAACACCTGGCAACTGATTAGAGATGCTTCCATATTAACTTTGTATTTTTTCTCTGTTGCTTATACCATATACCATAATAATTCGATGGTATCCGGGAAGAAGGAATTAAATCAAAAAATTGTATTTTTCAGTAGAATTAATGAAGATTATTGACAAATCAGGGTTAAACCATACAATTTTTTAAATTTGGGGTATAACTACATTTTTTAGGTAGGAAACCAATAAAATATTACTTTAAAAGTAGTTTTTTAAAAAAAGCTGAATTTTTAAAGTTGAACCTCTTTCTGAATAAATATTTTAGTACCTAACTCTTTTTACCCATTAACAGTATACCAATTTATGGTTAATTTTAGAAAATAACTACGTTATTTTAAATACTTTTATTTTTCTACACACTTTCACGCATACGCACACATGCACTTAAATTAATTTCTTCCATATTTTACGTTTCGATGGGGTAATGTCACATAACTTCTTTTATACAGATTTATTGCTAAAACTGAATTTACTCATTTTACACACTTATATAATTCGTTTGAAGCAAACGAAGGACTCGACTGATTATACAGATATGTAAGTAATAAATATTTTGTTATAAATATGCTTAACTCATTTTACCAAAAATTAGACTTAACTCTTATTTCCCGGGAACCATCGAAATTCTTAGAAAGTGTATCAACACATATTTGCCGATTTAAGTTTGTCAATGTTAAGATCTAAATATTTTCTAGTATTAGCTGTTTGTGACTAATGAGACCTCTAATGACCGTTTTATCTCTTTTAAAGCATAAATAACTTGCGTTGAACCACAGAAGCGGTCTCGATAATTTCATTTCTAATAAGGTCGGATTTCACTTTTTATGTATATTTAGATCCAAGATAGTATCATCGGCAAAGTACTTTTAAAAAATTATTTGATATAGAGGATATTTATATAAATTAAGAAAACTAACGGCCCAAGGATACTTCTCTGTGGAACTCCATGTTTAACTTGTAAAATTCAACTTGTATAGTGATACTTCATGTGACACAATCTTTATTTAAATTAATGATTATGGCTAATGTATGTTTGTTTTGTTTAAATCCTTCTCTAACGCAGTTAGTAGTTAAGTATAGCATCTGACGCGCTTTGATTCAGTCTAAATCTATGCCACGTTGGAAAAAATACCCATTTGTTATTCTGGTTATAGTAATTTTTTTCTACAATTTTTGCTAAGATAAGCAAGGTAATTGGTTTAAAATTTGAGCATCATTTATGTTTTCAGATTTAAATAATGGAATGATTTTTGCACTTTTTAATTTATTAGTAAATTTTCCACTTTCTGTTATTAAATTAATTATGCTGTAATTGGGGCAATAAGTGAACTATGTTTTCATACATCTGTAGGTTTAGAGTTTTTAGATTCCAAATATGTGTTATTTCGACTTGTGTAGCTGGATGGAAGAAAAACGAATCGATATTATTAAATTTGTTATTGAAGTTCGGTAGTGGAGTGGGTTAGAACGTTGAGTACTGAACGTCACGTAGAATAAAACAATTCTATCAATTTTGTACATATTCCAAATTGACCAACTTTTTTATATGATACAGTGGAGTACTTGATCAAATGCTTTAATGGAATTGGTAAAAACTAAATCAACCTATCATCGAGAGCTTTAGACACATATTAAACAGAGATGCTAATATTGTTGAACTAGAATGGCCTCTAAGAAATTTAGAACATATCTGTATGCAAACATGATTATACTATACAAAAAATGACATAATAATCATAAAAAGCTTTGCTATATTTGACATAAGTGTAGTGCGTCTGTAACTAATAAGATATTTAACACCTGATTTAAATATTGGAAAAATTTTTGACAATTTCCAACACACATCAATAATTAGATTAAATATCTTCCACAATGGTTCTTCAAAGCAGCAAATACAGTGTTTGACCAATAGTGCTTGAATTTCGTCTGCATCCATTGTGAAATTGGCCTTTATTTACTTAACTGCTCTTCCAATATTAGATATTGATGGTGAAACTATATAGGACATTATTATAGTATTGTCATTTAAAAATACACTGTTGTGAGTTGCAAAACCTTCCACAATATCTTCATATCTTCGGAACTTGTAAGAGAATTGCCTTCAGAAACCACAGTACCAAGTATTCTTAATGGGTTCTTCCTAGCTTTTACAAACTTCCATGCTGGTTAGGATCATTCTTAATGTTGATTTTGGCAGATCTGGCAAAATTATTATCCTCATGACAAATACTACTTTTTATATCACATTTCAAGTTTGCTCCCTTATCTTCATATTTGGTGGTATGCTTTTTAAAATAGTGCTTTTCTAATCTTACTTTTTTTGTATATGTCTAGTGTACCAAAAAGGAAAATTGAAAGTCCAGGTACAGTTTTTGGTACATACATATCAAGTGTTGTATAAAGTTTATCATAAAATATATCACACGCAGTGTCAACACGTCCACAACTGGATACAAATCTCTCCAGTCAATCTCAGATATCTTGTGATATAACTCATGGAAATTAATCTTCTGTAAAGTGTATCGTAGATTGCTTATTTGTTTTCAAACAAAATGTTATCTCAAGAGGAGTAAGTTAGGTTAATAAGTAGCCTCGGTGAACATCTTCATTAACTAAAACAAATTCATCCCTTGTTATAGTTACAGAACAAGCAAAATCATCTGTCATAATCAAGTCTAAAAAAACCTTCAAATAAATTGCACAGCATAAAGGACATTTTACATTTATAAAATGGAATATTAAGTCTCCAGTAGCTATGGTTAAATTAACTTATTAAAAACCAATAAATGTTTTTGCATATAAATGTTTTTAAGAAATATTTTATTAAAATTCTACACGTTTCAGCTTTTTAGGCCTTTCTCAGGAGTACAGATACTAAATTCTAATTTGTGCTCCATACCTTAATCACATGAGCAGTACTATTGTAAATTATTAAATTTTCATCGGGAGTTCTTTAATCATATTATTCTGCTTATAATGTCATGACCGGTGTATATTATTTAATCATTTGTTACGTTTTTATTATTTTTAATTTCTGATATTTCTAATAAATCTAGTTGGGATGACCACCACGGTTTACTCGGGACTGTCCCGATATTCACGAGTGGTAGTCCCGGTCCCGGATTAACAACCTAAATGTCCCAGTTATTGTGGATTTTAGGTAAAACACTATAAATTGTACAAAATTAAAAATTAGTTTCCAATCTAGTCCCCTACGCCAATCCTTACACCATAACTTGCGCCACTCACCACTAGAGGACAGATCAGAATATAATAGACTGGCTCTTTTAAGGTAAGCGTCTGTCTACTAAGTATTGCAAAAATTTAACTACTGTTTTATGATAAATACTCCCTTACATAGGAGCTCTCAAAAGTGAGAAAACAGGTTTTTCTAAAAAATGCATATTTGTCAAATCTCAAAATGGCTCATCACGATATTTAGAAAATACATCTTTTTACGATTAGTGATAACTTTAATTTATGGGTATCACTGTAATCGTAAAAAGATGTATTTTCTAAATATCGCGATGAGCCACCATTTTGAGATTTAGTATGCATTTTTTAGAAAAATCTATTTTCTCACTTTTTGAAGGTTTCTATGTAAGAGAGTATTTATCATAAAGCAGTAATTCAATTTTTGCAATAGTAAGAAACCCCGTCAGAAACATTTAAAATCAAAAAAAAAGTATACTATTATATTTAGAATTTATCACAGACTTCAAAAATGTAATAATATACAGGGTGTTACATTTAAAATAAGAAAGTGAGGTTAATTTCAGGCAAAACCGGAAGTGCATAAAAATTGAAAACAGTCTTCTAATGCAATTTTATGTGTATAACATATTAAAATTTCATCAATTTATTTCTACAAACAATGAAAATAGAGGGGGTGAGACAGGTTTCATCTACACCCGGTATACAGGGTTGGGCAATAGTGAATAGGACTTTGATATCTCGAGTTTTACGATAGCTAGAAATAAAAAAAAAAAAAACGCAAAGTCTATACCGGGCGAGCCAAGACGAAATTACATACAGGATCAAGTGTCTTTTTAAATGGAATGCTATGTATATCAGTACATTTTTTGACGCCTCTTTCTAGACCTATTCATTCCTATATTATTATTTACTATCTCCCAACCCATGGATGTAATGAATTTTTTTGTTGAAATAATGTTATCTGAAGATGCATATTGAAAAAATCACCAGTCACAGTTATGAGTTTTAAGAAAAACTTATGTAAATACTAGTTACGAGACATCTAATTAATGTTTTTGAATCATTTTTACTTCCTAAAAATGTACAGGGTGGCCAAAAAATATTTTTCAATTAAGAACTTTCTAAATTGAACTTTCTCAATTTTTTAAAATAGAACACCCTGTATATTTTTCGACGATGTGATGTAGAAATGAAAAACGAACATTTTTTTGTAAGTACTTCCCTATGGCTAATTGCAACCATTTTCGTTTTATTGAGCAATATGTAAAAAAAATTCAAGAATAAACTTAAAACAGAGGTTTCTTCAAAAATTTATTAGAAAAAATTATAATGTGCTCTACATGTTGCCCATTTTGATTGACACACGTCTCTATGCGCTTTTGAAATAAGGTTTCTACTGTTCCTAAAATTGCAGGTGTGGTAGATCTAAAAGGAGTTATTATCCTTTAATTACAATTTGTTGTTGGTGTGCCCCTTTAAACACAATTTCCCCCCCCCGTACCCCCAAAAAAAAATCCCTTTTTTTTAGATATGGGGGTCTCGCAGGCCCGGGGGGGGGTATTTTTTTAGGGGGCCCCCTCCCCTTTTTATTTTTTGGGGGGGGCCACCCTCCCCCAAACCCCCCCCCCCCCCCCCTCCTTCCCCCAGGAGAACCCCCAAATTTTGGGGGGGGGGTTTCCCCCAAAAAAAAAAAAAAAATCCCCCCTCTTCCCCCCCCAAAAAGGGGGCTTTTCCTTTTTTTTCCCCTCTTTGTCCCCCCCCCCCCCTTTCCCCCCCCCCCCCCTTTTTCCTCCCCCCCCTGGTTTTTTTCCCCTTTTGCCTCCCCCCCTTTTTAATTACAAAACTGTAGACGCCTTTGAAAATCGTCATCAGATAGTTCCTGATGCATTTGAATATAGCATGAAACTTATTTGTTTTTAACATTCTACCAACAGACCGTCTACTTATTCCTACTAATGAGCTCGCTTCTCTTTTACTAATATGGGGATTCTCAACCATTCTTCGTTCAAAATACGTTCTATTCTTTCACTTTTTTTATATTCGACATTTCCAGTTGCCACAAATCTATCGAGAAGGTTTTGGAAGCTGCTAACATCAGGAATTCTTCTTTTAGGATACCTTTGCTTATAAATTCTATTGGCAAGCAAACAATTTCTGTTTGACTCGCCCAAAACAAAAGTCATGTCTACAAGTTCCGCTTTATTAAAATTAATTTTATAAAACTCGAATTATTTTAAATTCAATACAAATGATAACTGACAACTGATAAGTGCGATAAATGTTCGTTTGTATAAGACAATTTATACTAAACTGAGGTTTTATTGCTTGTCCAATACCGAAAACAGCAAAAAAAATTACAAAAAAGCTATTACACTAAGGGACCAGTTAAATACTATTTACCCACTTCAATGGATTGGAAGAAAAGGTCCCACTAAATGGCCTCATTTCAAAAGTGCATAGAGACGTGTGTCAATCAAAATTGGCAACATGTGAGCACTTATATTTTTTTCTAATGAATTATTTGAAGAAACCTCTCTTTTTTAAGTTTATTCTTGAATTTTGTTCTTATTGCTCAATAAAACGAAAATGGTTGCAATTAGCCATAGGGAAATACTTACAAAAAATGTTTGTTCTTCATTTCTATATCACATAGTCGAAAAATATATCGAATTTAAAACTTTTAAATATTTGGCACCCTTAATTAGGAAGTAAAAATGATTCAAAAATATAATTAGATGTTTTACTAGTATTCACATAGTTTTTTTAAAACCCACAATTTATGTATTTTTTCAATTACATCTGCAATGGCATTATTTCAACAAAAAAATAATTAATCAATAGAAGTATAAAATATAGAAGAACAGAGTTTAGAAAGAGGCTAAAATGTACTATATAATAGTTCCATTTTAAAAAATTTTATCTGTAATTTCGTTTGCTGCTTATATTAAATATTTCCGTTGTTTTTATCTAGTTTACTTTTTTTTTTTTTTATTTCTAGCTGTCGTAGAACTCAGATATCGAAGTAACCTTTTGCTCCACTCTTATATTAAAAACCTACCCACTAATCAGTTTTTAATATCTGTAGCTGTGCAAAAAATTTAAGTACTTAAAAAAACACAATGACCCTGAACTTGCAAAAAAAAAATTGCCTGCACCATAGGATATGGGTATACCATCCCTGTGTACACAATGTGAACATCAAGCACCACTTCTGATCTGATCTGTTCTGTCCCAAGTTAGGAGTTTAAAAAGGTGGTCACCCTAAATCTAATTTTCGCACGCACACACCACACGCACGTATACACGCGCGCGCGCACACACACACATGGCTAGAGCGCGCGATGGCAAACGTGACTAGAACTATCGTAGCTGCGGGTTCGAATCATGCCACCGGAACTGGTAATGTCGGTGAGAATGGATGTATGTCCTTGCATCCCGCGATTTTTGGACGACCGATATATTTTCAATTCCAAAGGTATGTGTCATTTTCAAGTGGTGTCTACATTTTAAAATTAAAGTGTAAACAGATTGAACAATAGAATAACTGGAGCACTCCACTAGAGGGAAGCTTAACAATGAATGAACTAGAACATTGAAGCTCACTATTTGTGCTGAGCGCAATGGTGAGAATTGCTAGATCTCAGTATCAGTAAATAAATATTATTATTATTGTATATCTCAGACAAAACAAATGCTAGACATTTGGATGGCTTTGAAAGCTTAGTAATTACAAAATGTAAAAATAGTACGACGTCACCATGACTAGTTGGTCTCAGTTAGTAGAACCAAGATGACAGTTTAGGTATAAATAGACATTGTTGTTAATATAAGTTTATTTTTAATCAACTTCAGATTACACACACATATTCTCTGAATCTGTAAATTTAAATTATGACAATACTAATATCGATATTATCTGTATTAAAACTAAATGTAACTTTATGTCAATCCTCATAATTATTGCATATATACCATCCAGTACATCTTTGAATGATTATATACATTTATATGATGAATCGCTTATCTTAATGTACGATAAATTTTTAATTGTAGGCGACTTCAATCTTAAGCAGCTGTCAGGTTTTTATGATGACAAAAACCTGTTAGATCCCTAGTAAGCGAATTTCAATAATTTTCAGTTTCACTGGGAGCCAAACAATATAACTACATCAAAAATATCAATAATCGCTTACTAGATATTGTAATTAGTAAATGTAAGTGTGATGTCACTAAACATGATCTGAGTTTAGTACCAGAGGATATACATCACCCAGCACTAAAAATCTCAGTCAATATAGAAATTGTAGGCGCAAAAAAGCGAGATCCATTGGTTAACTATAACTATCGAAAAGCAGATTTTCAAAAAATGTATTACCTCTGCCGATATTGACTGGCAGTATCTGTCATGTTATCAAGATGTTAATCAAGCAACAGCTGCTTAGTATGATAATATTAATATAGTTCTTACTCAGTGTGCCAACAACAAAAATTTATACAAAAAAATACCCTCCCTGATTTACCAGAGACCATAATACAAATTAAAGAAAAAGGGCGCAATCGAAAATTATACAAGAAGCATCATATTTTGGATTGCTTAAACAACTATAAAGAAATAAGGAAAAAACTAAGGTACGACATTAATATTGCCTATCAACAGTACTTAAAATCCATAGAAAAATCTATGGGAGTTGATAAAATCCCATGTTATGTCGTAAACGGTTTAAAAGAGTTTTTTATCAAACCATTACATTTTATGGAAAGTAGGCAAAATCTGCCAGTATTCAAAGAGGGGGACAAAACCCATGTAGAAAATTATCGTCCTATAGTTATCCTATCTTGTTTTGCTTAAATATGAAATTATAATACATAAATATATATCTTTACACGTAGCACCTCAAATATCACAATTTCAACACGGGTTTATGCCGCAAAGATATACACTAATCTTGCTGTTTTTTCTTCTATCATACATAAAACCTTTGAAAAATTCTGTCAAGTGGATGTTATCTACACAAATTTTTCAAAGGCTTTTGATAAAGTTAACCATCATATTCTATTGTCTTAAGCTAAATGCATGTATGGTTTTTTCAGAACAATTCATGAAACTATTAAATTATTATTTATCAAATCGTCCATTATATGTTGTCAACAATAACAGCGAGTCCAGGACATTTTTTGCCACCTCGGGCGTCCCACAAGGAAGCAACCTGGTCCCGTTGTTATTCTTGATGTTCATAAATGATATTACAAACAACGTAGACTGTCATACATTATTATTTGCAGACGATATAAAAATTTTTATGAACATATCGGTTAAATCAGACTGCCTTCAGCTCCAAGAAAATATTGATCGTCTCTATGACTGGTCTAATACTAATAAACTGTCCTTTAATATCAACAAATGCTGTGCCATGAGTTATACGAGAAAGAAAACTATAATCGATTTTGAATATATTATGAAAAATGAACCTCTAAGGAAAATAAATGAAATGTATCTCGGAATTCTAATGGATACAAAACTACACTATAATAACCATATTAATTTGATAGTAAGTAATAGCTTAAAGACAATGGGATTTATTTATCGGAACAGTAAAGAATTCAAAAATACAAAAACAATATTAACATTATACTATTGTTTTGTTACGTAGCAAACTAGACTATTGTGCAGTCATACGGTCTCCTTATTACAATGAATATATCTCTAAAATCGAAGGAGTTCAAAAAAAGTTGTTGAAATTCCCTTACTATAAGGAGCATGGGATATATCCAATCTACATCAGTTACAATTATTTGTTAGGAAAATATAAATTAATATCTTTACAAAAGAAACAAAGTATAATAGACCTGATGTTCCTGGATAAAATCTGCAACAATTTAACTGACTGTATGTGCTAATTTTATGAAATATACTTTAAAGTGCCTGATAAGAGAACTAGAAAAAGCCTAACGTTTCATATAAATTGTCCTAGAACAAACTACCTTCAATCATCACTTTTAACAAGAATATGCATTGAGTACAACAATATATGCAACAATACCAATATGATTGATATTAATTTTAACAGTATTGGGATTTTTAAAAACAATGGAACTGATGCAATAAACTGATGTGATTATTATTATAAGTATTAATAATTTTAATTTATAAATTTAACTGATTTTATTTATCATTTTATTACTGTTTTTACTATTTTTATGGACATGATACATTCATGTATAAAAATATATTTTAATATTGTTCTAATTATTGTCTGTAGATTTTAGTATACCTAGTGTATGTTTAATTATAAGTTGCTTATACCTAAGTTTAGACACACTCTGTAAGGCCTAGTGCTGGTGTAGTTTGAATGAATAAATAAATGATGCCAACTTGGTTGGCGAAACGCGAGTTATGATATGAAATAACACTCGGTACATAAATGCTGTACTGTAAAGACCGAGGTTATAAATACATGCTTTTACATTACATTAAGTTAGTCTGCGTTTGGTTAAGATTTGTTCAACTCAACTGTATTAAATTAGTTTTATTTAAAATCAATAATTCGTAAATTTGAGAATAAAAACAGTTTTAAATCAAAATTCAACTGACAGATGCCGTATGCTTACTTTCAAAGAAGACTGGATTAATCACTATTAATTGTTATCAGATACTGTTGTCAACCAAAAGTGACATAAGGTATCGGTAAAGACTTCCATCAATCCCTTATGTCACTTTACCGGGCTAGATCAGTAGATATGTATTTTCCACTCAAAAAATTTACCAAAAACGGTTAACTTTCCAGACAGTTGTGGAGAAAAATAATTTGTAAATTTGCTAATATAATTGTTTTGAAAATTCTTTTTTTAAAAAATCAGTTTTCGAATTCCAAACTATTACACGCGAGTCGAGTAGGTATAGTACCTAGTGTTTTGGCTGTGGAAACTACTTTGGGATTAATGTTTTTCCAAATATGACCATATACAAATTTTATGGTAATGAGTAGAGCTGGTAAATTTTAATTCACGTTCATCATCGTCGAAAGGAGGGGTTAGTGGTTGAAACGCAGTGCATTCACACTTTGGTGCTTTGTTCAATGTTCAATAACAGCAACATATGCGCATACATATGGATAATGTTTGTAAAAAAAGGAAGCACACCAATTTGTCTAAGTAAATGACTATCAAAGATTCAATTATCTGTACAACAGATTCTTAAATATTTTACAAATTTTGTAGTCATACAAGCATTATTTATTTAAGTTTTTAACTATTTTTGGTGGATTGTTCTTTTTCAATAAATCGCTAAAATGTATTTTATTATTTAAAATAGTGCCAAGTTACATTTTGGCTATTGATTCCTTTTGTGGAAAAGGTAGATATTAAAATAGTTCTATTTAAATGAAGAAATATTTATGTACTCTACAAGAAACTCACATACATTATTAAACAATAGTATGAAGCTAAAGAAGAATGAAGAAAAAGTAATGTAGAATCTTCGTTATAATTAGAGTTGGCATCATAATAAATGTAATAAAAGAAATTAACTAGCAATAAACAATAAACTGTTACAATTTATAACAACGTATTACCCACAAACTGGAAAAGATCTGTAAAAGATTTGCAGTATCATGTATGTTTCTATGGTTGTCTGGGGCAGTAATGTTCGATGTGGTGAAAAAATATGCTTACATTTTGAGAACGACCATTCAACATCTATTGATGTAATACAAGCATACTTAAAATAGTCTTTGAACTCACTTACCGGATTTGCAGATGCACCATTAGTACCATCACAAATTTGTCTTAATCTGGTAAAACCGGTGAAGCACCCCAGCCTTGGGCTGCTTCATCGAGAATCAATTTCCTATAATTTTTACATAAGACTAAACTACTTCCAAGCATTTATCTCATTAAATTCAAAATTAACTAAATTATTCAGCTAAGTAAACGAACACACAGTATTCATTTAATATTTTAAAACGTTGACAAAACTGTACAAAACCTCAAAGCATTCTCCAGCCGAGAACCGATAACATAAACAAACCAACGTAAACACGTAGAGTTGTAAGAGCTCTACTAAGAATAGGGTCAAAGGCTAATAAATAGAGTCATTATATCACTTTTCACCTAAAACATCTTGAGTTAGATTTCGTTGGGAGAGCACAAGTTAGCGTTTGGTTATCTCCGTCAAACTTGCAGGCTTGGACAACGAACTCACTCACGGGAAATCATATAAATACGCGAGATTTCATACGATCTGGGGCACATCTCTGACAGACCCAAGCTATACGCTTTAGTTCTATGGAATCGGGTATGAAGAGATTGTCCAGCTCTCCGTGGCAGAGTCGTGCCACATCTCTGACAACCCCAAGCTTTACGCTTTGGTTTACGGAATCGGGTACGAAGAGATTGTATGACTCTTTGTGATATAGTTGTGCTCCAGGTCAACTCTTTGACAGTCCCAAGCTTTAGTTCCTCGGAATCGGGAAATAAGAGATTGGCCCTGTCTCAGAGTTATAGCTGTTCACCCGCATTGAAAGCCGCGCTTCATTAGCGTGCAATAGCCACCGACGCCGCAGTCGACATGAAGGCGGGTAACTCAGGCGTTACTCCAGAATCCGGGGGAGTGGGCCCTGCGGAACTCTCCGTGTATACCAGAATTAGTAAGGACGGCATTTAAATAATTTTTATACTGCGTTGTCATTTTCTACGTACTCGAGCTCACTAAAATTCATTAAACTAATTCAATTTCTTTGTTACGAGTGGAATGGCAACGCTAATCAAAGTACGTCTCTATATTGAACTTTATTGAACTTAAAAGTAGTGGAATAGCATATTACTTAACTCAATTATTATCCATGTAGGATTGTTTGAAGGTAACTATTAAAAAGAAGAAAAAATAAATAAATAAAATAAAATATACAAATATGTAAATTCAATAGTTGCACACAACAAGTTCTCTATGAACTTAGGTGCGTTATTCACTTTATTTGTAAAATCTTTGTATATATATTTTCCAAAATAAACATTATTATTATTATTATATTATTATATGCTTGAGATTCCCAGTTTTTAGCAATATTTGACCGGTGGTACCAAATGATTTACAGATAGGGTTGTTCTGTTATAATGCACTGCTCAATACATTTTTATTAATAATTAGTACAACCTATATTAATTCAGATAGGGTCAGTAATAGTAGTTGGAACTTTCATTCACTTTTCCAAATCAAGTTAGGTCAAAATAAGATAATGTACAAAATAAATAGTGTCCAGTTGAATCTGCAATATATGTAAGTCTATCAAATTTCACTCCTTGTGCGAGGATTTTGAGTGGTCAGCTGGCAGATTAGTATGGTCAGGTACCGATATCACCACATGCAGTCTATTGAACTCTCCGAGTGTTTTGACCCTGGGTTTTATCTCTCGACAGGGGGGCCCAGTGGCCGGCATCCAGTGAGTATCGTTAAATGTTCTATGACCACAGCTACCGTACGCGTGCCATAAATGCGGTTAGCGCCTGCCAACCCCTACACAAAACTCTACAGGGTAGTTCGTTTCACTTTGGTTTATGCCATGAAGTACAAAATATACGAGGGGGGGTTGGGCCGTCACACTGGTGCCGTGTCCAGGATAAACTAAATGATACGAGGGGGTAGTTGGGTCGTCACACCGGTGTCTTGTAAACGTGCAAACTTTTCTCCAATGGGCTCATTTTTTGCGTCACCTATAGAGTGTAGCAGTCGATTTACTTCGTCCACTATTTACAGTGTACTGTTTTTTAAGTTTTGTATGGCGTCATGTAATCCTTTATAATTCTTGTGAACAGTTTTTAAAGCTGTTTCGACAGAAATATCTTCGAATTTTGTTTGGCATTCCTTAATAGCTGCAGCTTCGTCTGGATTGACTTGTTGTATCACAGCTTTTATTTGTTGTAAATATTCAGCATAATAAAAAGATGTTTTCAACCATGTTCCCCAACGTGTAAGAATCGGCTGTGATGGTTCGGGATACTTGCTATGAAATGCGCGAAGACGTTTAGGAGATTTAAGAAACACTCTTTTTGTACTTGCTATTATACCTCTGGAAAACCTTGTCGAATAGTTTCTGCCACAAGGTGTAAAGCATGCACTTTACACGTAACATAAAAAATCATTATTTTGAGCAGGTTTTTTGGAATTTTTCCTGTGTACATACAATCACCCACATGTTCTCTGTAAAATGACTTTTTTAATAATTACAAATTTTTTATGTTTTATGAATTATAATGCATTGTTTGTTTCTGTGCAGGAAAATGCCTCCATGCAGAATGATAAAAGGTGAAAAATGACATGAGATGTCACAACACCGGCAACCAGGAGGGCCCAGCCATACCTGGACGGTATTGTCGTCCTGGCTGGATACCATTTTTTGTGAACTTTGTCCCTCATGTTATATTGTTTGTGTTCTTATATTTTTTACATGAAATAAATAAAATAAAAAGTTGCCTTAATGCAAAATGTACATAAAATAGGAAATAAAGCTGATTAAATTGGAATTGGAAATTCACTGATAAATTTATTCACTCTGTCAACGTATGGCTGTTTTTTACCCTTGGGCAGGTCTGACATACATTATTATTAAATTAATATCAAGAATAAAATACAACAAAAAAAATCAACAATACAACGGAGGAATAAATTACGTTGTACACACCACGTGGCATAACAAGTGACTAAAATCAAATGTTAGTCTTTGCTAAAATAGTAAACAAGTCTCGCTTATGTATTTGGGTATTTCTCTACCTGACACTGCCCATGACTTGCGGACCAATTTGCCAACTCTAGTTATGTGAAAGATTATGTTGTCTGGACTCTTTCAGAGTAATTAAAAATGTCGATGGGGCCTTTGCTTCACAGATGGCGTAAATATAGGGTTTTAGTTTGGATCTTTTTACATAAACTAATTTAGACAGTGCTTTACGATTTGGTGCCCTTTATACATTTTTTCAATTTGGTGCTTGGTTCCTTTTCGATAAACATTACCCACATTAAACAGTTCTCACCATTGCTTAAATATGTCGCGGTGGAATAGTAAACATAAGTTGTTTGCTCATAGTGTTAGGAAGTTTCTATGGCAATTCCCAGATTTAAAATACAATGGCGCCTCAGCAATGTTTAATTTAAAATAATAGTGCAGCGGTCAAGCTCGCATAAAAAATCGTTTGAGGTATAAAGTAATTCCACCTTAATGGAACTGTTCAGGGGCTTATCCTTTGATAGAGGTTGGTTGGTCGAGACAAAAGATAGATATGAAAAAAAATTATAAAATAATTGAAACAATTATTTTTCGTTTAATTTGCTCAAACTCCAAAAAAGGAACAATGAACTGGTCTCAAATGTTTACCTTGTTGTCACTACATATCTGTTAACAAAATGTGTTAATATGTATATCAAATTTTAATAAATGTGGAAAATATGGACTTTTCTCTAAGGCTACGTCGATAGAATGTGAGAATTTGCAGGGGTAATCATAGCAAGTGGGAAACTTTTTTATCTTTCGAAATAGATACCAAGTATATTGAAAAGATATAAAGATAAAGGATGGAGGCAACTTTTTATTTGAAACTTTTTTTTCTGGAATTAGCAGTTTTCGAGAAAATTGCAGTTGAAAACAAGAAACGCCCAAGCGGACTAAGCGGAGCAGAGAACGGTGTAAAAGTTAGTAGATATTGAACGTAAACTTGTATATTTAACTCGCTTTGACTTCGAAACGCGACAAGTTGATGGCATTTTTTCTATATAATTACATATTTACCAATAACAGCATATTAAAGGCACAATTTTAACAAACCTAGAAAATACAGTTTTTCCTTTTATTGATACATCTTATCTAGGGTGTTCATAAATACAGCGAACATAAGGATTTTTGTCTTCCATTAAGTACGCATTAAATAAAATGGGAGAGGTGGTGGTCGTATAAATTTGCTCAGTCTCTTATTGTCTAGGGGAATACATACATTACGATGTTGCTCGTGTAATATCAAAAGTTGTTTGTGTGAATATCTTTAAGTAAGTAGGTTTAATAATTTCTTATTGGTAGGTATTTATAATTATATTTTCGTTCCCTTTAATTTCAAGTAAGTGTAAAATGGATGCTACTAATAATTGCATTATATGTGGCAAAAAAACTATCCACATCAGTACAAATCATAGAAAATAAATGATGGCTTGTATAGAATTGAACAAAGGGATACCATTGTCCAAGTTAAGGTTCCACAAAAATTATGCGAAAAATTACACGAGCAAAACAAATGTCCAATATACATGTGCGTATATTGGACATTTATTTTGCTTGCGTTATTTTTCTTATAATTTTTGTGGAACTTTAATTTGGAAAATGGTATGTTCCTTTGTTCAGTTTTTCTATACAAGCCATCATCTTTTATTTGAAGCTTTTATGACGCCTTGAACCAATGTGGATAGGTTTTTTTACATCACCACCGATTGGATGTAATGCATCTTTGCCACACATAATGCAATTATTAGCTGCATCTATTTACACGTAAAATTAAATACGAGGTTATTAAACTTGCATATTACATAAAAGTATTAACACAAAAAACTGTTGATAATACGCGATGGCGACAACGTAATGTATGCCCCCTAGGCAATAAGAGGCCACATTTTTTTTAAATAATAAAAAAAACACTAATATCTATACAACCACCATGACTTCCGTTTTATATAATGTGTATTTAATGGACAACTGAAAATCCTTATGTTCGCTTTATTTATAAATACCTTGGATAAGATTTATTTATAAAAGAAATAACGATATTTTCTAGGTTTGTTAAAATTGTACCTTTATATTTCTACTTGCTATTGGTAAATATGTAATTACATATAAAAAAAACTGTCTTCAACTTGTTGGGTTTCAAAGTCAAAGCGAGTTAAGTATAGTTTACGTTCAATGTCTACTAACTTTTACACTTGGCGCCGTTTAGTCCGCGTGGGCGATCCGTATTTTCACCTGCGATTTTCTTGAAAAGTGCCAATTCTAGAAAAAAAAGTTTCAAATAAAAAAGTTGTCTCCATCCTTTATTTTTTTTCTTCCCAGTATATCATTTATTTTGAAAGATAAAAAAGTTTCCCGCTTGATATAGTTACTCCTGCATATTCGCACATTCTATTGACACAAAAATCCGTAATTTCTACACTTCTTAGTTTTACCTTCATATTAACATATTCTTTCGACAAATATGTACTGATAATATGTTAAAGATTTGAGACCATTTCATTGTTCTATTTTTGAGTTAGAGCGAGTTAAATGAAAAAATAACTGTTTTAATTATATTACAATTTTTTTCACATTTTTGTCTATATCTATATAGTAGAGAGACCGGGGCCGGTCTAATACGCCTATTAAAGGAGAAAAAAAATTTAAGTATAAAAGTAACGTGACCTTG
Source organism: Rhamnusium bicolor (assembly GCA_029963845.1). NCBI lineage: Eukaryota > Metazoa > Arthropoda > Insecta > Coleoptera > Cerambycidae > Rhamnusium > Rhamnusium bicolor. Next base: position 114,496 of record JANEYF010004945.1, read on the forward strand.
ACAGAAGTGTTCAGGTGCTTGTCCCTAGAATCGAAAATTACGACTTTTTTTGGTTAGTCGAGACAAAAGATATAGACAAAAAAGTGATCTCGACCAACCAAAAAAGTCGTAATTTTCAATTCTATTAAGGAACAAGCGCCTGAACACTTCTGTTAAGGTCACGTTACTTTATACTTAAATTTTTTTTCTCCTTTAATAAGTGTCTTAGATCGACACCGGTCTCTCTACTATAGAAGCAGGCGTTTATATTGGAGTAGAGCCTTGCGTATAAAGCACATGAGACAGATATAAAAAAAAATCAATCTTATCGTATTTGCTTATTTACTTCGGTCTAAACTGTTACTTCACTGAATATCCATATAATAACTCAGTTGTCGTTACCACACAGTGGCATGCAACGCCTATGACTATGAACCAAAAATGTCAGCACGAATTATAAATAAAATGAGATTTAATATTATTTGTTTTTATTGAATAGAGCTTGTCGTATCAGTTGAAAGAAAAGTACTTTTTGTGAGAGCAAAAATGAATACATTTATAATTATAAAAAAATCCATTGTCCATTAGAAAAAAAAATATAGAAATTGTTTCATATACTTTCCGTTCGTATTTATTTTATAACTATACTGATTTCAATAAAATATGCAACACTATGATTTCATTGGGCAATTTTATAGAAATGTTCACCATGATGACTTTAAAGTGAAATTTCAACATGGTGAGATTTAGTAAATAGGAGACAGTTGTAATGTACACAGTAGAATGGCATGCATCGAGAAGTTTGCATATCAACAGGTTTCCATTCCAGCGACCAGTCAAACACAGACGCTATTGAGGTATGTATTGTACATGCGAACGGAGATTATAATATTTATGCAACCGTACACAATATCAAAAGTAAGACGTTCTTTACTAGTTATTTGTATTCAAATCTTTTGAAACAGTGAACAATGTAAATATGTCAAATGACGTTGTTGCCGAGAAATTCGAAAATATTTGAGTCTTCACCAAGTACCCAATCTGTAAGACGCTGTTAAAATTTTTCTGTTGATAATTTACGTTTTTGGATGTAGAATGTTCAGTTTCAAAATATGGCTTAATATTCTTCCCGAAGTAGAAGTTTAGCAAAGGATATTATAGAATGTACTTTAATGACGCAAGCGTATACTGACAACCATAAACAAATGTTAATGGACATGATATAAGAGGTATGTTAAGTCTTTGTAAGTTATACCATGCTCCTCATTGACACCAGTCACATTCTTACTATTTGTCTTTAGTAATGAGTGGGTCCACCTCGATTTCGAATGCACTAATTCACTCTGTTAGGTATGCTGTCAGAGAGACAACAATGTCAGCTTGCGGTATCTCTTCCCAAGCCTCTTAAACATGAAGTCAAAGCTCGTTCAAATTATCCAGGAATGGGGTAAATGTCCCACTCTTCTGCCAATCATTTACCAGACATTTCGATTGGGTGACCATCTCAGCCATGGAAGTACCACCACGTTAACTTCTTGTGAGAAGTTTGTTATAACCTTTGCCATGAGAGCAGGCCCCTGCTGAAAACTGTATTATTCGGCCCTTGTAGGTAAGTCAATGTAACAATATCCAGCACGTGTTATGTAATCGGCAGCATTCAAGTTACACCGAATGAAGACAATCGGCAGCATTCAAATTACACCGAATGAAGACTAACTGTGCCCTATTGCCATATCATACCCCACCCCAAGCCGTCACATTTTGGGTAAGAGCTGTGTGATGTTCAATAGTGAATTCCAAATTTTGGTGTTCTCCATGTAGGCGTCTCTCCCTCCTAGGCCCATAATGAGACCACAAATAAAATCGAGACTCATCACTGATTATTGTTCATTCCTATCCAATTCACTCTCTGATTACACCATGCCAACTTGAAGGAGCGACGAAGTGCAGTAAGGGGTAAGCACAGAAACGATCGGAAAGAATGAAGTACAAAATTTCTAACTTGGCGATATACTGACATCCTTCGACTTAAAACTTCTATCCACAATTTCCCAGTTCGTGTAGTAAAAAATCTATCCCGTAGGACCAAATTCATAGGTGGCATTCTTCCTGATGAGTGGTTATTATATGGCGGTCGGATCCGTGTTGTCACTTACGACGACTCTCCTCAGACTACCTTCACCAACATCCTAATATCATTGCTACATTATGGCCCATACCATTGACGATATCATTTAGAGAAAGCTTGGCTTCCCTCATATCGATTATTTGACTTCCATCAAAGTCACTTATCTGACGAAAGTTGGCTCTTCTGCGAATTCTAGGTATTTCTAAAGGTGTTTAAAACTCAAATAATATTAAACTGATCCAAATTTGTCAGTTTCCAAAAAAAGGCACCGAAATAAGCAGTACTTAAAAATAAAAAGTACAAGATTCTTAATTAGCTATGATGAAACAAAACCTCTGAAAATTTCAACAAAATTTCTCAACGAATTCTTGATATTACGTTTTTTATTCAAACCAGTATATTTTTAATATCTATGAATGTTTTAACAATATTAAATATTGAGTAGTACTTCTGTATATGCAAAAGTGTACATACCAAAATTTGTTAAAATTATATTAACATAAAAGGCTACTTACCAGTTTGCATTCGTTACACATTTGTAGATCTTCCTTTTCATACTTAAAGATAATAATGGATAAAGCCCCTTGGTCTGTGGATATACCATCGGAACTATTCTCTGTCTGCGCAGAAGCACTAGCTTCTCTAAGGTCACGAAGTGGAGGGATTGTAGAAGCGGCATCTTTCTCGGCCTAAAGTAATAATAATAAAAAAAAAAATTAGACTAGTTTTAACAGTGTCGAGTAATCATGGTGGAGAGCTGGCTTACCTTAACAGCTACAAATTTGGTTAAATGGGAAAAATTTGCACAGCATACGGTTTGGAAATAAGATTTATTTTACCTTAGTAATAGAAAACAAATGTCAATTGAATGCATATGCTACATTTGGGACCTTGATGAGCACAGTCGACACATAGAGCTATCGAATAATAATTTAGAGATTTTAAACAATTTGAACACAATTACTGTGGCAGTTACACCACAATCTGGAATTGAAAAAATTGACTTTTTTAAAATGTCGGTTACCAGAAATGAACCCATTTATCTAGGACGGATACCGGAAATGGACATGGGATCTAGATAGATACTGATTACTGTGTAAAAATGTTTGTGAAACCCTTTTATTAATCGCCAAGTCACCAGGCTTCTCTCTGAACCCTAGGAAATCTTGATTTGTTTGACGAGTTCGAATCCGGTTCAAATAATGTCATTCTCTAAAAAATTATACTCAAAACCCATCCTGGAATATAGTCACTCCCTATAATTGAACGCTAGATCACCAGCAATTCAAAATTTAAAAGTAGCAGAAACCTCTACCACAAGAGCCATCACAAAAATCCGACACCCCAGAAACCCCCTTCATAATTCCCTCTAATGAACTCCTGTATGAAATTACAAAGTTGAACCAAAAAAACTGCTAAATTATTCTCAAAATTCTCCAATTTAGACCACAATATAGAAATACTCCAAACATTATGCAAAACAAAAAATGAAGAACATCATCACCATAGAAAATACCCAAAACAGACAACTTGGGAACACATGAGAGGTTTAAGAGGACTGTGACTCAAGATTTATGTATCCATAGCTAATACTATCAGATTCGCAATACTGCAATATAGGGTGTCCGGAAATTATAAGCAAAAAATTCAGGGGATGTTTCTACTCAAAACAATAATAGTACCAGTGCCTGTTGGTGAAATTTACGGGAGGGATATGAGCTCCTGACGATGTTACATGCCATCTTCAATACTACTCTAGGTTCAAGAGTCCTCGGCATGGGAGTTACACATCTTGTGCAATTTCATTGATAGCAAACTCTCCAGGCAAGTTCTTTTTTTGCAGGTGAAACCTATACTTTAAGATGTGCACAGGCAATAAAAATGGTAGAATGGGATTCAAACCATACAAAACACACGTTCTCCAAAAAATGCAACACCAAGTGACAAAAGTTTCAAAATTCCATATCGATGACCAAAGTGACCAGTGGCATAGTACAACAAATTTTGGGTAATTGAAACGGACCATGACTTCAAAACAAATATCACACAGTATATCTTTTTTGAGATCGATATATTACAATAAATGTTGGATACAAAAAATAAACCAAAAATAAATCGAAAATTCAACACCCTGTGTATGTAAAGGGTCAGCCAAACTCGGCACCCCAGGCCTTTTTGTCGGAAACAGTTGTGGATATTGCGCCGATTACATACTTATCTATACATGCTATTGTTTTTTATTAAAATGCAAAACTTTTCAAAACGATGCTATTTATATTTTTTTTTCAGAAACACCCTTTTTTCTTTTCTCCATTTGAAAGATTATATTTTTGCGTGTAAATAATGTTAATAACAATTTTTTCCATCCTGTCATTTGGAAGTTATGTTTTATTTAAAAAAAATTTGAGGTATATGGTTCGAGATGGCTTCTAGAAATTTTAACAAGAAAAATCTATTTCTATGACATATCCATGTTACTGTTATTAATTGGGGTTATTAAATAAAAAGAGAAAAATTAGCCGCACTCCCATAAAGAAATGTTTACACACAATGAAATAGTGGATGTTATTAATATACGGTAAAGCTAGGTAAAATTTACATGAAGCAGTGGTTATATGCGGAAAGATATCCGCATTGACATGTTGCATGTCAAAATAATTTTTAAGATTAGAAAATAATTTAAGAATACGGATGCATTTTGTCAGAGAAAAAACAACAGTATAAAAAAAAGGGCATTTACTATTTACTGATGTGAAAGTTTTAAATTTGTTCGAACAGCCAAAGCAAACTATCAACCAAGCATCAAGACAAGTTCGAATGATATATGGTAACATTCGTCGAATTTTCTCATAATTTGGAACGCTTGGTACCTTAAGGTGCCAAGATCGCCATATCTCACACCGATGGACTTCTATCTTTGGGGGTACTTTAAAAATCTGGTATATCAATGCAAGTAAGCAGATCTTGAGGAACAAAATATGAATATCCGATGGGCATGCAATTTAATAAGTGAAGGTGACACATTAAGAAAAATTACAACTAATGCAGTCCAAAAACAGCTGCAATTATTGTTTCATGAAAATGGTCACCATTTGAACGCTCGCTATAAATTTAATAACAAAATCTTTATTTCCATAGACTTTTACCAAGCATTAGAATACAGTCAAATTTGTAATACACTACATTAATATTTTCCAATACAAAATACAAGTAAAAAACAATAAATTACAACGAAGAGACTAACAATACATAAACTTAAAAAATAGAAGAAGACTGCATCAAGATAACATTATTTCTCATATTAGGCGTTATCCATAATAAGATCAACGCTTAAGTATTCAACAACCGAATAAAATGAATATTTAAGTTAAAGTAATTTTACTTCTTTTTTGAAAAGATTAATAACATTAATTTTCTTAATTTGAGCAGGTAATTTGTTAAATAATTTAGGACCTTTTGCAACGATGGATAGGGTGTGAACTGGTATATTCAAATTGTAAGTTGGTTGCAGGTTGTGACCACTGTTAGTGCCAATATCAGTTCTGTTCCTGAATTGATCAAAATTTTCTTTTACGTGTGATACACAGCTTAGAATATATAATGATGGAGCAGTTTAAATTTCTAATTCTCTGAAAAGGAATCTGCATGTATGACGAGACGGTTTAAAAGACATTGTATGTATAATTTTTTTTTTGAAGTGTAAACACTTCGTTGAATCGATAACAATTGCCCCAGCAGTAATACAATAATTTAAACAGGACTGCACATGTGCAAAATAATACAATTTTAAAACGTGTATGTTTACAAAAGAGCGCAGTTGCCAGATAATAAAGCAGTTAGTAGATAATTTATTAGTAACTACGTCAATATGAGTCCCCCAATTTAAAAGAGAATCCATATAAACTCCAAGAAACTTGCCACTATAATTTTGTTTTACGGAGCAATTATCAATTTTAACTAGAAGGCTATAATCTAGTTTCCTAGTAGAGAAAATAATAGGTCGGTTTTTGTAGTGTTAAGAGATAGACCAGAACTCGCACAGTAATTTTGCATAGAGCTAATGGCATTATTTGCTTTAGAACCAAGCTTATTTATATCGGCAGAATCAACCGCAATGGTGGAATCATCAGCAAAAAGCTATATAAATGCAACTTCTATGTGAAGCGCGATATTGTTTATAAAAAGTACAAACAACAACGGCCCCAGAATACTTCCCTGAGGTATGTATGCCTATAGAAACATTTAGAGGGCTAGATGTATATATTTTCCCAGAATCTCTTATTACAACAGATTGGGTTCTTCCTCTTAAATAAGATTCAATCCAAGTAAGGGCAGAGCCACGAATTCCAAAATTATTAAGTTTAATTAGAAGTAATGCGTGACCAACCGTGTCGAAGACACGTGTTAAATCAAAAAATAAACAAGCTGTTTTCGTTTTATTTTCAAAATTATTTAAAATGTAATTGTAAAGTGATTGTGCAGCATCTTGAGTTGACAAGCCCTTCCGAAAACCAAACTGATATGATGTTACTATATTTTGTTTAATTATAAAATCATTTAATCTGACATAAAAGGACTTTTCAAAAGTTTTAGAAAAAACCGATAAGAGTGCAATACCTCTATAGTTTGATATAATAGATTTATCGTTTTTTTTTTGTGTACAGGTATGATTAGAGATTTTTTTAAAATAGTAGGAAAACACCTTCAATAAAAGGTAAATTTACAAGATAAGTTATCGGTTCAACAATGTATTCGGCTACTTTAATTAAAAGTGAACAGGGTATTTCGTCCTCACCAGATGAATTTTTTGTTGAAATTAATTATTTCCTTTGCAGTGAACGGGTACAAAAAAATAGTGTTCTTATTAATCGGTTGTTTATTATCGTTCAAGGAAGGAGACATATTATCAGTTAAATTTTTTATAGAGTTAATAAAGAAATTTTTAAAAGCATCTGCAGCGCTATGCAAGTTGTTGAAATTATTGCCATCAGGGTCAGCAAAATTTCTTGGATACTTACTAATATTATTTTTATTTTTGATAATTTGCCATGCCGCTTTTGATTTGTTGTTTGCATTAAGAAATTTATTCTCGTTGTAATTTTTTTAGCCTGTTTTATCATGATGATTTTTTTTTAATATATTGTATCTTAGAGAGACCTCGTCTCCATATAGTTTACATATTTTATGTAAATCCCTAAGGAAAATGCCTTCATTTATAATATCATTAGTTATCCATGGTTTACTGCTCTTACCTTTTTTTTTTTTAATTTTGCATGTTACTAACGGAAAAACCTTGTCCATCAGTTGCAAAAAGGTATTATAGAAGTTTGTAAAACTAGCCTCACAGTTTAAATCTTGGGTCATAAAATTTCACTTTTCTTGCGACAATAGATACTGAAAGTAGCTTAAATTTTCTGCACTATTGAAAAATCGCCTCAGATAATAGGTAGATAATATAGATGGCGCTTCTTGAGTAAAGTCTAGAGTGCATGAGCTGTGTTTAAATTTCAATAAATTTAGTGTAAAATTATACAAAATATTTTTTTTTGTGTGTGTTAAAGTAATTGCAACAGTTTAAAATCTTATCTGTGTGAAAATAAGTGATTTGGTGTTGGTAAATTAGTAACTAACCTAAGATGGCTACAAGATCAGGAAAATCGAAAGCAGAAGATATTAACTCAGATCTACAAACTGTCGTAAAAACGTTGATTAACAAAATTTGCACCTCAGATGAATTTTTAAATTCTATTGCAAAAACTATAATATCGAAAATATGTGAGGAATTTGATGTAAAAATACAAAAATTGGAAACCGAAAACTGGGGACTGAAGGAACAAATACAAAGGCAGGATAAATGTATAACAAACTTAAATAAAAAATATGATAACCTAGATCAACAACTACGCAATAAAACTATTAAAATATATGGTATTAAAGAACAGAAAAACGAAAGATTATATCAAGTAGTAACAGATTTTGTAATAAATATAGTTTAAAAAAACTAAAAAACACGCTTTTAAAAGCACATCAAACTAAAAAGTGAAAAATAATTATTAATATAAACTGAAAACAATAATGAACGAAAAAAAGGCGTGGGTTGCTCGATATACGAAAAATATGGCACAAAGCGCCCCACGCTTTTTTCACAATAATACTAGTATTTTTCGTTCATTATTGTTTTCAGTTTATATTAATAATTATTTTTCACTTTTTAGTTTGATGTGCTTTAAAAGCGTGTTTTTTAGTTTTTTTAAACTATATTTATTTTTAACTTTTTAGTTTAATGTGCTATGAAAGCGTGTTTTTTTTAAACTATATTTATATTGCTTATTGATGCTGATATTATAACATATTACGATCCAACAGACATTTCTGAAAAAAAAATATATTTTTTATTTCAGCCGTGGGGTTCGAACTCACGCCGTATGAGTCTGTCGTTTCGCGTCGACTGCCTTAACCCACTCGACCACCGAGCTAATTAACAATTACGGAATCTACTTACATATTAAGCCTTTGCTTTCACGCAGGGATACGTGATGAAAGGATTGGCGATCCTGATCAGGATAATGATATAAACTTATCAAATTATTGTAGTTACCGGTTCTTCGTAAGTGTACAAAGTTTCAATTAAATCTGTCCGTTTAAAGTGGGTCAAAATCGAGTCCAAAGAGTCGGTTACAAACAAACAAGCAAACAAACAAACAAACAAGCAAACAAACAAGCAAGCAAGCAAGCAAACATACAGGTGAAGCTAATAAAAGCGTGTTAAAAAATAATGTGTGTGTAGAAATGACTGGCAAAATTGAAAACTGTTATAGATCCGGAAAAATTAATAACAAGAAAATACGTCCTATTGTTGTACACTTTGCCAATTTAGAAGATAAGAAAACAGTTTATGGTAATAAGAGGAATCTTAAAGGCAAAGGCATGGTGATAAGGGAAGATTTGACACAAGGAAATGTTGAAATTCTGAAATTGGTTATTGAAAAAATAAACAAAAATGGTCAAGTATGGACGAGCGGCGGTCGCATATTTGCTACGTTAAACGGATGCAATACAATTTTCAAAATTAGCACTGTTGAAGAAATAAACCTTTTGGAAATTAAATAAATTATAGTTTATTGTAGTTATAAGATGATCAATATTTTCAGTTTGGATAGTATATAAAAATTTATATTAAAAAATTTGTATGATTTATTTCTCATTTAACTTGATTAAGAAGAACAGTTCATGTATTTTTTGTTCTTAGACTTTTTTTTACATATTCTTTGCAAAGCAAGGAGCAAAGTAAATTATAAATTCAACTCTTTTAAATAGTAGGTATAGGTATTAATAGATTTAGTTTTTTCTGTACTCATTTATTATAAGAGGTAAAATAGGAAAATTAGATTGATAACTTTTATCATATATTATATATATTTGGATATTTCTTTTTCTCGTGCCATTCGGTTCATTTATAAGGCGTAAAAAAAAAGGAAAAAAAAAGATTAAGAATAATTTAAAAATAGGTAGCTTAAATATAAGGTCACTACTACCATCAATTTTAGATTTAAAAATACTAATAATGAAATATTCCTTTGATATTTTTTTTGGTAACGGAAACATGGCTACATGAAGGAATATCAAATGATCTAATTAATCTGGAGGGATTTAAATTGTATCGTTGTAATAGAAATACAAGGGGTGGTGGTGTTTGCATTTATGCCAGTAATAAACTAAATACTAAAATTACTCGGACGAGTAATATCATTGAACAGTTATGGTTAGATGTAAAATTAGACAAAGAAAAAAATTGCTGTAGGTGTAGTATACAAACCACCAACCTTTGATAACAAATTATTTATGAATGAGTTAGAGGATACCTTAACTTTAATAACTCCCTTCGTAAAAAATATTCTAGTTACTGGGGATTTTAATATTAATTTGTTAAATATGCAAAATGTTGTTGTCGATAATTTTTATTCTGTTCTAGAGACTTTCAATTTAAAACAAATTATTGATGAGCCAACAAGGGTCGCACAGGGATCTAATACTTTATTAGATTTAATTATTGTATCCATGGAGGAGGATATTTTAGAGAAAGGTGTAATTGAAACTGAGTTGTCCGATCATCAGTTAATATATTGCAAATTACAGGTTGGAGCTGGTGTAAGTAATGGTCCGAGAATTTTCACTTATAGAAATTTTAAAAATTTTAATTATGAAAAATTTGAATTCGATTTATTTAAGATTCCTTTTTATGTTATATATGATATAAATCGTGTAGATGAAAAAACTAGATTTCTTAATTAATAATTTATTACATCTATTTGATATGCATGCACCTAAAAGTAACATCCCGATTCACACGACCTTATTCACCCTGGATAACTGACAATATAAAAATAATGATCTCTTTGCGAGAAAAAGCTCTTAAAAAATTTAAAAGTACAAATAATATTTCTCATCGGAATTTCTATAAAAATATTCGAAATTACACAACTCAAGCTATAAAACGAGAAAAAAAAAGCCTATTTTGAATATAAAATAAAAAATGGCACTCCAAAACAAAACTGGAAATTCCTTAAAGAAAATAACTGTGTACCCATCAGAAAAAAATAAAGAAGTACCTGAACACCTAAGTGATGTAAATATAATTAACGATTTTTTTGTTAATGGTGTACCTGAAACAAATCTTTCAAACGATGTTTTAGATTTTTATAAGAATAATAGCATTAATGATAATAAATTTAAATTTAAAACTGTCACTGATTACGTATATGATATTTTAAATAAAATAACTACAACTGCTACAGGGTGTGATGGAATCAATATTACTTTGCTGAAAATATGTTGCCCCCATATAATCCCATATCTAACACATATTATTAATCATTCCTTAACAGAAAATACCTTCCCTACAATATGGAAGAGGGCTGTTGTGACTGTTTTGCCTAAAAAAAATAACCCTGAAGACCTTAAAGATTTAAGGTGTATTAGTATATTGCCAACCTTATCGAAGCTCATGGAAAAAATAATAGAACTACAATAAGAGAGCATCTAGAACAGAACTCATTGTTACCTATAGTACAGTCTGGGTTTAGACCCGGCCACAGCTGCACTACAGCCCTTTTGCATATTGTTGATGACGTAATTACTGCGACAGATAAAGGACTTTGCACTCTACTGTTCTCACTAGATTTCAGTAGAGCTTTTGATACCATAAACCACGAAATACTTCTAGCTGTTTTGCATTATATGGGTCTCTCTGAAGAAGCAGTTCAATTATTTAGCAACTACCTAAAAAACCGAGAACAGTGTGTACTTTTGAATAATAACAAGTCAAACTATATTAATTTAAAAACAGGTGTTCCACAGGGGTCTATTCTCGGTCCATTACTATTTACTGTATATACAAGCAATATAATTAATTTAAAATACTGTAAAACTCATTTATATGCTGATGACACTCAACTCTATCGGAGTTTCCCTACTACTGAGGTAAATACAGCATGCTCACATATAAATGAGGATCTCAGTAATTTTTTAAAAGTAGCAAAAGATCATTGCTTAGTAATAAATCCTTCTAAGTCTACTGTTATTATTTTTGGGCCTAAACGACAACGTAACAGCATTATTGATAAAGTAAATATTACAGTTGACAACAGTATATTAGGAGTGAAAGATAAAGTTAAAAGCCTGGGGGTAATAATAGACATGGACTTACGATTTAAGGAAAATACAGACAAATTATTGCAAAAAATGTTATGCCTCTCTAAAATTAATATATAGTAACAGACAATTTCTTCCACAAAAAACTAAAATTTTATTGTGTGAAACATTAGTTTTATCGACATTAAATTATGCAGATTGTTTGTATGGCCTTTGTTTGGATTCTAATTATGTCAACAAAATACAGAAATTACAAAATTCCTGCTTAAGATTGATTTATGGAATACGTAGAAACCAGAGAATATCTTATAAATTGAGAGAAATAAAGTGGCTCAATATGGAAAACAGAAGACTTCACCATTCAGCATGTCTCTTTCATAGCATATTAATGAATAAATCTCCAGTTTATCTATATCAGAAAATAAAGTTTCGTACCGATGTTCATACATTAAATCTCAGGTTTAAGGGTCTTCTAACTCCACCATCTCACTGCACTGAATTATTTAAACGATGTTTTAGCTACCAAATTTGTAAAGTTTATAATAATATTGATGGCACCTTTAAGGGCTACAATAAATATCAATTTAAAAGAAAATATAAAATATTTCTCTATGATATTCAGTGTTTAATATAGTTAAATGATATCCTTCTATAATATTTTTTTTTCGTCACAACCTAATTTTGTATCCACTAATTATTTAAATTTTTTTTTCCCTTTTTTCTTTTCTTTTAGCTGTTCTCAATAATAAATAAAAATATTAATTCATAATCTAACCTACTATTTATACTAGAGTCTCACTAAACTAAGCGTCAATAATTTATAATTACTTAGTATTAGAGATATGGTTAAGTGGAAGAACAGGTCGGGTAGCTTTTCTGCTGTCTAGCTACTCGAAACTGAACTTCGCCATTCATTTTCTTACAAGCAGTTGTAAACAATTATATTTATTTATTACTTCATTTTAGAAAATAAAAGACGTTTTTTTTTTTTTTTTTTTCGGAATATCCGATGCCGGTCAGTCCTCCCGTGGCCTCCGACGCCTCACGGGAGTCGCGCCGGCGCATCAACTACAGCCACTCCCCACATCCCGCAGGGTTAGTGACTGTAGATACCAGAATCGTGTGCCCTAAGCAGACGGAGAGAACCCAGAATGACCGCCTTCTGCATTTGACCTGCCAGCCACTCGGCTGGTTTTTGGCAGGACGGTATGATCTTCAGTTCCGAGAGCAGCGTAGGCTTTATCCCCTCCGAGTACACCGATAATAAGGACGACCATTTTGACCGAGTAGCCTGGGTACAGCACTTGGAGCTCGTACCGGAGATCGCGATATTTGGTCCGTTTCTCCTCCTCCTTCAAGGCGATGTTTTTCTCCGCTGGTGCCGAGAACTCGATGACATACATCACCTTGAGTTGATGGTCGAGGAGGACTATGTCAGGCTTGTTGGCTTGGATTAGCCTGACAGTCGGGAACGAGTAGTTCCAGTAAATCCGGCATTTCTCGTTCTCGACAACGGACTCAATATCTCCGGGGACGTAAGGCAGCACTGGTGTCTGGTCTACCCCGTACGAGTGCCTTAGATGGTAGTATAACACTCGTAAGGCCGCGTTATGTCGGTGGATGTAGGCCGAAATCGCATATATGGGGCATGCAGATAGTAAATGCATGAGCGATTCCGGCGCCTGATGGCAGGTCCTGCAGTTGATATCAGGAACCTCTACACGCCACACGCGGCTACGGTAGACCAAGGTGTTGATAACACCATCTTGGCAGGCCATAATGAATCCCTCGGTCTCCGACTTAAGCCCTGCTGACCTTAGAAAGGCGAAGGTCAGCCTGGTCGATAAACCCAGTGTTTCGATGTTCTTATAGAAGACACCATGCTGGGGTTTATCGACGTGCTGCCGAAACAGATTTTCCGTTTCGGCAGCTCTGATTCGGGCTTTCAGACGATTTGGCTGAAGTTCGGTGACTGACTCAACATCAGCACCTCGCCGGCCTCCTTGCCTGATGTCAAATGCGAGACCGAGTTCATCTGCGGCTCTTTTTGCTGCCTTGAACAATCCTGCTCCCACTCCTACAGTTTCGTGATGTTTTACGAACCGCAAGAGGGGATCTGAACTCCTGAGTATGTTACATGCCATACTCAGTACTACTCTGCCATGCGTACACTCCAGGCTCAAGAGTCCTCGGCCCCCCCCGTTGACGTGGGAGGTACACACGAGGAACGGACGATCTAGGATGAATACTTCTGTGAATATTCATCATCTTGCGGGTATCTCTGTCTAATTGACGCAGCTCATCTACCCTCCACTTTACTACTCCGAAGGAGTAGAGCAGAATCGGAACGGCAAGCATATTAGTTGCAGACACCTTGTTCTTCTCCGAAAGTTCGGAAGACCAAATCTTTCGGAGGCGGTGTCTGTACTTGCCGCGGAGAGAATCTTTTATTTGTGATACATCCTGGATGTGCCTTTGTTGCACACCCAGATATGTATAGGTCTCTCCGGCATCCAGATGTCTTAGGATGCTTCCGTCTGCGAGCTGCGCATCTTCAGGGAATTCCCCGCATCGTCCTCTCTTGAGGTGGACGACTGCACATTTGTCCAACCCGAACTCCATACCAATTGCCCGCGTATATTCTTCGACCACCCTAAGAGCGTTTTGTAGTTCGCGCTCTCCGGAGGCATAAAGTTTAAGGTCATCCATATAAAATAGATGGGTGACCTTATGCCTCCGGTCGTTGGGTGGCCCGCATTGATATCCGCGGGTTTGGCGGAGCCCAACAGACAACGGCAGCAGTGAGATGCAGAAGAGGAGAGGACTCAGGGAGTCACCCTGGAAAACTCCTCTCCTAAATGCCACCTGCCCTGTCGTGACCCGCTGTGCACCTGATGTTATGGTGAAGCGGGTCTTCCAGAGCGGCAGCAGCTGTTCTATGCATCTCACTAGTGGTGCTGGTACCGCAAGACATTCGAGCAAGTACAACAATAGCTCATGCGATGTTGTATCAAATGCCTTGCGGTAATCAATCCAGGCCATCGATAGATTCCGCTTGTATTGCACAGAATCCTGTGTAATACAGCGGTCTATCAGCAGGCTGTCCTTGCAACCTGCCATGCCCTTCTTGGCAAAGACGTTTATTATTATTATTATTATTATTATTATTATTATTCACCACCATTATTATTAAATTTGGAATAAAAAGTAACCATCTGCATAAAATGATCAGTTATGTCAGAATAAATAATTTTTGGCTTTAGAAAATTAGTATCTACATTAGAAAAAATATTATCTATGATCATCTTCGAATTACCCTGTATACGGGTAAAATCAGTAATACATTTATTTAGCCAGTTTTATTCAGATTCTTAAGTAGAACTAATTTTTGGTAAGTTTTTATGATTATTTTATTTGTTTCATATCCTGTTCTGACAAGAATTTCAAGCATATCAATTTGTCGAAATTAAACGTCATAACTTCTAAACGACTAAAGATGAGAAAAATATTATTAACATACCAGTAAAAATATAATCTTTCAAATATAGAACAGAAAAAGGTGTTTATGAGAAAAAAATATAGTATCCCGACGTTCAACGTTTTGAAAAATCTTTCAGCTTAATAAAAAATAATAGCATAGGTTTGTAATCAGCGCATTTTGAATTTCTTAAATATTTTCAAACGTTTCTGAAAAAAAAACCTGGAGCGTCAAATTTGAATTCCACTTCCACTCCTAATTTCTCGGAAACTGTTGGTTATGCATACATTGTTACCGGTAATCAAAAGTAACTTATACAGACAAGTTAAGGCCAATTGTAAATTTTTATCACATTAACGCTGGATATCGCGACGCTATTTTTGATTTTTTTCTGTCAACCAATTTTTTTCTCCAGCTTCCGAAACATATTTTTAATTTGAGTAATTTTTTTGCACATCACTAGATGTATTTCTGATGGTTTATGGGCTATAACACTTAAGAGTTTTTATTGCATTTTGATTTTATGCATTTTTATAATAGATTTAATATAAATAGTACGATGGCCCTGCAAGAGAATAATAAATATTTAATAAGCCTTTTATGCCCAGGACATTTTTCATTTGGATAATCGCAAAAAGTTAAACCAGGCAGGTTTAACTTTTTGCATACTACATCAATTTGGGATTTCCAGGAAAAGTCTGCATTCAATACAACTCCTAAAAATTTACTTGTATTGGCAAAATTATAGTTTTGCACAGTGCAGGGCTTTCTATTATAAAAATTGACATATGTTGTCTTGGATACATTCAATATAAGTTGGTTCCTATCACACCAAGCAGTAGTGATCTAGCACATCTATAATTTTAATATTTAAATTTTCCATATTGTTATCTGTGACTGTTGTAGTGCTATCACCTGCAAACATGGTTAGTGAGCCAATGCTTATGTGATTGTGCAGATCGTTGACATACAAGATAAAAAGCAAAGGCCCAAGTACAGACCCCTGAGGTACGCCTAAGGATACAATAAATTCATCTGAAAAGTGACTACCAATTTTTACCATTATTTTCCGATCTAACAGGTATGAACGAATCCAATCAAGAATATTACCACGTATTCCAATTTTAAAAAGTTTATTCAGTAAATAATCCACATCTAAGGTATTAAAACCCTTAGATAGATCAAACTGCAAGACCACCACATATTTACCTACATCTATATTACTATAAATATTATCAAGTGGTTGGACGCAAACAGGCTCTACTGTCTTGCCATTCTAAAACCATGTTGACATGATGTCAAAATCTTATATTTTTCAATGAATAATGACAGCTGGTCATAAATAACTTTTCCATAATTTTAGATAAAGAATTAACCAAAGTTATTAGTCTATAATTTTCTATATCTAAAGGATCACCTGTTTTTAATAAAGGAACTAAGTGAAATATTTTTAAAATTTCTGGGAAAGAACAATTATCAATAGAAATTTATCAAATATTTTAGCTGTGAAATAATACTGTCCTTGTGATTACTTTAAAACAAAGTCCATCGTTTCCAAATGAGTTTTTATTTTCGAGTTTATTAAAAATATTTATTAGGTCTAACTCGGTTACTGGTGTAAAAAAGAAAGTTTGTAGATTCCCGCTAGGGAGTGTACATGGTAAAGAAATATTTTGTCCAAAGTGACTATGTAATTTATCTTTTACTATACCAGAAAAATGCGAACCAAATACGTTAACTAGCTTACTTGTATCATCTATAACAACACTATCAGAATATAATTTAATAATATTGTGCTGTTTGTTTCTGCCCAACTTACAGTTAATTACTTTCCACATTTTCCTGGTTTTATTAGTTGAATGTTCTATTTTATTTTGATAGAAATTAATCTTTGCTTGTTTTATATTCTTCTTGTATAATTGCTTTTTGTCGTTATATAATAATTTCATGCTATGACAGTCCATGTTAATGCTTAGCTAGTATAAATTTTTATCCATCTCGAATAATGTCTGAGGTCAACCAGCCTTTGTGATCATTTGTTTCTTTGTTATTAATTTTAAATACTTTAAAAGGACATGAAACGTCTAAGTGCCACTTAATAGAATCAATAAAATTAGAAAATGCGTTATTTATGTCACATTCAAATATGCAATCCCAACTTTCTAACATTAATCTGTTACCAAATTTTGCATATTACTATTAGAGATTTGCCGTTTTTTAAACATTGGTTGTTATGTGCATTGGGACTGTACGAGTTATTAAAATTAAAAATATGAGCCAAATGGTCAGCTATGTTTGCATCGATTAATTTGTACTTATATGTAGCTCCGTGGCCTAGAGGTAATGTACTTGCCTCGAAACCTCGGGGTCCCGGGTTCGATTCCCGGTCGAGGGAACTGGGATTTTTCTGTGAGAGAGATTAATCGTAGTATACTCGGATATTGGGTGTGTGTCCATTGTCTCTAAATGTGTAGCCCTCTCCCACACAAGATCATTCCAGACCTTCAGGGATAAAGGGGGTTGTAATTTCATGTGGTGTTATTATTATTATTATTATTATTATTATGTGGACTCAGGGATATTAGTTACTAGTCTATTATACTAGAACTAGTGTATCCCCATTGATAAATATTCTAGTAGGTTCAATCGTCTTTGTTTGTAATTTAAATGATTGAAATAGATCAAAACGAATTTTTGTGTCCATGGAGATGTTAATATCACCACAGAGAATTATAAAATCAGCTTTCGCAACTGCATTATTAGGAGCGTTAGATTTGTAAAAAATATTTATATCGCCATTTGGGGGATGATAGATTGTAAATATGTGGTATATGATATACCACATATTTACAATTGACCTTAACGTGTAGTCTATATATGTTACTTTTGATTATCGGTAATAATTTGTGCATAACCTCTACAATTTCCGAGAAATTAGATGTAGGAGTCGAATTTGAATCATCCTATATATAAATAAGTAAAAATGTAAGGACTTCTGGTGGAAACAAGATGCCAGTTACGAATTTAATCCTCAGTTGCATACCATTTGTTTTATTATTATTTATTTTTAATGAAAAAGAAAAATAACCATATTAACTTACAGCATGAATAACAACACTGCAGAGCTCTATGCATGAGTAGATAAGGTGGGCTTATTAAAGCAATAGGGCTGCCACGTAGACAACACTAGGTCTAACACAAAAATGTATATAGGTACAGGGATATTCATTATAAATTACCCACCCCTTATCATCGTTATTACCTATAGAAAAAAAGTTTTAAATAAAAGTTGTGTGGTTATGACTGAATTTTGTTAAAATGCTATCATAAGTACCGTAGCGTGTAGATATCAGGGGATACAAAAAAATATATACATTTTTTAAATGGGATACCCTGTATATTATTAAATTTTTAGAATGATCCTTTGTTCCTGATTCCAAAAGTGTACCATATATTACCCCTACCATATATCGTTTTTAAATTATTAAACGTCGAATATCTTAGTTAAACTAGTTACTGTAAATATGGAAAAGTTAACATTATTAAAGTGAGCTATGAAAATGACAACTATTATGTTTGATAAGTGACATTTCTTTAATGAAATAATCAAAATGGTTTACAGTGAGGAAGAAAAAACCCAAATATTTATACAAAATAGATAACAAAGATTTATTTAGGAAATTTAAATATAAATAAATGATAACTCATAAAAGATGTTCGATGTGTCCACCATTATTGTCAATGCATAATTGATAACGTCTTATATTTATAATTGCACCGGAAATGGCTTCATTATGTACATTCAGATTGTTTATTTCAAGTCGAATCCTCTCTTTAATGACTTGAATACTATTATTATTATTATTGACAAGGTCTTTTAGAAATCCCCAAAAAAATAAATCCATAGGGGTCAAATCCGGACTGTTAGGTGGCCATTTAATAGGTCCATTATTCCCTATCCATATTTGGAATACATTATTCAAATGATCTTGAATGGGTAGGACACTATGCGGAGTTGCCCCATCCTGCATCTAAATCATATCATCAAGTTCGACTTCCGGAATATTCTGCAAAAGAATATTTTCTGCTTCTGGAATAATTATTTCCAGATAGGTAACTCCAGTTAAAGTATAATCATAAAACAATTTTGTTTCTGAAAATTCCATACCAAACGCTAACAGTTTTTCTTCCTGATTTTTTTTATTTGTTTTACCGATCTTTTTCTGTTGTGCTTGTTTTCCCACGACCTTCGATTTTTCCTATTAAAAACTCCTGCCGTAGAAAAGGATGTCATCAGTCAGTCCACAATATTTTAGTAAAAAAAATCGGGATCTTCATCCAACTTTTGATTCATCTGGTGGCAAAAGTTCAGCCTTTTTCTTTTATGAGCCTCTGTTTATATGGTCTGTAGTTGTTATTTTTTAACGTACGTTGGATTTTGGAATAACTTTTACCTAATTGATCGACTGCATTATTTATACTACATTCAGAATTTTCTAAAAAATAATACACTGTTTCGAAAGTCTATTCGCGAATAAATATGGATGGGCTTACCTTGAAATGAAGCAGTATATCTAGTTGTTCTTCCTAGTTTGCTTGAACTACACGCTTTTAAAACTAAAACTGGAGATATTATTCATCTTTCGGTAAATATTTTTGAACGTATTTTCTGAGTGTTGAACGATTTGGATACAACACCTATATGCTCTTTTTGCTGTACGTTTATTTTTGTTGCTGCACGTTTATTTTTGTTATTTTATATATAACAAGTAAATATTTGGACTTTTTCTTCCTCACTGTAAACCATTTTGATTATTTCATTAAAGAAATGTCACTTATCAAACATCACAGTTGCCATTTTCATAGCTCACTTTAATAATGTTAACTTTTCCATATTTACAGTAACTAGTCTAAGATATTCGACGTTTAATATCTCAAAAATGGTATATGGTCTGGGTAACACATGGTATATTTTTGAAATCAGGAACAAAGGATCATTCCAAAAATTTAATAATATACAGGGTATCCCATTTAAAAAAAAATATTTTTTGTATCCCCTGAAATCTGCACGCTACTGTACTTTTGATAGCAATTTAACCAGTCAGTCATAACCACACAACTTTTATTTAAAACTTTTTTTCTATAGGCAATAAAACGATGATAAGGGGTGGGTAATTTATAATGAATAACTCTGTACAATAAAAAAAATTACAACATATTTTTCATGGTTTGCAGTAGGTATGATACAAATTAAAACAAAATTTCAAATTACATTACTTTAGGATCAAATATTTTTCCATTTAACTTTTTATAAAATATTTGAATCCAAGAGTTTCAATACTATCTCCCTGATAGATCAAGATTGAAAACTTTTGTAATACAATTAATACAATTTATAGAAGATCGATTTGTAAAGAAAGATCCTGTCAAGTAATTACGTTCTTGTAAATTTGTTTTGTTCGAAATAAATAGAATTATTAAATGTCATTTATTTTTCTTGTCCTTCTAAGCGACTGACTACCACGTGAATAATTTGTCTATACTTGAATATCTAAGGTCAAATTAACAATAATGATAGACCTTTTATTTTTGTTTAATTTTGAAGAGCCATAACTTTGAAGGGAGGCATGTTCATAGGAACTTAAAATCTTTAAAATCGTCCAAGAAATCACCCCCTGACATTACGTAGGAAACACTCTGTATAATATGTCATAATTACTTCCATAGATAAGATAAATACAGAGGATTTTATACTATTGCATTATATTTTTTGGGAAATAGGGTTCAAATATGTCAACAAGCTACTGGTAGACATTTTGAATATTTCTTATAATATTTTGTCGTTTAAGTTTCCTATAGTCGGGCCATTGTAAGATTGCAACTTTGCCTTAAAGAGTCAAAGCCATAAATAATGTCATTCGGTTCAATTGTCAGCAGTACTCAAACAGTATGATATAATTTATAATACTCGTCAAAATTTCACAGAAGTCAGCTGTTCGCTGCTGTACTGTTTGAACAGGTAACAAGGATCCACCATTTCATTTTTTGCGTGAAATAATTTTCCACCTTCAGTATCTATACACGATGTTTCGTTTTTATTGAAGCAGGTTAATAGAACATGTAATTTTAGTTTTCTATAAACATATATCGAAAAATACTTTGTAAAGGAGCTACAGCCCCTCCAAGGGATGCTTCTGTGAATGAGTTTTCCCAATTTCAGAAACTGTTAAAGATAAAATTAAGAAATTTGGTACACTTTATTACCTTTATGCGTATAAACGAATTCTAAGCCTTAAATTTAAAAATTTTAATCAGAGGCGCCCTAAACTAGGGGGGGTTAGGGTAAAAATTTCCCAAACTATTTGGACTGTAATTTCTTACCAATTTTATAAATAACACCTAAAATTTCATATTTTTTACAAAAAAAGAGCTCTTGCATTTTTCCTATACAACTTGCTTAAAAAAAATCAATTTAAAGTTTATGTTACAGACCAAGGTAGATCTAAAACTGATATTAATGCTATTTCAACAACTGGCCTGCTGACAACTGACAAATAAAATTATTTATGGCTTTCGACTCTAAGAAGAAAGTTGCAAACTTAACCAGCCCGACCATAATTAGTTTTATTTGTAACATTTCTTCATTTGTTCATTTTGTGGCTTTTCCTTTGTCTATTAAATCATCAATGAATATAATTTGTTAGATATTGGTAGGTAATAAAAATATTTAGTGTCAAACTAGGTATAAAATTCTCTATTTAAATATCACAATGATACATAATGATCGCATTTGAAAAAAAGTCATGTCAGAAAAATGATTTTGAGACATGCATATGGTTTAACTTATAACAGAAAAATCAGGAAACTAATACCATGATTTCATTCTTCCAATCCTTAACACGTTAAGCCCCGGGTAGAAACGATTATGGGGTTTTCCTGGAGACATTTTTTTTGCAAATACAAATTCGAAAATATACATGTAGCACCAATTTTTTTTGTAAATAATAATAATAATAATAAACGTTATTTATTGGTTACCCCCAAAAGGCCATTGACAAAGGTTCTTCAGCACATAATTTTTGTACAAAGTGCCTGTTACATTAAAAATATTTTATGTTTTGAAATGAGAAAATTAGTACACGATTTAGAAAAAAAAAACAACTAAAGGTTAAAAAATTGAAAAATTTTAAAAATTGGATACTATATATTATATATTTAATCGTACATCTTCCTCGACTGAAGCCTGAATCACCTCATAAAGGGCCAGCTCTGGGAATTTAAGTTTAGATCTTTCCTGCCTGTTTCGAATTCTGCAATGGGGTTGAATTAATTCGATGTTGTGGGGGCGAGACACAAACCTATTTGATAAATCTTGGAAACGAAGGTCTATTGGCTTTATATGTGTTCGAGTATAGAGAAGTTCGTTTGATGGGTTGTGTAGCGGATTATCTGGATGCCTCATTTTGGTAATGGCTCTTAAGGATGCAGTTTCTGCTACTTTTAAGTTTTGTAATGCTGGTTTTCTGCAGGTCATAAATAAAACACTTGCATATTCTATAATTGGTCCACAAATGGATTTATAAATAATGGAAGCAGATTTTGTCGAAATTCCTTCCTTCTTAAATGTCAGTGCCCGGAAATATTTGGCTCTATTTTTGGCTTTTAACTTCATTGAAGCAGTATGCATATTAAAATTTAGTTTAAGGTCTAAGGTTATACCTAGATATTTGGATGACTGTGATGGACTGATTTGCTGGTTGCCGATATTTATTGTTGGAGATGTATTGGTTACCGGGTGATTGAAAATTGTAAATTGTGTCTTGGAGGGGTTGGGTACTAGTCTCCATTTATTAAACCAATCCTCTGTCGCATTAATTTTTGACTGTAAATTTTCAATTACTTTAGTAATTGTTTTGCCATGGGATAATATTGCCGTATCGTCCGCATACTGCAAAATATAGGTTTCGTCTTGACTTGCATTTTGATGCTGCGAGATGTCATAGCAATAGATATTGTAAAGTAACGGTGATAGCGGCGATCCTTGTGGTAATCTCTGAGTTGGGATGAAGCTGGCAGATTTTTCCTCGTTGACTTTAACACATATTTGTCTGTTTTCTAAAAATTGCTGAGTAAAGTGCACCAAGTAATCGGGGGTGCCTATTTTCTTCATTTTATATAGTAGGCCTTTATGCCATACAGAGTCAAACGCTTTTTTTAATATCTAGAAAGACTGCAGCTGATTTTAAGTTTTGGTGTCTAGCTGTTTGCACGTTAGATGTAACAATAGTTAAAGGATATGTGGTGGCACAATTTTCTCGGAAACCAAATTGATGAGTTGGTATTTTTGATTTGATGATGCTACACCCTCTATTCCTGACGATTTTTTCCAAAAGTTTGCCTAAAACGGGCAGTAAAGTAATCGGACTATAACCATTAGGTTTTTTTGTGGTCACTGTTCGTTTTTGGAATATTTATAATCACTCCTCTTTTCCATTCACTCGGAAAATGATTGTTTTTTAAGCAGAATGTAAATATTTTAATTATATACTCATGTGCTGCATATTCCAGTTGCTTTATAGTAGTTCAGGGAACGTTATCCATGCCAGATGACGTATTTTTCAGCTTATTAAGAATGCTGAAATATTCCGCCTCATCAATTTCAATATCCTCATTGGTGGAATAATTGCTGTTGAAATAGTCTTGATACCAGTTATCAATCACATGCTGGTGGTCCTGATTAAAATTGCTTTTTGCCATTTTATTGAAATTTTTATTTGAGGTACACGGAAGTACCTTGCAGGCTGGAGTGGCTTGGGACCACCGACATAAACTGATTGAGGCTGACACTCAGTACATTTTCATGGAGTGTTGAAATGGATTTCAGCCCAATACCATTAAATGTTCTCGAGTATTCAAAACGATTTGAAATCCCGTTATGAAATTTTGACATTTGCCAGCTGTTCACTGTCATTTTGGGGAGGTGACATTTACCAGCTGTTTTTGGTTTTTTGGAAACTATAGATTCAATACAATACCCGTTTTCATCTAGTTGGATCTCGATACGATCCCAGAAAAAGTCCAGGCGACCCTGAACTCAATACTTGTTTACAGTTTGGGAAGTGATTCAAATCGATTTGAATATTCCATGAAAACATACTGACTTCTAGACAAAGTTGTGCACAATGCTATAAACATATGAAAGACGATGGCGGCAGAAAAACCGCCCAAAACAAATGTGCAAGAACCAAGCACATATATTATTGTGTAACTTGTTTTTTATGTCCAATAAATCAGTAAAGGATAGTTTTATTCATTAGTTATGGTAATATGTTCATATAAATATTTTTATAAATCAAGTATAAAAATAAATAAATTTCTTTGTAAGCATTTGTCCGTCCAATTTTTGATACTGAAAATGTCTACCTATATTCTGTGCCTATACGTAAAGATTTTCATAACCCACTAATATCCGCCAGTCCTCCGGGATCGGCTTTATACAGTTCCTATGTATTTAACGTCTTAAACATGGGTATTTCATTTTAAATCGAGGCCTCATGCGATTTGCATGGGCAGTATATGTACTTCGCGGTCCAGTGGAACTTTTGAAGTGTGGGTCAAATTCTACCGTACCGGGGCTCAACGTGTTAATGACCCTGAAAGAAACATTTCCCCAGTGGTCATGGCTTAGATGTATAATTAAATTTTCTACATAAAAAGCATTCTATCATTTTTCCAACGATAAAATGTGGGCAACGACATCTCTTTTCGCTTTAAGGATGCGATGCAACATGATTACTGAATAAAAACATAAAATCCAAGTAAAGGATCCACGCTCAACTAATCTGATATTTTTATTGGCTCCTGTACTTGATTATAACAGAAAGACATTTCATGATTTGAATTTATTCAGCAATTGTAAAGAATACTAATCTCCAATTGACAAGAATATTGATAAAAATTCTTATTTCTCAAAGAATAGGTAATATAATAATGTATGAAAATTACCAAGCTTATTTGTTCCATATACATTCAAATTATATAAATAATATCGAGTATCACCTTTTTGAAGGGGTTTTATTTGCGGACGAGTAATTTATTGAATTATAAATGCAACTTTACAACCTCTGTGATTGATTGTAGAATGACTCAAATCAAAAATACTAACCGTTCATATGAAAAACAATGAATTATTTGGCTAAGGGCGTAATAAAAAACCGAGGGGTAAACGCTTGGGAGAATTGTATATCCTTAAGGAAGTACTAAGAAAGTAGTGGTTGGATAATACTAAGAATAATATTTTGGGTAATATGTTATATTTCCCAAGTAAGACTATACAGAAAGAAATTGATATACACTTTATAGTCAACGATTCACCCCTGGAAACATTATAAAAATGTTTATAGTTTATACGATTCCGAGGTTATGTAAAAATCTACCATTTTATAACAATTCAGTTCAAATGAAGGAACACTGTAATGATCGGTTTGTGCAACCATAAAAAAAAAACTGGTCTATATTTGACTGTTACAGGCCTTTTTGAAATCGGACCAAATTTTGGGGTGGACTATTTGAAATGTACTTATGCAAATCCATGAGTAAATTAACCGGAAAATTTATATTATTAATGAAAAAATGGCACATACCTGCGATATTTCTCGTTCTGTATCAGGAATAATACACAACTCTTCATCAGCACCTTCACGATCCTCATTTAGAGGCTCAAATGCATCTGAAGCGATAGGGTCATGTTCCATAAGTGCTCGGTTATTTCTTTCATCTTTTTCACTGTCTTCTACATCTTTCTCACTCTCAGTATTGACTTGAACAAACTCAGTATTTTCTTGTTGGATATCACTGACTTTTTCTCTATCTTGGTCTAACAGTAGCGCATTCATTGATTTGGGGCTGCTCGGTTTATCAAATACATCAGTTGTAACTTCGTTGACAGCTTCATTCACAGTTTCGGTGACAGTTTCAGTGACAGTTTCGGCAATAGCTTCAGTTACAGCTTCTTTAGAAGATGCCTCAATTGTTTTACTCACCTCATCTGCAGAATCAGCTTTATCTTGCTGATTCTCTATACATTCACTTTGTTCTGGTTCTTTTGTTGAAGATTCAGCAGCATTTGTATCTGCTATGTTCTTTACAACGCTCTCTGCCATAGGTATTCTTGCTTCATCACCTTCATCCATCTTTTCGTCTACAGTATCTTGTTTTTTGCTCTCTTCCTCAACATCCGCAGTATTTTTGTCTTTATTTGTACATTCTTTATCATTACTTTGTTCTATAACTTCCTCGCAAATTTCATTTACAACTTCTGGAAATTTTTCTAATTCTTTGGCACATGCATCTTTTTCAACGTCTTGATTATCTGGCTCAGTCATTTCTATAGACTGCACCTCGGGCATTACATTTTCCTCAAGTAAGTCAGCAGCAGGAAGTAAACCAGCTTCTTCCCTAGCCAACTCAACTACTTTATCTTTCAATATATTTTCGATTGACGTTTCTTCGATATTTGTCTCAACCTGAATTTTGGGAGACGTTACTGTATCCACAATATTACTTTCGGTAGGACCTTCATATTCTGTGCAATCCATTTTGTTATCAATGTTTTCAGAAATTATATTGATGCTTTCTCTTACACTATCATTTGTATCGGCATGCATGTTTTCTAATTCGGATTGTATAACATCTACGTCATCATTGAGGTTTTTATCTTCCAGAACATTACTTATACACGGACTCGTTTCCTTTATTTCACTTGAATTAAAATCGTCGCTTGCAAAACTGTGACTGTTTTCAATTTGTTTATCGCTAATGGAGGTGCCCAATGCTTCACTAATATTACTCGTTAAATCATGTAAAATGTCACTTTCTTTGTTTATTTCTGATGCCATATTAGTACCTATCGGAAAATCACTTGCTACATGCTCTGTGGCATGTAAATCAGCTTCACTGTTATACTCTTCCATGGTGGTTTCACCAACACATTTATACAACAGATTATTAAGAAATAAAAATCTGTTTAAATAAATTCATAATTTCCAACGTTATATTTTTATATACACCTTAAATAATTTGCCATCTATATGTTGAAAAAATTAAAAATGCTTGTAGAATTCGTTATACAAAATCCCGGCATTTTATTGTGTTTGGTTAAGCTTCAAAAATGTAGAACTGTCACTCACGTGTTATTAAAATTTGAGAAAAATCAACTTCCAAATCAATATTGACATTTAAATTAAATAAAATCTTCACTTTTTTTACATAGCCAGGTGATACTTAATGGTGAATTACAAGAAACACCTAATAAATAACATCACCAAGCTTAACATTTTACAACGCATTACATGTACAAGAAATTTGTGACCGCATCCAGCGCCCTCTTACCAAGCGTGATGATGAAGGAGCATAACGCGGGACGGTTAAATGCAAAATTTTGTCTTAGAGATTCCTCATTTACTAGACTATAAAAAAGAACTTAAGTAAATATGTGAAAATAGTAATTTTAATCTCCACCTTGACAAAAAAATTATTTAAATTGCACTATAAACTATTATTTATTGTTATTTAATACCGTTGAATATCCTGCCATCTATTCGTAAGTAGTTCAAGTAGGTAACACAGACACAAAATAAACAGATATCCATTTATTTAACGTGCATACGTTTATTTTCCTAATATTATAAAATGAATGATATTACCAGCGTATATTGACCAGTCCATTTATTTTATAGACATATTGACCATCCCCTTGTTAAAAATGGCAAACAGTGAAAGACTACAACCAATAGATGGAAGCACAGCCCAATCGTAATCCTGGACCACAACCAACAGAGGGCGAGACTGCCACCAAATGAAATGAGCCACTTTGCATTATACCGTCTTTAACCAAAAGCATATTTTCGCGATATACCGGTTTGCAGTGTGTATTATTGTTACCGTATCCTTGGGCGCGTTTAGCGAATGCAACTGCTGAGAATTAGCGCTCAACCCGTTTAGTTATTATTATTGTTAACGGTGTAATTTCGTTGAACGCAAGATATTACCTGTGCCGATTAGAAACACCGTAAAATTTGTCAGTTAGCGCATAGTCAACCGTCTCGATAAGCGGATTGCTGCCCGTCAACCTCCCAACTGCTTCCAATGGTTGTGTTAGCTAAACGCGCCCATTTCCGCGAAGAACGATGAAATAGGAGAGTATGTAATGACGTCACTAATATTAGTTTAAATGTGATACCACAACGTATATAGCTCTCGAGGTAGGTTAGCAGTAGTATGTATCTCTATCCTTGTTTGGTTTGATAATAGAACATAACCTAAAGAACTAGAACATCGTAAAATAACAAATCAAATAATTAAATAAATATGGACGAAGAACTATCGAAATAGAGGTAAATTGCACTGGACTTGACGTATTGCTGACCGTCGAGTTGGTAAATGTATTGCTAAATGGTAAAAATGTTAATCTTATATTTATTTACTTTTCATAAGAACCGAACGATTTCTCTTGAATTAAGATAAACACAGCCATTAAGTATTATTTATCTCTAAAATAAAGCACATTAGAGATGGGCAATATTTCTCAGTATGTGATTTCCTCACTGTGATTGAGCAATCACAGTCACTCACTGTGACTAAACTCCTACCAAAACAGTGACTGTGCATTTTACACTTTCAACGTGCGGTATCTTATACTGTGTAGAATCGTTGCTGCAGCCAATAAACCAATCGCAACCTACACGGTTGTAGATCACACTAGGACACTAGGACACAGGCAGTGTTCACAGTCGTAATAATCCATTGAACTCCACTAACAGTATGGATTTCAATGGAGTTCAATGCAATAATCACGGGTCAAGCTTTTGCACATTCGGAAATAATTAGTTATACGGTGCTACTGGCACTACTCCGCTGCGATTGCTCCGAAGTTGTGATCACTGTCGCAAGTTACAATCACTGTGATTCTGAAATCACAGTAGCAGTTCACAGTGTGATTGAAAAATGACCATTTGGTCCATCATTAATGCACATAAATTCAGTAGATCCATCCGATACAAAACATTCAAAACAAACTAATTAGGTGAAACGAAATAAATTTTCAAATCTGTAACCATGATTTAGTAACCATTTTATTTTCGCGATACATGCTTACTATTTTGATGGTATGCGGTGGGGAGTTAAACCCACATACCTAATTATGTGGTTAAACCGCTACTTACCGCTCATATGTAACTGGGTATGTCACTATAATATATTTCAAACGATGGCAAAAATGTAATCTTAGGGCTTTTCGGGTACAGAAAAGTTTTAACCAGTAGTTAGAATCTCTGGACTATCATTGGTTGAGTTCAAATTCAAAATTAATTTCAACCTATGATAATCGAGAGGTTATAACTACTGGTTAATACTCTCTACACCAAAAAGCCCTCATGTTGTGCGCATCATTAGGGTAATTTTCGCAATATACCAGGAATGTATATAGTGAACGGTTACTAGCGGTATCCCCTCACCCAAATACTAACAAACATATTATATGTACCCCGCTCTGGACCTGTATATGTTGTGATTAATGAAATTGTAATCTTTCATTACGTATTCTCCTAACTTACTTGCAACAATGCCGCAAAATTACATTATTTTTGTAAATTAATAAATGTGCGTAGTCCTGTTAGCAAATTGAAGGAGTAGTTAAACACAGAAATGCAATCCGTTAATTCTGTGGTCTTTTGGGGGACTCGCGGGACCCTCAGACAGAAAAATCTTTGAGGGGGCCAAACAGTACACTGTCCCCATGTATAAGCCGACTTCAAAGCTCAGAAATGTGTAGCCAATGAAAGCCTAGGTGAATACACAATGCTTGATTTTTATTGAATGCCGTTGGCTGGAATTACTGCTAACACATCGATTTGGCTTTGAAGCCTTTAATGATATTTGTGTCAGACATGCTTTTGAATAGTGATTGTGTTTTGTTGTGATTGCTCATAGCTTTGACATAGCTCGACCAATAATCTTATATTTTTATATGAAACCGCGGCGTTCGCAGAATCCTTTTAACGATTTGGCACAAATCAACATTATCTCTGAATTCTGTAATACCTAAATGATTCTGATGTACCGTTTAGAAACCCCTGTATACCCATATCCCAGATTGTATTTACTCGTCAGTTTTTTTTTTTATACATATATAAAAACCAACTATTCTTAAAATTAGAGCTCGGACTCGGAATTTAAGTACTGACGACGTCAAAACCAGAATTGGATATAGGTCATGTGATGTGTCAGCGCGTAAATGTATTCATGCATAATACCACGCATGTGTAGCGTAACAAGGAACTAATCAAATGTCTTTACAGCAGAGTCGTAGCTAGCAATTAAAGCGCCAGTGGCCTGCCAACAAAAATTATTCGATCTTTTAAAGATTTTTTTTTTTAAACTTTTTTTGTTTTTCGTCCAAAAGGACAGATTTTACACAGAATATTAGTCTACCAAAGTTGATATATAGGGACATTGAGGGTGTTTTTTCGATATCTACATCGCTTCACGAATCACGAGTTAAATGGTTTTGTCAGTTTATACTTTACATATTTAACATCTTATTCAACCTTTTAAATATTTTCATAACTTTTGTTTTTATTTTTAAATATCCCAGGCATCGCTCTGCAGGGTGGCAGATTACCTTTTAAATGGTAAAGAAGTAGACTTTCTACACAAGATAAATGTGGAGTTCAATTTAGACAAATTAAAAAATAAACATACAAATAGTAACAAAACTTACCAAGGATGTTAAAGTTCATAAAAGTATATCAAAGCAACCATAAACAACTAGTAAAATTTTGTTAAATAAATTAAAATTATGAGTCTTTTTAGATCATTATTAAGTTTCAAAATGTCGGTATAAATTTTACTAAGATTATTAAGATCAGCTCTTTTGTTTAAACAATTAGGTTCATTATTTATATATACATTTCCAAAAATATTCTCTATGATAGTTATTTTCAATATCTAAAATTGTGGTATCTATATAATTAAAAGAATGATCAATTAGATGAAAGTGTTCAGCTAAAGCACAAGAATTAGTACTCCCTAAATAACACAACTATATCACAGACTTAAATCAATTCTAACAATGCGAGTCTTGATATTGTTTTTAAAAGTTAGGG
Organism: Rhamnusium bicolor; assembly: GCA_029963845.1. Lineage (NCBI taxonomy): Eukaryota > Metazoa > Arthropoda > Insecta > Coleoptera > Cerambycidae > Rhamnusium > Rhamnusium bicolor. The sequence goes on from JANEYF010004945.1 coordinate 145,895, forward strand.
CAGTTATATTTACAATTGCTGGCAATAAGTTAAATTTGGGCTGCCTGATAAGTAATGTTTATAAAATTCAGTCTTCTGTTTAAAAATTGATAAGGCATCTTTATGTTTTAAATTAATGCCGTGCAATTCCTTTCGTTTAATGATTAGCTCTCTGAAATATAGTGGGGTGTCTGTTGATTCATCAGACAGCTCATATGTAAAAAGCGTCTTTGTCCCATATTGACCCACTTAGCCTCTTGCATATGTTGACTGATATCCATTCTTGGTAAATTGTATGAGTGTATGTGTATACGATATACAAGAATTCTGTATATTTTGAATGCAATATTTGTTAAATTCAGATAGATATGGTCGATAAACCCAGTCCAAGTAATTGGCTCGAGATAAAACAAGTGAATCTGATAGATTTCGCTTTGCATGAACGGACAACTGTTCACGAAATTTAGAAATGCACTAGCTTAGGAAAATTAATTTTTACATATGCTGTTAACGTGCATATTGAAACTTAATGCACATGTAAATCAACTTGATCCATATGTAAACCTAGATATTTTGCCTTAGTTTCCCAATGAATACTCTGGTTATTTAATTCAATTACAACATTTTCTTTGTTAAAATAATTACGACTAAACATTATAGCTGCTGTCTTTGAGGGTGTTATAGTTAACGAATGGTCTGTAGCATATAGTTATAAATATTCTGCAAGTCATCATTCACCTGCTAATAGGTAAATCAATGCTTGACTGAGAGTTAGGATTAAATGATGGATAAAGTTGAAGGTCATCTGCATACATGTGCCACGAACAGTACTTGATTACCTCTGCGATATCGGCTATGAGAAGAGCAGGAGGCTTAAGATGGAGCCCTGGGGCACCCCTCCTTCAATCATTAGACACTCCGATGTAGAGCTTTCATCTCCCTCGCTGATTATGACTGCTTGTTGTCTATTTAGCAGGTAATCTGAGAACTAGTCAACAGCTGTAGAATTCAGTTTACAATATGTCAGTTTAGCAAATAAAAGATGGATGTTCAAATAAACCATATTCCAGTATGGGTGGGCAAATCATTTTATAAATAATTTTGCACACTGTTGATGTGATATACCGTCATTTTTATGTGTAAAATATCCAAGTGTTTGATTCTTGACATACTTCGTTTGCACTGATTTGTGTGTGATTTAAAATTAAGCTTAGCAAAGGATATGAAGATATAAAATGTAGTAACAGAATATCTGCACTAAAATTGTTGCTTTCACAATGCAAAACACAGTATACAACTAATAATAGGAGAACACAGTATGTTATTAAGACTGCATGAGTAGATGCTGTGATTTTGAATGGGACTGTGACAGAAAATGACAACATATCCCAACATGTGACTGAAGCATCAATATGATGAAAATACTCAGCTGCGAGACAAGGGAGACGATAGGTCCACTACGAAGGCAAGATGGGACTTGGACTACTTCTAGGGAGGTCATTAAGACACCTCTTAGAGGTTTACTTCCCGGGCGAAAGCGCTACCGTTGCAGTACCATCGGAGGGGCCGATGCCATCAGCTGACTGGCGGCTTGCCGAGGAGATTGTAAAAGACGGAGCGGTAGCCTGGGGAGTGAATGAGTTCGAGCCCTTTAAAGCAGCGGGGCCAGACGGGATCTTCCCAGCTTTGCTTCAGAAGGACCTGGATATTCTTCTACCGCATTTAAGAGAAATATTTGTGGCCAGTCTGGCACTGGGATATGTTCCCCTGACCTGGAGGTCAGCTAAAGTGGTCTTCATCCCCAAAGTGGGAAAAAGGGACTACACAGCTGCCAAATCTTTTAGGGCGATCAGTCTCACGTTCTTCCTGCTAAAAGCACTGGAAAGGATAGTGGACAGATAACTGCTGGAAGGGGGCCTAGCCAGTTACCCATTCCACAAGAATCAGCACGCATATAGGCGAGGGAGTTCCACGGAGACAGCCCTTCACGCCGTCGTGCATAAGGTAGAAAGGGCCCTCTTGCATAAGGTCACCCCTAGCAGTATTTTTCGATATTGAGGGAGCATTTGATAAAGCAAGGACTACTACTATCTGCGATTAGGGTTGGTATAAAAATAACCGAACCGTTCTTGAGAACGCGTTATCAGCTGACCGTTCAGTGAACCGGTTCTCGAAAATATAATATACCTGTTACGATTCACACGCGTACGGTAAACAAGCTCGGCTCTCAGTTCACTCGAGTCAAGCAGTTCTCTAGTCATTCCCGGTTCTCCGTGGATTCGGCGTTCTCAACTCTTGGAAATACGATATCAGAGACAACCTCTGACGATATGTAGTATTTGTAGCACAGAGAACTCTGTGATTTGTAAGTTGTATTAGGTGATGAGTAGGGTAGGTGTATGTCGTTCTTATCGAACTTCTCAAATTGCAAAAGATTTGCAACTAAAAATAATATGCCCGTATCTTTTTAAATGTATTTAGGTTAATTAAATTATAATTGTGGATTTTTAATTGCTTTTTACATTGAATTGTTACAAAATTTCACAATATTTGGTAATTTTGGTTTATATTTATATTATCATGTGTATCATGTTTTTTGTTAAAGATCTTAAAATAATCAAACGGAAACTAATAAATCAGATATTATTATTGAAGAAAATTAACACAACATAACAGAACCAAATTAATAAAATTATAAGTACCCATTTAAAAAGTTAGGAATACTAAATAACTAAAATAAAATTCTGAAAAGTAATAATAAATATGAGACCGACAAAGAGAAGTGACTCGGATGAGCACTGAACGACGGGAATGACGAGATGAGTGGGAGAGCTTAAGCGTTTGCGCTGCATGTAATCTGTCTGAACGCCCTGAACTGTAACAGGTATTCAGAACGGTTCCCAAAAATGAACTGAACCGTTCTCACCTGTTCCATAAAATTACCAGTTCAGTACCAAGATTTATAAACTAGAGAAGGTTGCCTGGTAACCTTCGGCCAATAAGCGGCGTGGCGGGAATGACGTCACCCAGTTGCCTTTTTAAATATGGGCAAGAATTTTAATAAATATAATAAATTATTTTAATGCTTCTACTTTCCAAATTACTATTGATTACATTATTTTTTCCTTTGTGTACTCTAATTAAAATGTCTACATGCTATACTTTTAATAAAATAAGCTTCAGTTAAGGAATATATGATCACAGGATCAGATATTTGTTGTATGATTCAACCTCTTTTTGATATGGAAAGCTCGTTTTTTAATACATTCAGAATGCTAGAATTATAAAAAAATTAAATCAAGCATAAAAATGAAACAGGTACAGGTACAATACTATTAGCAAGTCACCATCTCTCGAGATGCTCTCTTTCTGACGCACCTTACAACAAATAGTGACAGAAGGAGAGCATCTCTGTAAGTGGTGACTTCAAGCTGATGAGGAAGGTACATACATTTATTTCTTTTCAAAGATGTAGGTACCTACTGTATCAAGAAGTTCTGACATACTTATATTTCGACAATGATGAATCTAATCAGTGAATAGGTAACAAATTTAATTCTGAACACACAAAAGTGCTTGATTTATTTCTATTGATCTAGAAATTTCAAAATCGCTTCTTTTTCAGTTTTGTATACGTATGCGTATAAACACTGGCACATTTTGCATGTTTTTTAGGGTAGAATACAGGATATCAAAAACAAATAATAAAAATAAAACTTTATTGTCTTACATATAATTATTGATACATGAATGGAAATTGTCAAACAAATACAAAAATGCATACCATTAAATTACAATACAAAAATTAAAATGTATCATGAAATATGCATATATTGAACACAGTAAATTATAATAAGAATCATAAATACAGAACAGATACATGATAAATTAGAAAAAATAAAAATTTTAAAAATGTTATAATGAATTGATTTGAAAGGGTCGCTGCTGCAGGGAGTTTCTAATTGCTTAACGATTTCCTGGAGATAGTGGCCAAGGTTATCACTGCACTGAAATCTGATCTCTACTGGTTCTTTGGTTTTTTAAAATCAGCCTAATGAGAATTTACATTGTGTTTTATATGGGAGTAATATAATACATACATATATTTTACTTCAACCACATACTAGCATACTGTTCAAGTCAAATATGATTATGATGATAGAATGTAATGACTCAATGTATCATCATTTTAGGGAACAAAAGTGACGCCAAAAGCTACTGTCATAGGGAATCAGAAATAGTGCTTCATAAAAATACTATTTGAATTAAACTGTACATAGTGTTTGTTACAAAGTACAGAATAGAAGTACAATGCACATGCATTTCTTACCTATTGGAACATTAAAAAACATGTATACTAAAATAATTAATTATAATCTGTTTATTATTGACACTCAATTAAAAAATTGTTTCATCTGCACATTGTAAAAAATTATTTTTCTTAAAAAAATTTTAATCTGTTCCAAATTGTCTATTTTGTAACATCGGACAATATTTTCTACTATTACTGGATGCATCAAATAATAATAAAAATAGATTTATTACCTGTAAATAAATTACAAGGAACATATTTGAAACTACAACATAAATGAGTACATGCACATAGTAAAATAATAGCTGTAGTAATAGGGATTGTAAATAAATCAGGTAGACCCACTAGAGTACTAAGTAGATGCTTGTATGTGGGAATAATCTTACGACTTATCCTTCCACAAATAGGGCACACCACACTGACTATTTTAGCACAGGGAGAATAATCATTACCAGTACGGCAAAGATGTCATTATAGCTACCTACTTGCTAGTTTTTAGGATCACTTCATAAAAATAATTAAAATCATTTTTTAGGCTATGCAAAAATAAATTAATTTTAAACATAAAAGGACCATTTTCAAAATATAAAAGGTAGTAAATCTGTTAAGTAATAATTTTTTTCATTTTTTTTGTTAATTTCCGGCTATGTTCGGCAGAAGATAAGGCTGACGATTTTCTTTTACCAAGTTTGTATTCATGTCGTTTCATATTAAGAAACTTAATTCTTATAAACACTCTTTGTCGACAAAAGGATTTTATTAGTTCATGAGATATTTGCATCTCACTGACTTTTTTTGTAATATAATTAATGGTTCGTTTCACAATGTGCTTCCCCTGCCTGAAATTTTCTTTGTGAAACTTATTAAAATATTTTTCCATTTTCTCGACTTGTTGTGCCCATTTGTCTGAGGGTTGAATTAAGCCTCCAAAAGATAAACTTTCAATCCAGGAAGGTATGCTGTATGAATGCAAGTTTATGACTTCTTTACTTTCGTAAGTGTATTGGCCAAGATAGGGATGGTCTTTCAGATGCTTTTTGGCCAAGTAACCTGCGATATAAAGTAATCCATCTTTTTCTGAGGCCATTCTACTTACACTTGACATGCCCGATGATGTACTACTTGAACTAGGGCTACTATCAGCTACATCTTCCAACATGTTCTCTGGCTTCTCTATGGTTATATTTCCAATTTTCGCCTGTTTCATGGCACTTGCTAGCAAATATTCTTCTTTCTCGGTTCCTATAGGAGTCACAACATTCGAATGCGTATGAACCATACCTGGATTCTTCCCCAAAAGTATCATCCTAATTCTATATATTGCATTGAGACTTGAGGGGTGATCATGAAGGCCGCCTCTTGTCCTTAACTAAAAAAAAAAAAAAAGCAAAAGATGGGCATTTTCTCATATACAATATGCCATACCTGAGAAAAAAATTTTCAAGACAATCTTGATTGAGGCGATGGGTTAGAATATATGTTATATCTAGTGTTTCCTTAAGGTGACTGAACAAATCTTGTAATGACGTGATGGAAATTATTATACCTTTCTGAAAAGTTTGTATGGATTTCTTCCCAATGCATAACATACCACGAATGGTCGATTTCATTTCTTCCAAAATCTCATTTTGAGATTTTAAAAGTAGTCCATACGGCTTCTTCGTTGGAATCTTTGCAGATGGTGTATAGGTATTCATGACATCAAACCAATTATTGACCAAAGAGAAAAAAATCCCCCACGTTTTTAGCCAATTTTTTGTCTTCACCTGGTAAGTAAGTTTTCAAAGCTGTAGCTGTGGTGTTAGAAAAAAGTTGTGCCGCCAGGGAAACATTCTGTCTCTGTGTTTTTTCACACCTTAAATGCAGTTGTGTTAGTTTGTGACAAGAATTAATTTCTGTATTAGTATTTTCAATTAGTTTTTCTACTGGATCCTTATTAATTAATGTGCCACAACTTAAAAGAAAACCATTATCTATGAACCAGTTTCTAAGTAATTTTAATAAATGTGGAATATCTGCAAAGAAATAGATGGGCTTTTCTGTCACAGGGTGAAGAGAAAAAGTTTGATCTATATTAATATTCAACTCTTTCCAGAGGCCTTGGTTACCACCTCCACAATCAGATACACAAGCAACTACATTGTAATTTATTTCATGTAATCGAGTAATGACGTTTTCCAAAAGAACTTTCGTAACTCTCTGATCAAATCCTATATATACAGGTTGTTTCCAACTATCAAACAGGCCTCTGGCCATTATAACCTGCATATATGAATTGGGTCCAACAATTTCATCCTCTTTCTGGTCATACTCATATAATTCAGAGAGTTTAATTTCATCAAAAGACAAAACAGTTGTCCTTTGATAGTTATTTTTCAGTTTTCCTGCAGTGTTCATAATATTCAAAACATCATCCAGAATTTCTTTTCTGAGATTTATATGAGCAGCCCATTGCTGCAGTGTGGATAATCCAGGTAACGGATAGTTCAGAGTTTGTCTCAAATATATATAGCTTTGTTTACTGAAATATCTCAAAGTAAAGGCTCTGGACAATTCTTCTTGAGTCCATCGTGCTTTTTTTTTTTTTTCAAGGCAACATCTACTTGATTTGAGGTTAAAATGTCCTTAAAGGCTACTTTCACTGTTTCCATAAAGTTATATCCTTCTTTTTTCAACTGAGTTTCTACTTCAAAAAGTTTTTCTTCTAATTTCTTTTCATTACTTTCAAGAATACAAATTTTCTGTTTTAAAACTTCATTTTCTTCTTGTAGAGTTTTTATTTTTTTTTTAAGATTACACTCCGTGTCCTTATTAGATAATGAAATTTCAGGTACCTCGACAACTGTTATATTTTCCTTTTCTTCTTCTATTTGTTTGTCATGCATGGAAGGCTTGGGACTTGGGTTTTGAATCAAGTTTTCCACTAATTGCACATTTTCTTTATTACTATCTTTTACTGGTAAGATCTCTGTACCTTCTAACAAAGTGGTCTCAGTATTCTTTGTTGGGTTTATTCCAAAAGGAAATAAATTCATTGAAGGAATTGCTGAAAAATAAAAAAAAAAACATTTACTCACTGATTAAGTCGATTTGACTAACTTGACTGTTAATTTCATTTCGTCCAAGCCACTGAGTCAATTTTGAAACTTTTGAATCAAAAATGACTGATAATATTAAGTCGAATCGAATAATTAGCACATGCGGGGATGCTAGATCGACTTCGGAATGGATGTCCAGAGCGGAAAAATAACTTGTTCTTATAATGTTTTAATAAATTTGATTGTTGTTGGATCCACCGATTTTAGTTGAATGATAAATCAATTAATTTTAGTTGTGAAGCAATTTCAGTTGAGCAATTAATTTTAGTTAACTCACATAAATAATCGTTTAAAAAAAATGTTATCGATTATATTTATTAAGAGCACTTAGGTAATTCTGTAATAAATGAATAAGGTTTATTTTGTTCAGTAACTACCGTAAAATATTTAGATTTCTTTATTTTAAATTAGAAAAGCTCCTAACCAACCAATAGGAGTAAAATCACTAATTCAATAACCAGATTAACATATCTAAGTAAAAAAAAGGTTTATCAAAAACCAAAACCAATTCCAACAATTAATCCGACCAAAAAAATATTTGATAATTGACTCACTGTTTATGTAGTCTTATTATAAACTACAAACTGTAATTAATGATTAATATTAAAAAAATAAGTAATTATATACATACAGATGGCTAAAAAAAATTATAAATTTATATTCTATTATTCTTAAATAGAGGTGTATACAAATTGTAAATTTTACAAAAAAAAAATCATATTACCTACCAGTTTTTTTCAATTTTTTTAGGTAGTGACCCCAACAACCGAGCTCGCATTGCATCCTCATAATTGTCGGCTTTAAAATGCTTACTACATATCCTCTTGCTGTCTGGATTAAATTGATCAGCTCGGTTGCATCTTCTTACCCATTCTTGTCTCAGCTGGGGATCTTTGGGAAAGGTAAAAAATATAACACTTTCCCCAGTTTGTTTTATATTTGTGGAGGTACTTGTACAAGTAGCCACACTACAGGTACTTCCAGGCATCTAAACAAAACAATACAATGATTATTTATTTAGAGGATTCTGTTCGAAAATATCCATGTCGCCGGCTAATTATAATAATTCAGTCATTTTATAAAAAGGCAAAGTGTAAAATAAGGATTAAATGGAGATTTTTCAAAATGCGACTGAAATTGTTAAGCATTTTATAAAACGCCGAAGACCTATCAGCCTAATTACAAAACTTTTTAATTTCTTGTTTCAGAATATGATTGGTTTTATCCAATCATTGTGTAACAGACTAGATTTTAGCATTCTTTAATATTATTTATTGATTCGATAAAATATGGAAGTATAATGTTATTTGTCATATATTATTTTAACTTTCAAAGATCTCAGAAACAAATAAGAATTAATATGAACTTTAAACAATAGTCGTACCGAAAAACCAAATACCTAGGTACTTATTTTCATTTGCATTACGACTGAATTTATAATTAACCTATACATATATCCTCACAACTACAAATTTATAATTAATTTTAAATTTAAATTAAACACACCTCATTTAATTAATCTTAAATTAACTCTTTTTTTATTTATCAGATGGGTGAAATCTGCGCTGGAAGAGAGACGAGTTAGTGCTGCTTTGGGAGACTGCCGATTGGACGTCGGGGTGAGGGGCGGCTGTCCACAAGGCAGCATATCACCCCATCTATGGTGTCTAATAATAGATGGTCTCCTGGAGCGACTAACTTCAGAAGGACTTTATGCGTAGGCATATGCGGACGACGGGCTGGTCCTAGTGACCGGCCGCTTCTTAAATGTCGTTTGCAACAGAACGCAGGTAGTCTGTAGAATAATAGAAAGATGGTGCGGCGAAACAAGTCTCAGTCAATCCATGTAAGACTGAGATGATCCTATTCACCAAGAGAAGAAGAATAGAGGATTTTAGGGCACCAACCATGTAGGGTAAACCTCTCGCGCTTGTGCAGGAGGTTAGGTACCTAGGAATGACCCTAGATGGCAAACTGTCATGGGGGCCGCAGATCGACGTCATAAAAAAGTCGACTGCAACTTTCTGGCAATTGCGCCGAGCGGTAGGTAGGAACTGGGGCCTCAACCCACAGATTCTACACTGGCTGTACATAGCGGTCATCAGGCCGAGGCTCCAGTATGTATCTGTGGTCTAGTGGCCGAGCGTGGACAGAGCGATTACGTCCCGAAAGCTGGCAAAAGTCCAGAGACCAGCCTGCCTAGGGATCACTGGCGCAATGAGGATGACACCGCAGCTGCTCTGGAGGTTCTCCTAGGCCTGCCAACGCTTCCCTCGTGAATAAAGAGGGAGGCTATGGCTACCTATCTGAGAATTCGGGATTCTGGGAGCTGGCAATGTTCAGGCAGAGCTGAAGGTCACGCAGCAATTGCTGGACTGACGGAGAGGGAAATCCCTCTATCTGTCCTGAAGGTGAGAGAATCGAAAGATCAGCTAAGGTTGGAAAGGAACTACACTCTCACTCTTCCCAGTACGGAGGAGTGGAGCGAAGGAAGAATTGACTTCCGCCCGGACTCTCTGGTGTGTTCCACAGACGGATCTCGGGTGGCCACTAGACCGTCCTCCGGGGCGGGAATATATCTGGAAGGCAAAGAAGTACAGGAGAGCTTTGCCCTAGGCTCGAGTACACCACGGTCTTCCAGGCAGAGGTTTACGCCATCCTAGCGGTGGCAGGTAGGGCTGAGGTTAGGAATGGGGCGGAACAGATAATATACATCTGCTCCGATAGCCAGGGTGCTCTAAACGCGGTGTGCTCCCCCAGGACAAGATCAGTTCTCGCCCAGGGAGTGTGGGGATGCCCTAGAAGAGTTGGCTAGGCATAAACAAGTGAGACTGGTATGAGTCTCGGGACATATGGGAGTTCCAGGCAACGAGAAGGCCGATGAATTGGCTAGACTCGGAGCCGAGGAACCCTGTCACGGGCCTGAGCCTATGTTAGGTATTTCAAGAAGGCAAGTCACAATGGCCCTCAATGAGTGGGCCCACGAAACACTGAGGATGCACTGGAGGACAAACAGGGCCTGCAGACAAACCCGAGATTTTGTGACGGGGCCGAACAAATCGAGATCGGCCTGGCCTGGTTGCTGGGGCGGAGTCGGAAAACTCTGAACCTATTAATCGGTGTTCTGACAGGCCACTGCAGACTTAGGAGGCATCTATCATTGATAGGTATTGAGGAAGACCCTACATGTTCAAGGTGCAGGAGATATGAAGAAACATCTTACCACTTCCTGGGACAATGTGAATCGTTTGGGCGCCTGAGACACAGTATCTTCGGTTTTGAGGCGCTTCTAAGGGAGATGAGCTCCCTCGCAATGAGTGACATCCTGACATTCATCAGAAGGTCGCAAAGATTCGATGAGGGGGCAAGAGAAGCACATGGCTGTGGAGACAGCTGGGGGTTGGTAAAAGAGCACGCCTGTGGCCTACTTGCCAGGCGTCAGCCTCCCCCACTATTACCATTACCATTACAGAAAACAACTACTCAGCGTACAAAAACCCCGACCTGCGTTGAATTAAACCTGCAAGTCTTGTTTGGTAGTTAAGATTATTTGTCAATTCCTCACTAGACGTAGACCGTTTTCGAACTTTTTATGTTCTCATCAGAATGCCATAAGTAATGGAAAGGACAAATAATATAGCAAAAAAGGCTAGCCTAAAGCAGACTAAGCAAGACAGACCTAGGGAGTGATAAGCGTATCCCTCTGGTGGTCAGTGCTACTACCCAACAGACATCACTGATAGCGACCTGCAAATCAGGTACCAAGAGCTGCGAACTCTAGCCCTGGTTGGGCTAAACTATAAATTGAATAAGATGTACAGGAAACAACTACTCAGCGGACAAGAGCTCTGACCTGTGTTGAATTAAATCTGCAAGTCTTGTTTGGTAGTTAAGATCATTTGTCAATTTCTCACCACAGAACTTCCTCACTAGACATAGACCGGTTTCAAACTTGTTATGTTGTCACTAGTATACCATAAGTAATGGAAAATACAAATAATAATAGCAAACCTAGGTAGCCTAAAGCAGACTAAGCAAGACAGACATAGTGAGTGATATACCTTTATACTTCTGGCAAGGTAATAGAAATCGGCTCTGATGAAAGACCCAGGGCATGTATCTTGATCAGAAATAACATTAACCATTTTGTATTTACAGGTTACTGCACCCAGGACGTTGTAACCGTCCAGGTATGGATCTCGGAGGGAGGAAGCAAGATGGAAATAATCGTCTGCTCAGTCTACTTCCCGGGTGATAGAAATGCAGACCAACCTCCTCCAGCTGTAGTGCGGGATTTAATCGCCTACAGCAAAAGGAACAATATCCACCTGGTTATTGGATGTGACGCGAATTCCCACCATACAGCGTGGGGAAGCACGAATATTAACCAAAGAGGTGAGTCACTTTTTGAATATTTATTAGGTGAAGGACTAACTGTGAATAACATTGGTTCCGAACCAACCTTTGTCACCAGAAATAGGAAGGAGGTATTAGATATCACAATCAGCTCAAACTACTTCAGCAACAAGATATCCGATTGGAAAGTATCTGAACCCTCGTGTTCGGATCATACACATATTCTATTCAATATAGAAGTTGGTCCAAGACCTGTGGTGACATATCGGGATCCGAAGTGCACGGACTGGGAAGGGTATAAATATTCTCCCCAGTCTCACCTTCAATCCGCTATCACCACAATCAGGAATCGTGATGAGACTGAAATTGCGGCGGAACAGATCCGCAACGCAATGGTCTCAGCATATAACGAAAACTGTCCACTGAAGACAAAAAGGGATAATAGAGGTACGTCTTGATGGAACAAAAATTTAGATAAAATGAGAAAAGAAGTTCGACGCCTCTTTAATCGAGTTAAAGCTTCGGGCGACTGGGACCAATATAGATCCGCTCTAACGGACTATAACAAAGAAATAAGGAAAGCAAAAAGGAGATCTTGGAGGAAATTCTGTGAGAGTATAACTGACCTACCTCACAGTACTATAATCCACAAGATTCTTTCCAGAGAGCCGACAAGGGAATTCGGTTCGTTAAGGCGACCGGATGGCTCATATACGGACCCTGGAAAGGAAACCTTACAGCTCCTAGCACAAAACCACTTCCCAGGGTGCTTGAATGCGGATGACCAACAGCCGTCACCATCAGAAGGCCGATTAAAACGACCTGATAAAAATGATTGGCTGACGGCTAAAAAGGTGATCACAATACCGGCAATTGAGTGGGCCATCAGATCATTCCAACCATTTAAATCGCCAGGAGAGGATGGAGTTTTTTCCAGCTCTACTACAAAATGGACTGGAAATATTGCTCCCACTCCTCATTAAACTATTCAGAGCTAGTCTGGTATGGAACTATATCCCATCCGGTTGGTCGGCGGTTAAGGTAGTATATACCGGGTGGCCCAGGGACTAGGGAACCCCCCAAATTTTTCTACAATTTTTGAGATAGAAATTTGAAATTTGTAGGGATGAATCAAGACAAAAATTGCAATTTCTTGATCCACCCGCGCCAAAAAAAGTCACTTCCGGTTTAACCGGAAGTGACTCCAACTTTCTTATTTTAAATAGCACCCTGTATATTTAGGTGATTTTTCTGATGAATATTTAATTTCCCTTTATAAAGCTTTTTTCAGATTTAAAATCGGTTCATAAATAACCCAGACAATTACATTTGTTTGTTTCTTTTAAGAAGGCCATGAATCTAATAAACGAAATACATTATTTATAAATAAAATAATTGTCAACACTCGTTGTAAGGGTGTCTACCATCATTACTATTATGTAATTGCAATTATTTCTCATATCGTTTATTTCTTTATTTACGTTTGTTTATTTTTTTTTTCGATATGTTTATTTTTTACATTTCGTACTACCATAACTTGCTTATTTTGAATAGCATCCTGTGTGTTTTATGTGGTGTTTTTATAAGTTCAGTTTTTATGAGTTTCTGTACTTTAGTTCAATGTATAGTACTCACTATTTCTTCATTATTTTCTAGTTTATTACTCTGGTCTTCCAAAACTTACTTCCTAGTTTCTTTATTTGCAATGAATAGTTCATTTTGTCGGGTAGGGTAGATGTACATGTTTAATTATTAAATAAATTTATGCTTTTTGTTATTACTATTATTATTATACTACAATAGGTATAATTTGATAAGTGTAAACAATTGGATCACTTAAAAATTACATTTTCACGTACCTTTATACGAGTACACAGCCTACTCATAGAAAAGAGTGAAAACAGTATCAGGAATATTTTATGTTCGACATTTTGTGCATTAATAACGTTATTATTATAACAAATACATACATCATCGGAAAGAATAATTTGATGAGAAGAAAAACACCACATAAAACATACAGGATGCTATTCAAAATAAGCAAGTTATGGTAGTACGAAATGTAAAAAATAAACATATCGAAAAAAAATAAACAAACGTAAATAAAGAAATAAACGATATGAGAAATAATTACAATTACATAATAGTAATGATGGTAGACACCCTTACAACGAGTGTTGACAATTATTTTATTTATAATGTATTTCGTTTATTAGATTCATGGCCTTCTTAAAAGAAACAAACAAATGTAATTGTCTGGGTTATTTATGAACCGATTTTAAATCTGAAAAAAGCTTTATAAAGGGAAATTAAATATTCATCAGAAAAATCACCTAAATATACAGGGTGCTATTTAAAATAAGAAAGTTGGAGTCACTTCCGGTTAAACCGGAAGTGACTTTTTTGGCGCGGGTGGATCAAAAAATTACAATTTTTGTCTTGATTCATCCCTACAAATTTCAAATTTCTATCTCAAAAATTGTAGACAAATTTGGGGGGTTCCCTAGTCCCTGGGCCACCCGGTATACCAAAAATGGGTAGGAAAGAACCAAGCCCTAAATCGCTTAGACCAATTAGCCTGACATCGTTTCTGTTGAAAGGCCTGGAGAAGGTGCTGGACGGATATATCAGGGGGAACATCCTGAATCATCACCCACTCAATATCCATCAGTACGCCTATCAGACAGGAAAATCAACAGAACTAGCACTCAATAACCTAGTCGAGAAGATCACCCATTCCCTTCAAATGAAGGAAATTGCGGTGGGAGCCTTTCTCGACATTGAGGGAGCATTTAATAATGCACTGCCCGACTCCTTATATGCAGCAGTGGCTGCCAGAGGAATTGAGCCTACTATAGGCGACTGCATTCGTGCTATGCTATCAAACAGAACCATAACAACGTCTCTACAGGGAGAAACAGTTAGGTTTAGAGCCACGAGAGGGCGCCCGCAGAGTGGGGTTCTCTCCCCCTTTTGTGGTCACTTCTTGTGGACGACTTACTGGCTATTCTCACACTGAGGTTCTAGCATATGCAGATGATCTAGTCATACTAGTCAGAACAAACTCTGAAGGAGTAATATCAAATACCCTTCAAGAGACACTGGATGCAGTGAGTAACTGGTGCGACAGGGAACAGATGTCTGTAAACCCTCAAAAAACAGTAATAGTACCATTCACCCGGAAAAGGAAGCTGAAGGACTTAAGATCTCCCACTTTAATGGATGAAACTATTCCATTTGCGGAGGAGGTTAAATATCTAGGAATCACTCTAGATAAATCACTTAATTGGAACTCCCATCTGGAAAAGGTAATCCACAAAGCAAAGCTGTCCCTATGGACATGCCGTCGTATTTGTGGCAAATCCTGGGGCATGGGTCCCCAACAAATTTACTGGATCTATATCACGGTCATCAGACCAATGATAACATACGAATCCATTGTTTGGTGGCCGAAAGGATTACAACGGACGGCCAAATCCAAACTCTCTGGACTGTAGAGATTAGCATGCATGACCGTAACGGGAGCAATTAGCACCACACCGTCAGCTTCAATGGATATCCTCCTGGATTTACCCCCTCTTCATATATATCTGGAGAGAGAGGCCAGGTGGGCAACCTACAGACTGCAACAAGCGGCCATTAATATGCCGCAGACTAGTATCATGGAGCGGAACAGGTTGTTGGATGACATAGAGAATCACAGCATCCTGGGAATGCCCTCGGATACTATGCCTATTATGACCAACTACGAGCTGACCTTCAACATCCTTTCTCCAGAAAGAGATGAGTGGGATCGGAATAAAGCCGACCTACTGAAGGCAGACAGTTGTTGGTTTACAGACGGCTCCAAAACTCCCCAGGGAACAGGAGCCGGAGTACATAGCTACAGACCAAGGGTGAGGATAGACTCAAACCTAGGTACTCATGCAACTGTTTTTCAGGCTGAGGTTCATGCCATTGAACTGTGTGTACGAAGGCTGGAATATATTCATCTTACACGCAGATCAATAAAAATTTTCTCAGATAGCCAAGCAGCTATAAAAGCTCTTGGCTCCTACCGGTGTAACTCCAAAACGGTATGGAACTGTCAGCAAACTCTAAATCATTTGAGCAAGAACAACAAAGTGACTCTGGTCTGGATACCCGGCCACTCTGGTATGGAAGGTAACGAAATAGCGGACTCCTTAGCCAGAGAAGGAGCGGGATCACAATTCATCGGACCAGAACCAATACTTGGCATATCCTCAAGTACTGCCAAGATGACTATCTCAACCTGGGCTGAAATGCAAACTCTCCAGTATTGGCAAGAGTTACCAGGATTAGTTCATTCGGAGGCGTTTATAAAGTACCCTTTGAAATCGAGAGCTAAGAAACTTTTAGAGTTAAACAGGATAAACCTGAAAACTCTAACAGGCCTATATACCGGACACTGCCGACTAAACTATCATCTGCATAAACTCGGCCTAGCGGAAAACGCCGAGTGCCGTCTATGCCTGGAGGATGATGAGAAGGCAGACCACATCTTATGCACCTGTCCCGCTGTGGAGAGGATCCGATTCTCAATATTTGGCAAAGGGCAACTGCTGCCAGAGGATCTGGACACATTGTCACCCAATAAAGTTATCAGTTTCATTAAGAGACTGAACTTATTGGGTGAAATATAATTAGGCGTGAGCCACAATAGGCCTGCTGATGGCCGCAGTGGAGGGTCTACTGAGACCCACTCATAACAAACCTAACCATCCCTCTAGTGGTCAGTGCTACTACCCGTCAGTATTCAGAATATAGTTTAGTTCAACCAGTGCTGTATCCATTTATTTATTTATTTAAATACAAAATCCAACAGGCAGGAGCCCAATTACAGGATTAGGTACATTGAAATTATGTATAGATAAATACACAATAATCAATAACTTAGAACAAGTTCAACGTAAATTTATGAAATTTCTGTATTTTAGAACCGATGGTAACTATCCAGAGATTGGCTTTCCACAGCAAGAGCTGCTTGAGTAGTAGTAGTAGTAGTAGTAATTTATTAATCAGAATAACATACAAAGTACAACAGGCAAGTCAAGTAATAGGAATACAATGAGAACAACATATAAGTATAATTAAGATTAAAAGTATAAATTGTAAAAGTATAAAAGCATGGGTTGTAAAAGTATTGTAAAAGGTATAAAAGTATAAAGCATAAATTGTAAATAAAAGTATGCAAAATTAAAATACATTAAAATTAATAGACTAATATAATTCATGAATAAATTCGACTACCTACTTATACATAAGCACGACAAGATCATGTTTGATCTTGCCTAGACACAAATTCATTTATTGAATAGAAACATTCGTTAATAAGGAACTTTTTAGTTTCAGATTTGAATTTATGATAATTCGATATATGTTTTAAATGAACTGGGAGTGAATTATACAAGGTGATACTACTATAATCTGGTGATCTTTTGAATTTAGATGTTCTATGCTTGGGCACTAATAAAGAGTTTACATGGCGAGTGTCATAATTATGTTGATCATTTAACATACTAAAGTCAGAAAGGTGACTTTTAGTACAAGTGACAGATTTCCAGATAAAAATAGATGGAAATGTCAATAGTTGTTTCTGTTTAAAAGTCTTTTTACAGCTTTCAGAATATTTGAGATTAAAAATTAGTCTAATTATTTTTTTCTGACTTATAAAAACTCTGTCCCAACCCACAGATTTTCCCCAGGATACTACATTATAAGACAAGCGACTATAAGCAAGAGCATAATACAAACTTACAAGACCTTGTTCATCCAAGTATGACTTCATTTGCATTATCGCATAAAACGCTTTATTCAAAAGAAGACAAACGTTATCAATATATGTATTAAATGAAAGATCAGAGTTCAGCCAAGTACCAAGAAGTTTGGCGGTATTGGAAAATTGCAAGTCATTTATTAATTGAAAATCAACATGAAGTTCCTTCCTGATATGAAAGTTAATAAAAACTGTCTTAGTATCATTAAGGATGTCTATTTCTTAGACACCAAGTATACATTTCATCATAAGTTAATTTAATGTGTTGTTGAAGTTCTTCATGTGTTTTCCCCGAGACTGTAATACTTGTATCGTATGCAAACATAGTCACCTGACCTTTACTTATGTATTGAGGAAGGTCATTAATATAAAGTAAGAAAATGAGTGGTCCCAATACAGATCCCTGTGGAACTCCTAGTGAGACTGGGTGTTGACTAGACAGACTAAGTATTCCTTCAATAGTTTACGTCGTAGGCGTGAGTGTATATCTCAAATATTTTTATATAAGCTCATTAATAACAATATCGACGCACAGGAACTAGTGTCTAAATTATATTTTTACATCCCAAGAACAACTTCACGTCACAGTAATGTTTTTACCTAGCGGCACCTCGGACAAATGCTCTAAAATTCTCTCCGATTCACATAATCTGCGAAAATCATAACTCCATCTGTACAGATATCGACATATTTAATTGCAGCCTTAGTGATCTAAAAAGCTACTATGATGCAGGTTAATATGCTGTCTTTGCTTTTCCCTGTTTTTCTTTGTTTTATCAGATATCTTATCTATTATAAATTGTTTTTTATTTCTTATTATTGTACTTGTTTATTTTAAACTAAGGTTTATAGTGTGCGAATAATGTTTACATACATGTGTTCTTAATTTTAAGCTTTAACTCCTTTGTACTTTTGTTATAACTTCTTTTTGTATTTACAATTTCTGTTTGTATTAAACTATGTCAGAATCCCCCTGCCCTGTAGTTGGGTCTTGTACCTGTTGGGCAGTGTATGAAATAAATAAATAAATAAATAAATAAATAAATAAATAAATAAATAAACAATTTTGAGTGTTACAAAAATGTCTTAATTAAATATATAATATATACGAATAAAACATATAGAATTGTACATATACAGATAATTATACACTTGTACATATACATACACATACATATTAAGATAAATAAAGAATTCAGTAAATTACAAAACATCAAGATGCAAAACAGAGTTTTTAATTACACTTTCATTACAGAAAAATATATCAACACAATCTTCGATTTTAGCATAGTTGACATACATTTGGTGTATTGGAGAGGCCAAGAGAATATTAGTTCTTGGTATGTGTGAAATAATAATAATAATAATAATAATAATACTTTATTGTCGTATGATCTACAAAAGATATTGACGTCATTTTGAAAAGTAAATTATGGTAGAATAATTAAAATACATAAGAAAAATGAAATCACACTGACTAAACGAGAATACAATTAAAATAATTATTTAAAACAGTTTTATATTCTAATAAAAAATAACATGTAATTATTTACTATTAAAATACGTGAAGATTACTTGTAATATTCTTGAAGAGTAAAAACAATTATCTAGAAGGTAGCGCTTTATGTCTCTTAAATTTGGCTATAGAATTAATATCCTTAAAGGAGGTAGGTAAGTGATTGTAAATACCACTACAAAAACAATAGGGACTTTTCTTATGACATTAAAATTTAAAATATAAATATTAGTATTTGATCTAGTGTTATGAGCGTGCACTGAATTATTTTGTGGAAATTTTCCTTGATTCAATTTAACTAAAATAAGTGCTTGGTATACAGGGAAGTGGTAGAATACGATGGTATTTTAAAAAATAGGTCTACATGATTCTAGTGGACTTGCAGAAACAATTTTGTGTATTATTCTTTTTTGGATAACAAGAATACAATTCATTGGCCCCAGTAAATTACCATATAGTTTAACTGAGAATATGCCAAGGCGTAATGGACATTCAGAAGATTTTTAGTATCTAAGATATTTTTTAGATTGACAATTACGAAACATGCAAAATTTAACTTTTTGGTCACAAAACCAACATGTCCATCCCAGGTTAATTGATGATCAACGTAGAGACCTAAAAACTTACAGTTATCTAATCTTTCTAGCACAGAGTCATTTAGTTTTAGATTAAATTCAGAAACTTTAAGTCTTTTTGAGAATATAATGTAGCGCGTTTTAGATGGATTAAGAACAAGCTTGTTTTTACTACACCAAGTATAGAATTCAGAGAGCACCATCTGTGCATTGCAGTAAAGGTCAAGTTCTGACTGGGCAGATATGCCAATGGTGGTATCATCCGCGTATAAAACTAATTGCATATTGACATTATTTTGTAAGTACTTTTCCACATCGTTGATGAATAATGTAAATAGAAGGGGAGATAGAACACTGTCTTGAGGGACACCATATTTCAACTCTCCCACTTCCGAAAGTTCTTGCTCAATTTTAACTCTGATCTTACGCTTGATCAGAAAAGAAAGTAGTCATTCATGCAACCTCTAATGCCCATGTTATGCAATTTTTGTACCAGATATTCAGCATCTACACAATCGAAAACACGAGAGAGATCAAAAAACAAAACTAATGTGGAGTTGTGTCCATCTAATGATTTATAGATGAATTCGATAAGTTGAAAAGCTGAAGTATTGGTAGAGTGGTTTTCCTAAATCCACGTTGATTTGTTGACAACTGATTATGTTTATTTAAGAAGGTTTCCATTCGGTTAACAATAATGTTCTCAAGAATTTTAGAGAAAGTCAGTAATCCCGTTACAGATCTATAGTTTTCCAGTAATTCAGGGTCACCTTTTTTATAAACTTTTATAAATAAATAAGTTGTTATGGCGAGTAGAAATTCTAGGTACTTTATAATTTATTTGATTTAATAGGTTAATACAATCCAGCCGATTATTAATAATTTTGTATAGAAAAATTATTGATTGAGATATTCTTCGTTTGGCAAGTTAAATTTTTCTAACAATATATTTTGTGGAAATCCAATAGGTGGATAAGTGCCCTTAAGAGTGTACACTGCAGATTTTAAAATCTTACGCTGAATATTCTCTAATTGTAATATATTGACATTATAAATTGGGTTGCACACAACTGAAGCATATTCTAGGCGAGATCTAACAAATGTTACATAGAGCAAACGATGAGTGTTGACATTTTTAAAATCTTTGCAGTTCCTGATTACAAAGCCAAGAATCTTAAAAGCAGAAGTAGTTACCATTTCGATGTGCTTATTGAATGACAATTTTGGATCAAACGTATATATATATTTACGTATATCTGTACACTGTCCATAAATGGATGTCCACTGGACGTCCGTTTTGTTATAGTACACCAACGTACAAGTGGTGGATATCCACTGGACATCCTTATAATGTATAGTTTATATTGTTTGTTTTAGTTGTTCCTCTTAGAACTTTATCATGCACGATCGCACAACGGTGCGTCGGCGGCGTCCATAAAACGTTGAAAATTCAGTCTTATGACAACGTTTCAGCAACGTCAATAATAAACCTAAGACACCAACATTCACACTCCATATATTTTAGTCGGCTGTTAAAACGTGTCAGTTTTACTTTGGTCACAACTAATAAGCGACGTCGTGACAGGTCGTGGATGACATGATGACAATTTACACTACACCTAATACGTTAATTTCTTTGTAAATGTGGTTGCAAATCGCAAAATTGCTGCTTGGGTTACTTCTAATATCACCCCTAAATAGGCCACTAGTTGCGTCCCCCCTTGGATCAAATCCTAAACCACCACTCTATAGCCCGTGCTTTACACGCGACCGATCGGGGTTCTCATCCAACTAGGAATTTCTTTTGTTTTTTTTTTTTATTTTTTTTAATTTATTTATTTCTTATTATTTATTACTAACAATTTATAATTAAATTTAATATACAAATTTCTATACAATGTGAATAAGTATCAGGAATTAATTATTTGATCTGCAAAATAATTTTCTGATCGGCAAAATTGAACAGAAAATTATAAATTATAATTTTTGCTGGTGAATTCCGGAATTTGCTAAACCAAATTTTTTGCTGTTAAATTTCGCAATTTGGTGAAAAAATATTTTAGAGATCAAAGAATTACTTGTAATCGATTAATTCATTAATCGGTTAATAAATACCTATATTAGAATTTTTTAATACTGCAATTTTTGATACGAATTTATTGTGTATACAGTGAGTTAATGTGGGTAAAAACAATAATCCATTTTTGGGGCTCCAGACGTCCTTGAATGGACATCCATAGGATGTACAATTTTGTGACAAACGGCTGTCCACTGGATGTCCAGTGGATTACTTTTGGTATCCAGATGGATATCCGTCGTACATCTATCAGGTCCATGACGTACATCCAGTGGATTTCCACAGGACGTCCTTGTGCTGTATGGAGTATTATGACAAAAAGTACTTATTTATGTTAATTATGTAAAGATTTAAGTAAGTTATGTTCATCCGTCTCCTAGAGGTAATAAGCAGAAGTAAATTGCGCTTCCTGAACATTTTCTAATCTTATATACACATATTGTGTTTTTCCGTGGAGCAACCAGTCTGATGAAGTAAATTTATTCATGGAGAATTATTTGTAACTTTATGGTTAAATATAATCGGGTGAGATTTATTTGGGTTTGGTATAGTTCGCCATTTCTCCATTTGACTGAGATGCTGTTGTAGATTTTCTATGGTTTCTCTCAAGGTTTTCCCATGGGATACAAGTCAATTATCATTAGCGAATGTAGTATATATGCATTGTGTTCAATATTCTGTGAATATTCTAGATTATTATAATTATATGCCATAGCAGAAAATATTGTAGAGCACTAGAGAGACGGGAGAACCTTGTGGTAAACATTTTTTAGAAGTAAACGAAGCAGATAATTTATTTTTAATTTGGACTTGGAGAGATTGGTTTGAAAGGTAATGTTTTAATATAGTCCGGGCACTGAATTTGGTTAATTTATACAAAAATCCATAATATATGCCAAACACTATCAAAGGCTTTGTTTATATCAAGAAAGATATAGCTGTTGACTTGTTTACTATTTTATCATTTGTTTGGACATTATTTGTTAATAATATCAAGGGATGAATTGTAGATAATCTGTGTCAGAAGATGTTATTATTAAGGTCCGCGAGTAAATAGTACATAATGTAAAAACCAAGGGCTAACCCAGGACACCACGCTGACTTATACATATAAAGATATGATGAATGATATATTACAATATATACAATACATATAATACAGATACCAATGGAGATAACCATTCAAGAAGAGAACATCATAACGCTATAACAGTGAAGGAAAAACCAAATGATAAAATAGTTCTTAGAAACGCCCAACGGATAGACAGCAGGAAACCAAGTGTCAATCACAGATAATATTGAACTGAATACAATATTAAAAGTTGGACATATTAATGTACAATGTCTTAGAAACAAATTAAACAGTCTGGAAATTTTTTCTCACCAAGAAAATCTACATGTTTTATGTATCACTGAACATTGGGCTGATAAAACTGAATTAAATAACATAAGTATCCCACATTACACATTGGTGAGTACTTACTGTAGGGTGAATCACCATCATGGTGGTGTAGCTATATATGTAAGAAATGATATTGAAGAGATTCTTAAACCAAAAAATGTGAAGTATATAAAATCTTTTGCATCAGAAACTAACATAGAATTGTGTGCAGCATCACTAAGCTATAAACAGTATAAAATAAATATAATAACTATTTATAGACCCCCAACGGGCAATTTTGATATATTTTTTAACAACTTGTCACATACTTTGCAATTCACTAGTAAACAAAACCCGGTAATTATATTTTGTGGTGATCTTAATATAGACTCCTTAAAAGAGTCTGCAGGTAAAGATATATTGAGAGATACATTTGATTGTTTTAATCTTACAACAACTTTAAATGAACCAACCCGCACAGTAACAAATATAAACAATTTAACATCAAAAACGAGTGTTGATTACGTAGTCACAAATTTACCAGAGGATAGGTACTCAGCTTATATATCGAATCCGTGCATAGCAGACCATGCAGCTCAAATAATCAGTTGCAAGGATCTAAAAATAATTCAAGAAAAAAATTACACCTATTATTATGTTAGACACTTTTCAGATGAAAATATTAAAAAACTTAATTGGATGCTGGAGAAAACTGCTTGGGATAGCATATTTATGAAAAATATTGATGAAGCCTTTAACAACTTTATCGAGTTGTTCTTAAAATGTATTGAGGGCTCATGCCCCTTAGTTGCTCAATGTAATGAATAAATATAGTTTAAAAAAACTAAAAAACACGCTTTTAAAGCACATCAAACTAAAAAGTGAAAAATAATTATTAATATAAACTGAAAATAATAATGAACGAAAAATACTAGTATTATTGTGAAAAAAGCGTGGGGTGCTTTGTGCAATATTTTTCGTATATCGAGTACCCCACGCTTTTTTCACAATAATACTAGTATTTTTCGTTCATTATTATTTTCAGTTTATATTAATAATTATTTTTCACTTTTTAGTTTGATGTGCTTTAAAAGCGTGTTTTTTAGTTTTTTTAAACTATATTTATTTTTAACTTTTTAGTTTGATGTGCTATGAAAGCGTGTTTTTTAGTTGTTTTAAACTATATTTATATTGCTTATTGATGCTGATATTATAACATATTACGATCCAACAGATATTTCTGAAAAAAAAAAAAATTTTATTTCAGTCGTGAGGTTCGAACTCACGCCGGAGGAGTCTGTCGTTTCGCGTCGAGTGCCTTAACCCACTCGACCACCGGGCTAATTAACAATTATGGAATCTACTGACATATTAAGCCTTTGCTTTCACGCAGGGATACGTGAGGAAAGGATTGGCGATCCTGAACAGGATAATGATATAAACTTATCAAATTATTGTATTGTTACCGGTTCTTAATAAGTGTACAAAGTTTCAATTAAATCTGTCCGTTTAAAGTGGGTTAAAATCGAGTCCAAAGAGTCGGTTACAAACAAACAAGCAAACAAACAAACAAGCAAACATACAAGTGAAGCTAATAAAAGCGTGTAAAAAATCAAATAAAGCAAGTTGCAAGAACTGGCTTAATTGTGATTTAATTAAAGAAAGCCAAGAATTAAAAAATTTACATTGGTTAGCAAACCAATTAAATGATTTTAACCTAATTGAATTGTATAAAGACAAGAAAAAAACAATATAATAACAACATCCAAAAAACCAAAAGAGATTATTTTTCACAACGAGTAAATAAAGCAACAAATAGTTCGAAAAAATTTGGAACCTGGTAAATGAACAACTTGGTAAAAAGGTTGAAAGTAAAAAAAACTATAAATATAAACAACACACCTACAACAAATTCCCAAATCATCGCGGACCATTTTGGGAATTATTTTTCTAGTGTTGCATCTGAGAAAGTGTCTGAACATTTCAAGGACAATATCTCCACTGAGCGTACTAGTTCCTCTTATGTCGAACAGACAATATTTCTGAAGCTCACAACACCTAAAGAAGTAATAGACATAATTAAAAGTCTGAAAGACAAACCTGTTACAGGTGTAGATGGTATATACAAAGAATATTTATGTTTAAAAACGAACTTTTACGTAAATATTCTTTGGTATATCTACAAAAGTCCTAAAAAAATACTTGCAGCACCTCTAGCACACCTAATTAACGAATGCTTTCAGCAAGGCCACCCAGGTAACACTAATGCTCTTATTAAGATCTCCAAGGTCGCTTTAAAATTATACAATAAAACTTCGAATAAAACCAAATGATCTTCAAGACAAGCTCAGGATCACCATAAAGCAGCTTCTAGCCAAAAAGGGTCCATCCTAAAAGGGTCTTGAAGACTAAATTTTAAAACTATATTAAAAACCATTTAGTTTTAATTTCATATTCTTAAAGAGTTCTTCAAGGCAACCTTAAATTTATGTATTAAAACGTTTTTCATTTAAAATAAAATTGCAGCAGACTAAATTGCCTTGAGAATCATTATAATTAATCCTAAAAGGGTTTTATTTTGTTTTAAAGTCGGACAACTCTATGCGTGAAATAGTTAAAACAACGGCAAGTCTCTAATGACGCAGAGTGGTAATATTTTAAACGTAACGCATATAAAGCTGATCAAAAATAATATTCAAATGCAAACTATTCTGGTAAAAATTACCAACGGATGGCACTTTTCTGACAAAATATAATAAAATACTTCTACATAACTCGAGCGCCACCAATATAATGTTTTATTTTATTATCTAAAAAATTTTTTAAAATATCGTCAATTTTTATTTTGCATCTAAACATCCAAATGCATTTTTTTATTAAATTGCATGTTTGGACACACCGTCCTTCAGTTATTTAAGAGGATGTAAAGCGCATATATTTCAATAATATTTTTTTCTTTGACTATTGAAAATATTCATCATGGCGGGTCTGTATCTTATATAAAAAATGGCATGGTCTAGATAAAAACTGATTGCAAGTTAATAGAACATTTTAAATCTTACAAGACTTAAAATAGCGTTTTATTTACCACTTTAAGTACAATTACTCTCCCAGACATTTATTTACTCTTCCTTTTAAAACTGAGTTGCTTTAATATGTTCAAACTCGTGGCCTTATTGATTTAAAGGGATCTGGCGCGCGTATGAAATCCTAACCTTAAAATTGTGCCGGTTTTGTGATTGCTGGATTTAGTGACTTCGTTTTAATTTAAAATACTCTTCACTAATATTTTCCATTTTAAATATTTATGTCTTCTAGTTTTCATTCATGCATAAAGTAGGTACACGGACTGCACTGGTTCACTAAATCAGCAATCAGTTTATTGAGCAGATGGCGTGTTTTCTCCGATTATGGAGGGGGTAGAATTAGTTTTAATAAAGTCATCAAAAATCCAACAGGCATTTCTTTTAATCAAATTGATTAAATTAAAACCTTTGAACTTTAAAATATTCTTAATTTACTCTTTAAAAAGTAAAAACTATGTTTTAGGATTTAATGTGGAATTTCATTGAGCATATAGGCTTAAGATAAAATTGTTTTCTTAATGGGTTTTAATGACTACATCAAGGATACTGCATAAAACTACATTAAAACCATTTGTTCCAAAATGGATTGTTTTAAAACCAACTTGCTATTTAATTCTTTAAAAGGCAAATTAGTTTTAAAATAGCCAATGTCAAGAGTATTATAAAACTAGTATAAGATCAATAGGGCATTAGGAGCAAACAGTTTTTTTTATTTTAATTTAAAGAGTGCATTAAATCCTTTGCATAAGAATCAGTGGTCTTTAAGAACTTTTAGTTTATCCTAAGGTAATTTTAAAACCACTACCATTTTATTGAACATGTTAAAGCACTTTTAAAACCTAAATAAATCAAAAGTATCTTAGAGTTGTTACTTGGGCATTTTCCAAGTGTTCTCAAAATTGCATCGGTTTTGCCAGTATTCAAAAAGGGTGATGACCTTGATTTTGAAAAATTATAGACCAATTTCCAAATTATGTGTAATTTCTAAAGTTATAGAGAGATTAATATATAAAAGGATATCATCATTCTTATTTAAACACAAAATTATAACAACAAATCAGCATGGTTTTCAGCAAAACAAGTCCGTAGAAACGGCCACCATTCAGCGTCTGCAGTTTGTATATGATGAAACTGATAAGAAACATCATGTCGTTGGATTATTCTTCGACCTAAGCAAAGCGTTCGATACTTTGAATCTTGATTTTGTCACATGCAAGCTGCAGAGGTTGGGAATTAGAAGTCTAACATTAAGTCTTATTAAATCATTCTTGACTAATAGAAAACTACATGTAAAAATATATGGCACGCTATCAGAAAACTATGATGTTACTCACGGAGTTCCTCAGGGTTCCGTACTGGGACCATTATTATTTTTACTATTTGTCAATGATCTCCCTGCAATTATATGCAGGAGGTATTGGTTGTGATGTTTGCTGATGACACTTCGATGTTGCTCTCAGCACGGGATCCTGTAGAACTTCAAGGTAAAATAAATAGAATTTTTAAATTATATCAAGACTGGTGTCATAGTAATACACTAATCTTGAATATTGGTAAAACCGAATGTGTATACTTCTCCAAACGAAGATCACCCTCGGAAGATCTTATCAAAGTAATACCAACTGAAAACTTCTCAACAGCGGTCAAGTTCCTGGGATCTATGATAGACAGTAGACTTTGTTGGGAGGAGCAAATTGAAAGTGTTTGCAAAAAACTAAATCAGGCATATTTTGCATTGAGACAGTTGAAGGGTATCTTCAATATTCAATCATTACCAAACGTTTACTATGCACTTGCATATTCACATTTATCATAATATATTATAGCGTGGGGTGCTGCCTCAAGTAAAAATCGAGTGTTCATCCTACAGAAAAGGCTCATCAGGTTGTTATTTGATATTACACCAAGGGATACTTGTAGACCCTATTTCAAAAATAATAAAATCTTAACTGTTTACAGCATATACATATTAAACACCATTAAATTTGTCAAAAAAAATTTAAACATATTCGAAACCAATTCTGACAATCATCTATATAATACCAGACAAGGTCACCTATTAAAAATTAAAAATCATAATACAACTATAAAAAATCTCCATATCATGTAGGTATTAAAATGTATAATAAGTTACCACCAAAAATCAAAGCTCAATGGCTTTGATTTTTGAAAAAATTAAATAAATTTAATTTTTGCCTGAAAAAGTTTCTTGCTGTTAACTGTTTCTACTCAGTTGAGGAATATCTGAACTATCAGCCACAGTAATGCTGAAAAATTTCTAAACAAAATCTGTGATGAAATTGTATGATTATATATGCGTTTGTTTCTTTTAATCTATAAAATGTATTATTGTTAGTATTAATTGTAATTTTACTGTCCTAAATTATTTTAACTATTTTTGTGACGTTCATATATATACTATGTATATCTTACCTGAAAATATACTATTCTATTCTATTCTATTCTATACAAATACAAAAAAATTCTTTGAAAGATCGAATTAATATATGAAGTATAAACTGACAAAATCAAAAAGTCCTTATAACTCGTAAAGGGATGTAGATATCGCAAAAATACCCCCTCAATCCACATGTCGACTTTGGCAGCCTACCATCCTGTGCAAGTCTCAGTCCCTTTGAACGAAAACCAAAAAATTTTTGAAAAAAAATTCTCTCAAAAATCAAACAGATATTAAATATGTGAAGTTATAAACTGGCAGAACCAAAAAGTCTTTATAACTCATGAAGGGATGTAGATATCGAAAAAATAAATGAAAAAACACCCCCTGTTGACTTTGGCAGCCTACTATTCTGTGTATTCTTTAAAAGATCGAGTAGATTTTTGTTAGCTGGCAACAGGCGCTTTAATTGCTAGTTACGCCTCTGCTGTAAATACATTTGATTGGTTCCTTGTTAGGATATAGAGTAGTATTTAAAGATTAAAAGAAAGAACCATGAAATTATACTGCAACGATTGTCTGAAAACAAATACAATAAAACTATTACTTGCTATTTATTAATGATAAATCCACTATAATTGAGAGCAAAAATAAGATAATAGAACTCCTAGAAAAGAATGTAGAATCATATAAACAGAAAGAAAATGAACTAAATAAGAAGCTAGCTAACAGTTAGCACAACAGAACTACAAGAACTTATAAAAAAAGATAAATAAGCTTATAGGAAAACATGATTCAGTTAGCGCTGGAAATGAGATGACAGCAAAAATAAAACCCAAATCAAAATCTGTTAGTACATGCGAAACTCCGAACCAGTTAATGCATTCTAATAAAATCACATCAAAACTTAGTTATAGTAATGTTACTAAAAATAGAGATCAGCATAAAACCTCAAACTTCCACAGAATTAGGTCCACAAAGAAAAACTTGGAAAAATTAGAAGAGAAGCAAAGAAACATCATGGACAAACTGATAAATTTAGAACAGGACAATATCAACGTAAATACAAGGGAAGTTAAACAAGACTTCCAACCGATACGATATAAAAGGCGACGACCTAATATTGGAAATGGAGATGCGTAGGCGATGGTGCTTTTCATGGTAAAAATGAAAAGGACAAGAAGATTTGGATGGTTATAACCAGAGCTTCTGATGGTGTAGATGATGGAAATATCAAAAGCTATATTGAAACTCGGACAGATACAAATGATGTTCAAGTTAAAAAATTGCCAACATATAATGCAAACCCTGATAACCAATCCTTTATGATAGGTGTCCAACCTCATTTGCAGACAACCATCTAAAATGTTGGCCAAGGAAAATAGTATTTGATCATTTCAACTTCAAGCGAGGCAGCCGTTTCCTGGGCACCAAACCAGACGTAAATATACAGCATGTCCCTATACAGCCATAATCTTTTTTTATCAAATCTAAATCAAGACTACCCTGGTGGAAATAGTTTCTGCCAATAATCTAATTTAGTCTTGCAGTGTTCTGAAAAACAATTCCAGAAGAATGAGTAAGTCTAAAAAATTCTGAAACATTCTGAAAAAGTATGAAAAGATCTATGTAAAACTTACTAATCATTTTAAAGACTGCGTTTTTACAAGTTTTTGGACTCTTCTAGAATACTTTTTTCAGAATTAATCAGATCTTTCATGAAAATTTAGCTAAAGTAAAAGTAAGACTTTTTCAGAGTTAATCAGTAAAATTTAAAACATTTCAGATTTTCGAAAAATTATTTACTGTAGGTTTTATCATATTTATTACTTCTCGTAAGGAATATAAAAACTTGATAGGAGGAGGGTTATTAGTAAAAAAAATATTAATGTTTATATTCTATACATTTTTAAATTTTATTTATAGTTTTTTTTTAATAATTAATTATATACGGTTAAAATATACGAACTGTTTTTATTAAATAATTACAAGGCGATAATTATTATTATTATAATATATATAATACAAAGAAATACTTACAAATAAATATATAATACAAAATATTTCAAAAACATTTAGGAAATACACTTAATAAAATGTTATATAATACAAGTGATTTTAAGAAATATTAACGAAATACTTTTAAGATAAATATAATATAAACTATTTCGAGAATATTTAATTAATACTAATAATAAATATATATAGTACAAAATATTTCAAAAACATTTAAGAAATACACGTAATAAAACATACCATATTAATACACAATTTATTCTAAAACCATAAGTCTATCGCGTCTAGCACAGACTACACAGAGGTTCTCTGTGGCGTCTAGTCAGTCATAATCAGGGGTTCTGATTGGCCATCCTAAATCGAATGATGCATTGTTGCGCATGCCATCACCCCACTTTCAATTTCACTTCTACGTTCCACGTATGATGCCAACTTTATCTATGATGACAACAGCTAATGTAGAAGAGGTGCCTTTTGTGTTTGTTTATAAAATAATAGTGTAGTGTTGATTGTTAGGATTATATCGATATAAACAAAAGCACGTATGTCCAATCGAAAATATTGTAAAAAGTACAGATATATCCGGAGTTATGTGAACATTAATAATAATGCATGCCCACTTGTTTTACCAGCAACGGCTTTGGCGGTGCAAGATTTGGAATTTTTGGAAATGAAATGAATGCTGCTACTAATGATAGAAATCAAGAATGCTCTGTGCATCATGATCCAAACGATCCAACTTTATCTGAAATACTTTGTATTATATATATTATAATAATAATAATAATTATCGTCTTGTAATTATTTAATAAAAACAGTTTGTATATTTTAACCGTATATAATTAATTATCAAAAAAAATCTGTAAATAAAATTTAAAAATGTATAGAATATAAACATTAATATTTTTTTACTAATAACCCTCCTCCTATCAAGTTTTTATATTCCTTACGAGAAGTAATAAATATGATAAAACCTACAGTAAATAATTTTTCGAAAATCTGAAATGTTTTAAATTTTACTGATTAACTCTGGAAAAGTCTTACTTTTACTTTAGCTAAATTTTCATGAAAGATCTGATTAATTCTGAAAAAAGTATTCTAGAAGAGTCCAAAAACTTGTAAAAATGCAGTCTTTAAAATGATTAGTAAGTTTTACATAGATCTTTTCATACTTTTTCAGAATGTTTCAGAATTTTTTAGACTTACTCATTCTTCTGGAATTGTTTTTCAGAACACTGCAAGACTAAATTAGATTATTGGCAGAAACTATTTCCACCAGGGTAAACACAGACATAATAACACATAGTCTCACCAAAGAAATGACGCAAAAAAGTTGTTTCGACTAATGCATATCAATATCAGAAATGAATGAATTGGAAGTATTTACTAACAAAAGGACACCATTAGATATATGTATCAGTTAACATTGGTTAAATATGAACGAATCCGAGTTTTTTAAATTAAGGACTAGTATTTAGGCAGTATATTTTGTAGATCTGAATTTTGTCATGGAGGCACTTTAATTGCAGTTAAAAAAAAAAATTAAATTATAAACCTTTATCTCAGTTAAACAATATCTGTGCCGAAAAACATTGTGAAATAGCCGCTGTAAAAATAGATAATTTTGGTATTGTTTTTATAAACATCTACCGTTCTCCAAATGGAGATTTTAATATTTTTATTGAATTACTGGAAAAATTATTATTAAACGAATTAGGTACAAACAATAAGGTAATAATTAGCGGTGATTTTAATGTGAGGTTTAATACATCTGATCACGTCAACACCACATTAATTGATCTATTTAAAATATTTGTATTTGAACAAACTATGTATGAAGGTACTGGATTGACAAATTGAATTGAAATTTTTTTTTTTTTTTGATACATTTCAGTTATTCTTAAATATGATTTTATAAACATACAACTATTCTTTTCCTGAAAAGGTAGTTTGTTTTAAATACACTAATACTTCTGAAGTCACATGGTTTACAGATGATCTAAGACAGATGTGTGATCATTTACAATTTCTCAATGAAGTTTGAAAAATTCATAATACCGAAGCAAATAAAAGAATTAAAAATTATTTCAAATTAAGATACAGAAATGCACTAAGAGCCGAGAGAATAAAATCAAATGATAATAATATACAAAAATCTAGCACCCCTGTAAAGGTCACGTTGCAAATAATTAATTCAACTAAGAAAAAAAAGCCTGTACTTAGCAGAATCATCCATCGAGCCAAATGCTTTTAACAAGTTTTTCGTTAATGTCGCTGGAGATGTTATAGATGGTCTCTGTCCGGCTTATGTGGCAGGGGACACTCTGGTGCCACATACAAGGGAAGTTTCTCTTGCACCCATATGTAGAGTTCTACATATGTTAATTAAACTACGAAGCGGAAGTTTCCGCTCATGTAACCAGGTTTGGTCCTCCCGTGGCCTCCGACGCCTCACGGGAGTCGCGCCGGCGCATCAACTACAGCCACTCCCCGCATCCCGCAGGGTTAGTGACTGTAGATACCAGAATCGTGATACTGTGACGGCCCAACCCCCCCTCGTATCATTTATTGTTTATTTTATCCTGGTCACGGCACCAGTGTGACGGCCCAACCCCCCTTCGTATATTTATTTTACGTTATCCTGGTCACGGCACCAGTGTGACAACCTAACCCTCCCTCGTATATTTTAGTATTTAATTTATTCCCCTTTTTCTAAGTCTCACCTGTCGTGAAGCGACAGGTAATACTGATTTAATTAATTGGCCTTTTTTCGTGATCGTCTAGTTTTAGTGGTAGGACCCCAAATTTGTTGTATTATTGTAACCTCACAGGTGCGTTTATAAAGTTTGGTATTACTTTGTTTCATTTATAAGATTTAATTTGCTTTAATTTGATGTGTATACTTTTAGCAATTATTATGACCCTTAACCTACACTGCACTGATATCTGTTTTAAAAGAGTACTTAATATAAGATTTGACTTTATGTTTATTATTACTAATGGGCTTAGAATTCACTGTTGTACCTGAAAGTAGAAATAACTCAAGGAAACTCAAATAACGTTTTCACACATTTTATTTCTATACCTAGATAACTGTCTATAAGAAATACATGGATATTTGGCGAGTTGAACCTGCAAGTGTCCAATAAAACTTGAATCCTCGAAAAATAAAATTTTTACGTAAATTTTAACTTTTCAAGAAAATTCAAAAAATTAACTTTTGATTGAGTAAAGACATTAAAAGTAAAATCTTAAAAAATTATTAAACTCAGAAAAAATTCTAAGTTTTATAAACAATTAAGTAAAGTAAAAATTCATAAAATTTTACAGACATTTTTAAGGTAAAATTTGTCAAGTGATAAAAGTAACTTTGAACTTAAAGTGTAATCAAAAACATTGGTGAACAGACACTTGCGTATAACAAACTGTTTTTTAAAATATTATTGTGTATAAACTATTTGAACTGCCATTTGTGAACATTTTAATACTGGTGATATTTAACCTTATCTGTGTATTAATCCCGAGTGGCCTCCCCATTGTTTTCTTACAGACTTTACAAACAAAATTAGAAAAGAAAACGTATCATCCCTCCAACTTGGGAGGAAATAAATAATTGGGTGTGTTTTACTACCTTTCCTTTACTTTGCCACTCGGTACACAGTGACCTCAATAAATAAACTTAATACTCTACCTCTGAGAAAAAGTAAATCTTCCGCCGAGGGAGATCACCAGGGGCACGGCTATAAGTGGCCGTTGTCAGACTACAGGTAAAAAATTCTACGAGGGCTCAAAGCTCAGAAGCTAGCCGAGAAAAACATTCTACAAGCAAAAATCGACCCTGGGAATATCTACCCTGCCCACACTAAAGCTACTCCGTTTTTCAAACTAATTTCCAGAAATTCCGAACGCCAAAGTCTCTGGCGCCCAAAACCGGAATTTTAGAACATTTTGGGACTTTGAAAATTTGGAAAATAATAAAACTGGAAATAAAAAAGTCAGCACCAAACACCCAGCGGCGTAGATACCATTAGGCGCAGGAATCGCTCATGCACTTACTATCTGCATGCCCCATATATGCGATTTCGGCCTACATCCACCGGCATGACGCGGCGTTACGAGTGCTATACTACCATCTAAGGCACTCGTACGGGGTAGACCAGACACCAGTGCTGCCGCCTTACGTCCCCGGAGATATTGATTCCGTTGTCGAGAACGAGAAATGCCGGATTTACTGGAACTACTCGTTCCCGACTGTCAGGCTAATCCAAGCCAACAAGCCTGACATAGTCCTCCTCGACCATCAACTCAAGGTGATGTATGTCATCGAGTTTTCGGCACCTGCGGAGAAAACATCACCTTGATGGAGGAGGAGAAACGGACCAAATATCGCGATCTCCGGTACGAGCTCCAAGTGCTGTACCCAGGCTACTCGGTAAAGATGGTCGTCCTTATAATCGGTGTACTCGGAGGGATAAATCCTACGCTGCTCTCGGAACTGAAGATCATACCGGCCTGCCATAAATCAGCCGAGTGGCTGGCAGGTCAAATGCAGAAGGCGGTCATTCTGGGTTCTCTCCGTCTGCTTAGGGCACACGATTCTGGTATCTACAGTCACTAACCCTGCGGGATGTGGGGAGTGGCTGTAGTTGATGCGCCGGCGCGACTCCCGTGAGGCGTCGGAGGCCACGGGAGGACTGACCGACATCGGGAAACCGAAAAAAAAAAATAATAATAATAATAAGGGGTACTAAGGACCGGCAACCTCCACGTTGGTGCACCCTGGACAGGCAGAGGCAACTCTGCCTGACAAATACCGGCCGGGGGTATCAGGGCTAACTACCCTGGTACTCCTTATGCTATGGATTCCTTATAACCTGAGAAGGGCCCCTCACAATCGACCCCAAGCAGATGTGGGTCAGAGACAGGTGGGAGGGGCCTTACCGGATGGTCTCAACGTTGACAACCAAGGCAATGAACATGGACGCTTTAAGTGGACGAGGGAACTACGGCATGACTTGCTGACCTGCCGCGAGAGTAGCGAACCTGAGCGAAGGGAATACATGGCGCGAATGCATGCACTTTGGTGCGAAATGCATTCAGAGCATCGCGCCTTCTCTCAACAACATCTGAGAGATCAAGTATCCTTTCTGCTCAGGACAGGTTACGTAAGGGCACCCCGTCAGCTAGAAGAACTGCCAGCCGCAATCCCACCGCGGCAATTACCAGCTGATGGGGAACATCCTTTAGAGTTCACCGGTGTAGACTTAAGGACGAGGGTTAGCCTTAACACCAGGGCTAACCTAAAGCCACAAGACCTGGCTAGAATAGACGCGGTCATCGATGAGGAAATTCCGGAAGATGTAGACATCTGGCAAATCAACTGTGCCGTGTACAACGCCGCGAAGCAACTCGTCCCCCGTGTGAGGTCAACCAATCACGGGGTCGAGAAAGCCAAGCGGCGTGTACAAAAAATCGAAGGCAAGATACAGTCGGCCAGACAACACGCTTCTCGGATCCAGAGTGTGGTGGAATATAAGACGACTGGTAGAGTTTTTACTCCCAGGATCCGGCGCATAGCTGCCGGATTAAGACGTCAACACCATACTCTAAATCTGACAGTGATGCTTACCATCAAGCAGCACTGTCTAGATAGTATCCGAGCGCTCATGGCGATAAAGAAAACATTGAAGAGGCGGGTGAGGAGTATGGAACAAAACAATTTGTTCCGTACGAATCCATCCCGCCTCTTTCAAGAGCCACAGCGTGTTGTCGAGAATCCGCCGACTGTAGAAGATGTCGAAACCCTCTGGAAGGGAATCTACGAAACGACGCGTCCATTCAATAGCGACACTCCATCAATTGCACACTTCGAGGCTCTGTGTCACAGACATCTTGAAGAGCCAGAAGAAGTGTGCCCGGCAATCAGTACGGAGGAAGTCCAACAAGCACTTGTTGGTACCAAGAACTTCGCTGCCCCGGGCCCAGACGGCATTAACAACTGATGGTGGAAAAAATTTCCTTCCACTCACCGCCGTCTGGCGCGAGTTTTCAACTCATGGTTGAACGAGGGGCAGCAGATTCCGCACTGGTTCGTCGAGGGACGTACTGTGCTTATCCCCCAAAAGGGGGATCTTTCCGACCCGAGGAATTATAGGCCGATCACTTGCCTTAACTCCTGCTACAAGATATTTACACGTATATTGTATGCTAGGACGCTGAGGTCTGTTGATCCGGTCTTCCAGCAGATACACGAACAGCGGGGTGCCAAGAAGGGCATGGCAGGTTGCAAGGACAGCCTGCTGATAGACCGCTGTATTACACAGGATTCTGTGCAATACAAGCGGAATCTATCGATGGCCTGGATTGATTACCGCAAGGCATTTGATACAACATCGCATGAGCTATTGTTGTACTTGCTCGAATGTCTTGCGGTACCAGCACCACTAGTGAGATGCATAGAACAGCTGCTATCGCTCTGGAAGACCCGCTTCACCATAACATCAGGTGCACAGCGGGTCACGACAGGGCAGGTGGCATTTAGGAGAGGAGTTTTCCAGGGTGACTCCCTGAGTCCTCTCCTCTTCTGCATCTCACTACTGCCGTTGTCTGTGGGGTTCCGCCAAATCCGCGGATATCAATTCGGGCCACCCAGCGACCAGAGACATAAGGTCACCCATCTATTTTATATGGATGACCTTAAACTTTATGCCTCCGGAGAGCGCGAACTACAAAACGCTCTTAGGGTGGTCGAAGAATATACGCGGGCAATTGGTATGGAGTTCGGGTTGGACAAATGTGCAGTCGTCCACCTCAAGAGAGGACGATGCGGGGAATTCCCTGAAGATGCGCAGCTCGCAGACAGAAGCATCCTAAGACATCTGGATGCCGGAGAGACCTATACATATCTGGGTGTACAACAAAGGCACATCCAGGATGTATCACAAATAAAAAGATTCTCTCCGCGGCAAGTATAGACACCGCCTCCGAAAGATTTGGTCTTCCGAACTTTCGGGGAAGAACAAGGTGTCTGCAACTAATATGCTTGCCGTTCCGATTCTGCTCTACTCCTTCGGAGTAGTAAAGTGGAGGGTAGATGAGCTGCGTCAATTAGACAGAGATACCCGCAAGATGATGAATATTCACAGAAGTATTCATCCTAGATCGTCCGTTCCTCGAGTCTACCTCCCACGTCAACGGGGGGGCCGAGGACTCTTGAGCCTGGAGTGTACGCATGGCAGAGTAGTTCTGAGTATGGCATGTAACATACTCAGGAGCTCAGATCCCCTCTTGCGGTTCGTAAAACATCACGAAACTGTAGGAGTGGGAGCAGGATTGTTCAAGGCAGCAAAAAGAGCCGCAGATGAACTCGGTCTCGCATTTAACATCGGGCGAGGAGGCCGGCGAGGTGCTGATGTTGAGTCAGTCACCGAACTTCAGCCAAATCGTCCGAAAGCCCGAATCAGAGCTGCCGAACAGGAAAATCTGTTTCGGCAGCATGTCGATAAACCCCAGCATGGCGTCTTCTATAAGAACATAGAAACACTGGGTTTATCGACCAGGCTGACATTCGCCTTTCTAAGGTCAGCAGGGCTTAAGTCGGAGACCGAGGGATTCATTATGGCCTGCCAAGATGGTGTTATCAACACCTTGGTCTACCGTAGCCGCGTGTGGCGTGTAGAGGTTCCTGATATCAACTGCAGGACCTGCCATCAGGCGCCGGAATCGCTCATGCACCTACTTTCTGCATGCCCCATATATGCGATTTCGGCCTACATCCACCGACATAACGCGGCTTTACGAGTGCTATACTACCATCTAAGGCACTCGTACGGGGTAGACCAGACACCAGTGCTACCTTACGTCCCCGGAGATATTGAGTCCGTTGTCGAGAACGAGAAATGCCGAATTTACTGGAACTACTCGTTCCCGACTGTCAGGCTAATCCAAGCCAACAAGCCTGACATAGTCCTCCTCGACCATCAACTCAAGGTGATGTATGTCATCGAGTTCTCGGCACCTGCGGAGAAAAACATCACCTTGAAGGAGGAGGAGAAACGGACCAAATATCGCGATCTCCGGTACGAGCTCCAAGTGCTGTACCCAGGCTACTCGGTAAAAATGGTCGTCCTTATTATCGGTGTACTCGGAGGGATAAAGCCTACACTACTCTCGGAACTAAAGACCATACCGGCCTGCCAAAGATCAGCTGAGTGGCTGGCAGGCCAAATGCAGAAGGCGGTCATTCTTGGTTCTCTCCGTCTGCTTAGGGCACATGATTCTGGTATCTACAGTCACTAACCCTGCGGGATGTGGGGAGTGGCTGTAGTTGATGCGCCGGCGCGACTTCCGTGAGGCGTCGGAGGCCACGGGAGGACTGATCGACATCGGGATATTCCGAAAAAAAAAAATAATATATATATTTATTAATTCCAGAGAACTACTTACTACTGAGTAAGTTTAAGAAATTTCGTCATCGTACAACAGAAAATATCGATACAATATGAAGAAAAAAAAACGAGAAGAATAAAAAAACTTTGCAATTATTGTATACCATAAAATATGAATATTAAATCTTAAAAATTTAATAAGTTGTATCTCTTATGTAAAAAATTATCTAAAGATTGTGATAAAATTCTTACGAAGTAATTATAAATATTTGTATACACACACATATAAACATATATATACACATATATACACATATACACATTTACACATACATACACAAATATAACTATAGTACATAAAATATTTGATATTTATCAAATTTGGCTTGCATCGTTAAAATGAGTACTTAGCATAAAATCTTAATTAACTAGTTATTTAAAAATTCGTCGATGGTGTAGCAATTTTTAATTAGCAATAGCAATTTTACAGCAGATTTGAATTTGTAAATTGTTGGTAAAGATTTAATCTTTTCCGGCAGCACATTGAGAAATTTACATCCATTAAAAAAAAGACTTTTTTGATACAGAGCTGTCTCATATGCTTAGGTGGTAAAAGAAGGTTTTTTTTCTGGCATTGTGAGAATGTTGTGTTTTGTTTTCCAAGAAAGTTAGTATGTTTTTATATGCGAAACATGTAATTTCATAAATATATATTGATATCATGGTGAGAATATTTAATGATTTAAAAGAATTCCTGCAAGATTCGTTATATTTTAAATTCGCAATGCTGCGCACTGCTCGTTTTTGTAAAAGAAAAACGCCATGCGCTTCAGGTGATAGGCCCCAATGTACTATTGCGTACTTGATGCCAGAATGAAATGAAGCGAAATATAATTGCCTTATAACGGTTGAACAAGTATTACAACCTTTAAGTCTAACCTCCGTATCCACCTCTGATATGTGCATAAGTTAAGCGTGCGCTACGCGCACCCTCGGCGCGTTGCAAGGCATCCTCCTCTGTCGAGGAAAAAATTTGTTTATTATTGGCCGTCACGCCGTTACGTTACGTCGGATCGAATTCGGCCATGAGACTCTTTTGCGTTGTTCGCGACGTAGAACGACACTTCGTACGCGATTTTGCCGAAAAAGCGATATTCGGAATTAACCCCCCCTCCCCTACCACCCAACCCCCCTCAATTTTTTTTCAAAAACCTCCCGTCGAACGACGGCTCCCCACGGAAGCGCGTTCCTTCATCTGCATATTTACTATTTTTTTCGGACGATCGAAAATTTTCGGCGCGCCGACGCCGCCGCGCCGTAACGACGCGTCGGATCGAATTCGGTCATAAGACTTTTTCGCGTCGTTCGCGACGTAGAACGACACGCCGCCCGCGAATTTGCCGAAAAGGCGTTTTCCAACCCCCCTAGATTTTTTTCCGAAAACCTCTCGCCCAACGACGGCCCCCCACGGAAGCGCGTTCCTTAATATGCATATTTGGTATTTTTCCCGACCGTTTGAAAAAAAACGCGAAAAAGCGATCGATTTGATCCGCCTACAGTCGAATCGAATTCGGTCATAAGACTTTTTTGCGTCTTTCATGATGTAGAATGGCACGCCGTCCACAATGTTGCCGAAAAGGCGTTTTCCGAAAGTAGTCCCCCCTTTCCGACCCCCCACCCCCCTCGAATTTTTGTACGGAAACCTCTCCTCGAATAATACCTGCCCACGGAAGCGCGCTCCTTAATTTGTCGACGAAGTATTTTTTTTCGATCGGAAATTTTTAGACGCGCCGACGGCCGCCACGCCGTTACGATGCGTCGGATCGAATTCGGTCATAAGACCTTTTTGCGTCGTTCGCGACATAGAACGACACGCCCTCCGCGATATTGCCGAAAAGGCGCGTTCCGAAATTAGCTCCCCCCTCCCCGACCCACCACCCCCTCCCCGACCCACCACTCCCCCACCAATTTTTTCACGTAAACCTCTCCTCGAATACTACCTACCCATGAGAGCGCGGTCCTTAATCTGCCGATGAAGTCTTTTTTTTCGGACGATCGAAAATTTTCGGAGCGTCGAAGGCCGCCGCGCCGTAACGATGCGTTGGATAGAATTCGGTCATAAGAGTTTTTTGCGTCGTTCGCGACGTGGAACGACACGCCGCCCGCGATTTTGCCGAAGGGGCGCCTTCCGAAATTAGCCCCCCTTCCCCCATACCTCACCTCCCCTCCAAATTTTTCTCGAAAACCTCTCGTCGAAAAATACCCGCCCACGGGAGCGCGGTCCTTAATCTGCCAAGAAAGTATTTTTTTCGGACAATCGAAACTTTTCGGCGCGTCGATGGCCGCCACGTCGTTTCGACGCGTCGGATCGATTTCGATCATAAGACTTTTTTTGCGTCGATCGCGACGTAGAACGACACGCCGCCAGCTAATTTCCCGAATAGGCGGTTTCAAAAATTAGGCCCCGCTCCCCGACCTCCAATCCCCCCTCGTTTTTTTTCCGAAAACCTCTCGTCGAATAATACCCGCCCACGGAAGCGCTGTCCTTAATCTGCCGACGAAGTATTTTTTTCGGACGATAGAAAATTTTCGGCGCGTCGAAGGCCGCACGCCGTTACGACGCGTCGGATCGAATTTGGTCTTACGACTTTTTTGCGTCTTTCGCGACGTGGAACGACACGCCGTACACGATTTTGCCGAAAAGGCGCGTTCCGAAATTAGGCCCCCCCTTCCCGACCCCCACCCCCCTCCAATTTTTTCGCGAAAACTCCCCATCGAGTAACGCCCGCCCACGGAAGCGCGTTCCTTAATCTGCGTATTTACTATTTTTTTCGGACGATCGAAAATTTTTGGGCGCGCCGTAACGACGCGTCGGATCGAATTCGGTCATAAGACTTTTTCGCGTTGTTCGCGACGTAGAACGACAGGCCGCGCGCGAATTTGCAGAAAAGGCGTTTTCCAAAATTAGCCCCCCTCCCCCGGCCCCCCCAACCCCCCTCGATTTTTCGAACTCTGAATATTTCAACATATCATTAGTGAAAATGACGAACAATGTTGGACCCAAAATTGATCCCTGAGGAACTCCGGTATTGACAATAACTAGACTGGAAAATGATTCTTTAATTTTCACCTGTTGAAGGCGATTTGATAAATATGAATTAAACCATTTAAGAGCAATACTCCTAACTTCATATTTTTCTAATTTCGTTAATAGCATAGAATGATCAACACAGTTAAACGCTTTAGAGAAATCTACAAAGAACCCGATAGCAATTTCTGATTTGTCTAGTGTACTTACTATTCCGTCCGATTTCGATTATTCCCATTTTTGGGAAATTAGTTGAAATTCTCTTAAAATGGGCACTGTCTCAGTACCTTGAACGTAATTCAATAATTTCACCTAGCCAATTTGGCTTTCGTTCCAAATTTTCTAAAACGCAAGCTGTACAGCGAGTTGTGGGTGACATAATTCGAAATTTTGAGGAGGAAGAACATACAGGAATCGCTTTGTGTGATCTCTCTAAAGCTTTTGACTGTGTTCCTCATGACCTGCTGCTAAGGAAATTATTGTATTATGGTATACGAGGTTTGCCTCTACTTCTTTTTACATCTTATCTTAGAAATAGGAAGCAATATGTCAGTATCAACAACTTAAATTCAGACTTCAGCGATGTTAAACATGGCGTGCCCCAAGGATCTGTGTTGGGACCAGTTCTATTTATATTATTTATAAACGATATTCACTATTTTCTCCAGCCGTATAAATGTGTCCTTTTTGCCGATGATACAACTTTAATTGCTTCAAATAGAGACTGTTCAAATCTTCTCGATAGTTTAAATCAAATTGAAAAAATTGCTAACAAATGGTTTATTACAAATAAACTTAAACTAAACGGTGATAAATCACAGAAACTTGTTGTATCTTCGAATCATAGCATCACTAAGGGAGAAAGCGTTAAGTTATTGGGGGTTATATTAGATGACAATTTAAATTGGAACAGTCATGTTGACTATTTGGGGAAAACACTTACAAGTGTAATTTTCTTATTACGCAAATTGAAGTTGGTATTGGGTTTCAACACACTACTTTCTGCAT
The DNA here is from genome assembly GCA_029963845.1 of Rhamnusium bicolor. Taxonomy (NCBI): domain Eukaryota; kingdom Metazoa; phylum Arthropoda; class Insecta; order Coleoptera; family Cerambycidae; genus Rhamnusium; species Rhamnusium bicolor. The sequence goes on from JANEYF010004945.1 coordinate 188,969, forward strand.
ATTTTGCATTGTTTCATTCGCGTATTTCTTATGCAGTAACCTTATGGGGTAATTCAAGTCATGCCATAAGAATTCTTCGTCTTCAAAAGAGAGCTGTCAGAGTAATCAGTGGAATTAATAATAATAGGGAACACTGTCAACCACTATTCTTAAAATTCGGTATAATGCCTTTACCATCTTTACATATATACTTCTCTCTAATTGAAATACATAAAAACGTCAGTAGTTTTGATACCCACTCTGATTTACACAACTATAGTACAAGATCTGCAAATTTACTAAGGATACCTCGTTTTAGGCTGAAAAAGTCTGAAAGTAATTCATTAAATTTTAATTTGTATAATAAACTACCCCTGAAGTAAAGTCACTAAATTTAAATCGTTTTAAAAACAATGTTAGAAGTATTATATTAAAACATTGTTTTTATTCAATTGAAGATTATTTACGGGCATCACTCTAATAAACAAGAAATTGATAAATAATAATAGATGATAAAAGATTACCCATTTAAAATCGCATTGTATTTATTATATTGATGTGGAGCAGAACTACCCGATATTTAGTTTAAATTTGTTAATTAGTTTAATTTTGTTTTATGTGTGTTCATAGGTGTATGTATGTGTGTGTGTATGTATATGTGTGTATATGTTGCATGCATGTGTGTACATGTGTATGTATGTGCATGTGTATATGTATGTGCATATATGTATGTATGTATGTTTGTATATACACTGGTTTGTCATATATGTGTTTTTATTTATACGGATATACTATGTACATTATAGCTTATGTATTGTATTTGTGCTTTGTATATTTATATTTATATATATCAACCCTGATGATCTTTAAAAAAAATATATATTTTTTTAACTATAAGATTTTGTGCTCTGACTTGCTACAAATGTACAAACCTGTATATAATGTGGTTAAATAAACGATATCTATCTATTCCATTTACAAATTCGCTATATACAAAGTGCTGAGTCTATATTTTTTTGTTTTGTAAACCCATGTTGATTTTGGGAGAGCATCTTATTAATTGTAAGAAAATTTACAAGCTGTATGTTAATTGCAGATTCAAAAATTTTTGATACACTAGGAGATAGACTGATTCCTCTATAGTTGATAACTAAGTTTGGGTCACCCTTTTTGAAAAGAGGTATTACATTGGATATTTTCAGTTTTTCTGGATATATGCCTTGTTCTAGCGAGAGATTGATTATATATGTGAGAGGTTGAACTATATACACACCAATAATTTTTAACAGAGTGTTAGAGATCTCATCAACTCCAGAAGAATTTGAGTTTTCTTAACTTTTTTTATTAGTTCTAGAACATCCTCCTCTGTTAGGGCTCTAAGAAATAATGAATTCTTAGAGGGCTTTACACATGATCCTAGATACTGATGATCTATATATTTTGACAGATTTATGGTTAAATTTTTAGAGGCAGATATAAAAAATCATTAAAAACCTCAGCACATTGAGCCGAATTCAGAATTTTGCCATTATCCTCTATTTCGATATGTAAGTTACTTTTTTTGGATTTACCTAAAATGTTATTTATTATATCCCACATGGCTTTACTTTTGTTTTTAGCTTTTGATATTAGCTGATCATTTTGTTTTATATAAGTTGCTAATAATAATTGCCGATATTCATTATTCACAATTTTAAATTGTTCTTTAAATTGTTCATATTTCCTACTAAGGTCAGCAAAAAGTTGTACTCTACTTCTGGCAGCGATTATTTCAGGGTTTTTTATGCATGCTTGTGTTTTATTCATTTTTTTATTATTAATTTTAGATATAGGAAAGCAAATTTCAAAATAATGTGAAATAGTGTTCATGAATGAATTAAAAGCATTGTTACAGTCGTGAGCGGCCCAAACATCATCCCAGCTTGAATTTTTTAAATATGTACAAAAGTTTGCTATGTTGTCATTAAAAAGACGTTTATAGTGAATTTCATTCTCAACCACTTTATTTAAAGAAAATTTAATATACTGGGCAAAATGATCTGACAAATTATTTTTAATTATATTTGCTTCAGAGATTACTTCTTTGTCATTAACTATAATATTATCAATACATTTACTAGATGTAGAAGTAATACGAGTTGGCTCGCGAATAGTAAAACACATATTGTTGCAGTTTAGGACATTTAAGAGTTCACGTGAGGCAGGATTATTTGCATTAAAATCAATATTAAAATCACCACCTATTATTAAAAACTTATTACTATGTAAGAACATATCTAACAGTTTACCAAACTGTTCAAGAAACATATTGACATCACCATTTGGAGGGTGGTATACAACTATTACAACAATATTATATCCGTTAATTTCAACACAACACTCGAAAATATTAACCAAAGAAAACTCATCACAGTGAGGTATACGCTTAATTTTCATACTATTTCTGCAAAAAATTGCCACACCACCATGTTTTTGTTTAGGTCGACAATATGACGCACATAAATTAAAATCTTGGAGGATGATTAAGTCCATTTCTTCATCCGATTGCCAGTGTTCGCTTAATAATAACACATCTGTATCATGATCACTTAAAAATATTTCCAACTGCTGAATCTTGTTTCCTATACACTGAATATTTTGATGTGTTACCACAAAAGAGTCAGCTCTTACTATGGATCTAAATCCAGTTGTGATAAATGGTGGTATAAAAAATTGTCATTATTTACAACAATTTGTGGATCACTGCTGATAGATGTTTGTTTGGTGTTTGGTTCGTATACTACACATGAGTCCAAATTAATAAATCTTAAATTTTTCATAGGTTTTGAATTCTTAATTGTATTAGCAAGAGATCACGAAATATATTTCTTTAAATCTTGGTCGTTTTTATTATTAATCTCCACATAGCTTGTATATCCTTGCGTATAATTATTAAATTTGCACAAAAAGTCACTTAACTTAACATTATATTTGTAAATATGATATATCTGGGTATTTTTCTTCGAGAAGTACGGAACTGAGGTAAATAAAACATTTGTATGTGAGCATTGTTTCAGTTTATTACAAATAAAACGAAATGAAGGAGTCTTTCTTGCGTATATATCGTTTGAACCTGCTATTATTATAATGTAATCATTTAAGGTATAATTGTCAGCTAAGAACTCGACTCTATCCATCACTTCATTTAATCGCGCTCCAGGTTTAACAACAGAACTTATTTTGTACATACTCGGATCCAAAAACTTCCCTAATTTTATCGTTTATGCATTTAGCATTGTCATCACCTAATATAAGTACTGGCTTTTTTATTAGACATTTTGTACTTTAGTATCACCAACATTGTCATTTGTTTTGTTTTGATTTTTATTATGTAACACATTATTAGTAGGTTACATACAGGCGACTGAATTTATTTCCTCATGCAAACTGATGTTATTAGTTTTTGTTATTTTTATCTTTCATAATTATTATTTTCTTATGTTTCTCATTATTTATATCCTTTTCTTTATCTTTATGTAGACACCCTGTATGCGTTGGTGGAGTGTTTTTAAAATCAGTGGAACTTGTATTTGTACAAACTTTTTTTAAAAATCTTTTTTTGTTCTGTTTGTGTAGCTACGGCTTTTGTTTCTTTATTACTAAGATTTTTTATTGATGGTTTCAGTTTTTCTATGCAGTTATTTAGATCCTTTATTTTATCATCCTGGGACTTAATAATTTCGTTCATTTCCATCTCGCAGAAAGATGCATCTGCCATAAATATACGGTTGTTTTTTTTTAAAGTTTGAATATACTTATCTTTACAGCTGTTATCTTCTTTTAATTCATCTATAATTTTTTTGAAGTCCTCCCTGTCTTCAACGTCATTTTTATGATTATTACTTATAAGATCGTTTCTGCAGCATATGATTTGGTTTCCTTTTACCATTTCAATTTTGTTCTTAAAACGAGGTATACAAGTTTTATGATAAATACCAAAATATTGAATACATACATAATGTGAAAAACTCTTGTTTTTACAACACTCAAAATTATTAAAACTCGGGGATTGTACACTACACACAACTTTACTATCTGCCATATTAATCATAACTATATGCTAGAATGCTATAGCTAGAATGCTTTATTCAAAGTATTCTATTTAAAATAAGCAAGTTGGTATCTACTTCTGGTATAACCGGAAATGCCAGATGCTTGTAATTATCTTAGTTGGATTGACCATACTGCCATTAATATTTCTCTAAATTTTCTGGTGCGTACTTTTCCCTATATTGATCGATGCAGTTCCTGGTGAGACACCCTGTATATAAATCTTCTCCAGCATCGGTGGATGTATTTATTTTAATTTACATACTATCTAAATAAATAAATAAATAAATTTATTGTGTACAAAAAGTACAAGAAAAAAAAAACATTAATTCAATAAAAGGTAAGAGTTCGACAAGACCGTTCCTCCACTCTTCCTATGAATCATATTACAAAGACAATTAAAATTTAACATTAGCCCTCAACACTAAAATTAATAAAGGAATAAATACAAAGAAAAAAGGAATTATACTCATAGTGCTATGGAAATACTGCTTTTAAATGCTCTTTAAATTTTGATTCTGACAAACTAATAAATCTCAGAATTATATTTAAAACTGTAGGTGCCCTGTAGGCAAAACATCCCTCAAATTTAGATATATTATGTTGTAGCACTGTGTAGTTATCTATTCATACATTTATATTATGAATTTCTGACCTTTTTAATGTTATACAGATAATGAGGTTTTTTACTTTTGATTAGTCTTTTTAGGAAGCAACTGAATAAATAGTTGATTCTGCCTTGTATTGTTATGTAAAGTCTATGTGTCGTTATGTAAAGTCATAGACCACACGAGTAAAGCTGCTGTAATGACATGTCAAAAAAACACCTAACGTTGACTGGTGGAGACAAAGGCAATGAAACAGGGAAGAGCTTTATGTAAAGAAGTTTGCGAGGTAAATACTGTTTACTGTACTGTCTGCACCTGTTTTGCAGCCTACTCCTGTTATTTACGTCATGACATCCAAATTTCCGATGTATCCTAATAACCACAAGTCAAAGCCGGTACCGCTCTATACCTACACTTGCAAGAGTTGCCTTTGTAAAATACCACAACATTTTTCTTGCTCAACTCTTAAATTTTCTGGCCCTGCCACGCTTATGCTGCCGGGTCAGCATTTACTAGTTTAATGGTGTTAATGAAACTAATGATTAATTCAGTGGTCTTATATTCATTATAAATATTCACATACATATATAGAGTAGAATAGAATAGAAAAATATTTATTGTGAATTATATATATGTACAAAAACATTATACAAACACAAAAATGCGACATTCATATATACGTTCTTCCATGCCACCACATACTCCGTTACAAAAAACTACTTAGTACTAATGTTTACATCACTCTGTAACAGACAACAAACAAAAATGAAGTGAGGAAAAAAAACCAGAAAAATATACATACAATAATATAACTAATGCTGCATGCTTTATGCGTATTTAGTATATTTTCTTTGTAAGTCCTTCTGAAACTACTTATTGATCTATTTTGCATCATATTATAAAATTCACTTTTATTGAACAAATTAACAACTAAATATGAAAAGCAACACTCAAATTTCTTGCTATTGTGCCTAGGTATGGCGAATCTTACTATATTTCGCAGATTTAAATTGTGCAGTTCTTGTCTGGGTATTACATAGTCATACAAATATTCAGGTTTTTTGATTGCATAAATTTTGAATAGAAACACACCAAAAAGTAGTAGCCACCTGAACTCTATTTTTAGGATGGAATTTACATTATAAGTAGGTGTTATATGATCAAATTTACTAATACCATATGCAAAACGAACACATGAATTCTGAGCTAGTTGCATTTTATTTTTAAATTCTGCAGTTGAATAACTGTAATAGACTGTTATGCAGTAGTCGATATGTGGATAAAGAAGCGATTCCACTAGCTTGTACTTGATTTTATCAGAGAAAATAAATTTAAATTTATACAGTGATATATGTTTCATATAAATGACCCTTATTTTATTGGTAACATGTTCCTAATAATTTAAGTTTGCATCAAATACGACTCCTAGATTTCTAGCTGAATCCTTACGATGTATTTCTATTCCATTTATGTGCAAGGTGGTAAAATTATATAAATTAACTTTATTCATTAAGACCTTAGTACCTATTATTAAGAAGCAGCTCTTGAAGCATTTAAGCGTAGCCCATGTTCCTCTGACCAATTAAATATTCTGCCTAAATCTGCATTAACTTCCTCTAGAGCATAACTGGCTTCTGTTGGTTGAAATGTTTTTATAAGCTGCGTATCATCTGCATAAAGATGTATAGCGCTGTGATTTATAACATCAGGTAAGCTTGCAGTGTACAAGCTAAATAATGTAGGACCCAATATGCTACCCTGTGGGACTCCTTGTCTAATAATAACAGAATTTGATCTAGATCCCTCTACTTCAACAATTTAAGTTCTATCAGTCAAATAGCTTGTAAACCACATGCAAACTGTCTCGGAGAACCCGTAATAGCTCAGTTTTAGCATGATAAGTTCATGGTCTATCAGATCAAATGCCTTGCTATAGTTAAGCAAGACCAAGCAAGCTACCTCCGATCTGTCTAGACCACTCAGAATATCGGTCGTGACGTTACTTAATGCTGTAGCTGTACTATAGTTAGATCTAAATCCTGATTGAATAACGGGCAACAAATTTTCATCAGAGATGAATTCGGACATCATGGTAAAAACAATTTTTTCTATAACTTTCGATAAGATGGGCAGAATATTTATAGGCCTTAAGTCACTATAGTTAAGAGCATTTGATATTTTTGGAATGGGCTTTATTATAGACATTTTCTAAATGTTAGGAAAATCTCCATTTTATAGAGATTCATTAATTACACTTTGAAGGAATTTAGTAATATGTGGCAAACTTAAATCTAACATTTCATAACTGATTTCATCAATTCCCATGCATTTTGATTTTAACTGCCTAAAAGCATTCTGGATGTCATTTTCTGTAATGAATCTAAACCGAAATAATGTTTTCATTAAACTTATTATGTCTATAATAATCCAAGGTTGTATTACTAATGGGGGCGGCTAATTGATTTACCTGCGAGAAACATTTACTTATATCAGAGACAACCACGAGACATTCAAGTACATATAAAAATGTGTTCGGTTTTAGGTATAATTACTGACATACTTCTATCCTTGTTGTACATAGGAGTTTCCCAATGAATCTATCTTTGTTGCAGTTTGGGAAGATTTTCGTAGATGCCGCTGGCAGTACAGGAAATGTCATCGTTGATGTTGGATCCAATCACCATATTGTTTGTTTTGATGCTGATATTGTGTAGTGTGTGTCGTTTTTTATTTTATATTGGATTACGAACTGTAAAATACTGTGACTTTTAAATACTATTTTATTTGAACTTTTTATTAGTGCTCGTGTAGTATATAATTTTATTATAACCATGCCACAAAAACATTGTCTTATTTGTGGATTCAATGTAGACCAGGTAGAAAAAAATGCACTATTTTCCAGTCAATGACCAAAAGTAAGTTTGTGTTTTGTGTTTTAAAGGCATTTAAATGAAATTGTTTCCTTTTTTGTTAGGTCCAACCATTTGCCATAAACCCAAGATTTCTGTTATAGTCACTGAATTTATCTTTGATAATGTGAACTTCTCATGGTATTCCTGTTCTGACCATATGAAATTGTAACCAGGGAGATCGTGCAAGCTGTGTGGAAAATTGGGATTCTTTGGTGGTGTAAAAGGAAAAACCAAGAAAACATCCGGAATCATAAGGATGCAAAAAATATAAACATGCTGACAACATTCCAGCATCGATAGTTGTTGATATAAGTTTTGTTCCAGCAGCAGTCAGAAACAGTTTGCAAACTATAAAATAAATAAATATGTTTTATTTTATTAGCTTCTTATGGCTTGATAACTTTAATGCTATTATTGATGTATTTTTATTAATTTCAAGTGTTGATGTTGTTTGAAACTGTAATATGTACATTTGCGCCTACCTAATAAGTTTATATTTACCCAATAATTATTAATTAGGTGTATAATTTATGTACCTTCGAACAAGTACTTCTTCGTTTCTTGTGTAAGATATGTATATTTATTTGTAAAAACCTATCGGTGTTTATAATATGTTTTGTTAATGTAAATTTTACCTAAGCAATTAAATATTATTACTATTATATTTGTATTGTCAAATTGCAGACCACATTGTATAAATAATGTGTAGCATTAATCGATGTTGATACATATATCTGGGATGTTGTGAAGCAAATGTACATTTTTTTCCCTATTGGTAGGCTAATTATATATTTTTTTGTACTTGCCATATAGGTTTTGTATTACATATGTACCTGTTGTTCAAGAAAGTATTATAATCATTATTTAATTGTAAAATGTTTAACTTTTTGTTTAGCCATTTATTTTTCTGTGGTTTAGATTATTTAAAATATCTTCATAATTATTGCATTCGTTGTGGTTTGTTATTTTATTGATTTTCTATCAATAAACGATTTATTTTACCTGTTTTATTTCTTCATTAAAATGTAACTGAAAATATGTCGACAAAATGCATCGCGCGCTTTTTTAAATAATAATAATAATAATAATAATAATAATAAATCACGGCTCATCATCGCGCACGCCATCTATTCTAATCTTCCCAAACAGTAGACCAGTGCAATATTCTGAATAGAAACAATACAAGTACTTGAACGTCTCGTGGTTGTCTCTGCTTATATTATTGGCATTTTTTAAGTGGGCAGGAATTTCATTGGATGGTTTTGAGTGAACATTCCACTGGTTGAATTTAGCCCAGAGTATTTTTGAATTTTTACTAATTTTATTTATTTCAAAATTCATTTAAGCTTTCTTTTTCACTTCTTATAGCAAATGATAAATAATTTTTTAAATCAAGATAGTACAATTTATGTTCTGGATGATGTGTACGTTGATATCTATTCAGAGCTTTTTTCTTTAGTTTGATAATCTCCTTTATCGAATCTATAATATATGGCTTATATGGATGCTTTAGTTGGACAGTTTTAACTGGGGCATGTATGTTAAATACATTGGTTAGCTGTTGATTGAAGGCGATCACTTTATTATCTAATGAGTCAAGTTTTACAATGCTATTAAAATATAAATTAAGATATTTTTATATCTACCTCAAAATTGTGTATGTCGAAGTTACGAAAATCTCTATAAGATATTGTTTTAGCTTCATGTTTAGGAATATTAACTTTAATTTTACAATGAACTAATCTGTGGTCAGTTTGATTATACATATCAGTAGTACCTGTTTCAGTTACTTCTAATTTGCGGTCTACACATACTATATCGATCAAAGTGCTACTAGTTCTGGATAACCTTGTTGATTCAGAAATTACTTGATTCAAATTAAAGCTGTTCAATATTTGTTCCAAGCAACAGCGGTTCTTCTATAGGGTCATTTGGTCAATGACCTCCCACATACAAATAAAAAATTAGAGCTATTCATTTTCTGAAGTTTAAAAATATATAATATATATTTTTAAGAATATTAAAAATATATATATATATATTACATATTTTTAAACTTCAGAAAATGAATAGATCTATTTTTTTATCTGTATGTGGGAGGTCATTGACCAAATGACCCTATAGAAGAACCGCCATTGGTTCCAAGTACATTTTGTCAGATGCTTGTTCCAAGTAATTTATATTTAGATCACCTAAGAGTATAGTACAATCAAATTGGATGGAAATTGTGAAAAGGATTTTTCTAAACAACATATATCTTTGTACGGCACTAAGGGAGGTTTATACAATGCACCTAATAGGATCTTTAACTGATTAACTTTAACATAAAGCCACAAATGTTCTATATCATTATCTTCATCGGTAACAAATGTTACATCTACCATCTCACACTGGAGAAAGTTTAATACATAAACTACGACTCCATCACCTCTTGTTATTCTATCAGTTCGATACATAGCGTAACTCGGTATATTTAATAGGGAACTAGGATATTCTGGCAATAACCAAGTTTCTGTAACAGCAATGATATGGAACTTTTCACTTAAAACCACGTCATTAAATTCATCATATATCTTATATAATAATTATAAAAAATAACCTAATAAATGTGGCACATTCAAATTTATATTTGTATTATTTTCTATGCTACAATCTATTATAAATTATTAAATTTACAGTAATACAAAAGTAGATCTATAACAGTACAATATACTTTTAAAAACATGTCAAATATACAAAAAAAAAAAATTTCACAGGATACTGAGTAAAAGAACATAGACCAAAGTCTGGAGCTATACCAAATTGGACGGTTCTAAAATAACCGCTTTTCATACGAAAATAAACTATGGACATTTCCTTCCATCTGTGCCGAGTGAGATCGTAACTCAAAACGAAGATCACCAGAATACATCATTTCCCTGGAAAAAAAAATATTTTTCAAAATTTCATTTTATTAATAATAATAATAATAAAAAAAGGGGTGCAAGGCCGGCAACCTCCGCGTTGGTGCACCCTGGACAGGCAGAGGTAACTCTGCCTGACTAATGTCGGCCGGGGGTACCAAGGCTAACCACCTGGTACCCCTTCTACTTCGGATTCCATACAACCTTAGGAGAAGGGCTCCTCACGATCGACCCCAAGCGGATGGGGGTCAGAGACAGGGGGGAGGGGCCTCACCGGATAGTCTCAACAACGACGAAATTGGCAATGTACACGGACGCTTTAAGTGGACGAGGGAACTTCGGGATGACTTGCTGACCTGCCGCGAGAGTAGTGAACCTGAGCGAAGGGGATACATGGCGCGATTGCATGCACTTTGGTGCGGAATGCATCCAGAGCATCGCGCCTTCTCTCAACAACATCTGAGAGATCAAGTATCCTTTCTGCTCAGGACAGGTTACGTAAGGGCACCCCGTCAGCTGGAAGAACTGCCAGCCGCAGTCCCACCGCAGCAATTACCAGCTGATGGGGAACATCCTTTAGAGTTCACCGGTGTAGACTTAAGGACGAGGGTTAGCCTTAACACCAGGGCTAACCTAAAGCCACAAGACCTGGCTAGAAAGGACGCGGTCATCGATGAGGAAATTCCAGAAGATGTAGACCTCTGGCAAATCAACTGTGCCGTGTACAACGCCGCGAAACAACTCGTCCCTCGTGAGAGGTCAACCAATCACGGGATCGAGAAAGCCAAGCGGCGTGTACAAAAAATCGAAGGCAAGATACAGTCGGCCAGACAACACGCTTCTCGGATCCAGAGTGTGGTGGAATATAAGACGACTGGTAGAGTTTTTACTCCCAGAATCCGGCGCATAGCAGCCGGATTAAGACGTCAACACCGTACTCTAAATCTGACGGTGATGCTTACCATCAATCAGCACTGTCTAGATAGGAAGAGGCGGGTGAGAAAACAATTTGTTCCGTACGAATCCTTCCCGCCTCTTTCAAGAGCCACAGCGTGTTGTCGAGAATCCGCCGACTGTAGAAGATGTCGAAACCTTCTGGAAGGGAATCTACGAAACGCCGCGTCCATTCAATAGCGACACTCCATCAATTGCACACTTCGAGGCTCTGTGTCACAGACATCTTGAAGAGCCAGAAGAAGTGTGCCCGGCAATCAGTACGGAGGAAGTCCAACAAGCACTTGTTGGTACCAAGAACTTCGCTGCCCCGGGCCCAGACGGCATTAACAACTGGTGGTGGAAGAAATTTTCTTCCACTCACCGCCGTCTGGCGCGAGTTTTCGACTCATGGTTGAACGAGGGGCAGCAGATTCCGGACTGGTTCGTCGAGGGACGTACTGTGCTTATCCCCAAAAAGGGGGATCTTTCCGACCCGAGGAATTATAGGCCGATCACCTGCCTTAACTCCTGATACAAGATATTTACACGTATCTTGTATGCTAGGACGCTGAGGTCTGTTGATCCGGTCTTCCAGCAGATACACGAACAGCGTGGTGCCAAGAAGGGCATGGCAGGTTGCAAGGACAGCCTGCTGATAGACCGCTGTATTACACAGGATTCTGTGCAATACAAGCGGAATCTATCGATGGCCTGGATTGATTACCGCACGGCATTTGATACAACATCGCATGAGCTGTTGTTGTACTTGCTCGAATGTCTTGCGGTACCAGCACCACTAGTGAGATGCATAGAACAGCTGCTACCGCTCTGGAAGACCCGCTTCACCATAATATCAGGTGCACAGCGGGTCACGACAGGGCAGGTGGCATTTAGGAGAGGAGTTTTCCATGGTGACTCCCTGAGTCCTCTCCTCTTCTGCATCTCACTGCTGCCGTTGTCTGTTGGGCTCCGCCAAACCCGCGGATATCAATGCGAGCCACCCAGCGACCGGAGGCATAAGGTCACCCATCTATTTTATATGGATGACCTTAAACTTTATGCCTCCGGAGAGCGCGAACTACAAAACGCTCTTAGGGTGGTCGAAGAATATACGCGGGCAATTGGTATGGAGTTCAAGTTGGACAAATGTGCAGTCGTCCACCTCAAGAGAGGACGATGCGGGGAATTCCCTGAAGATGCGCAGCTCGCAGACGGAAGCATCCTAAGACATCTGGATGCCGGAGAGACCTATACACATCTGGGTGTGCAACAAAGGCACATCCAGGATGTATCACAAATAAAAGATTCTCTCCGCGGCAAGTACAGACACCGCCTCCGAAAGATTTGGTCTTCCGAACTTTCGGGGAAGAACAAGGTGTCTGCAACTAATATGCTTGCCGTTCCGATTCTGCTCTACTCCTTCGGAGTAGTAAAGTGGAGGGTAGATGAGCTGCGTCAATTAGAGATACCCGCAAGATGATGAATATACAGAAGCATTCATCCTAGATCGTCCGTTCCTCGTGTGTACCTCCCACGTCAACGGGGGGGCCGAGGACTCTTGAGCCTGGAGTGTACGCATGGCAGAGTAGTACCGAGTATGGCATGTAACATACTCAGGAGCTCAGATTCCCTCTTGCGGTTCGTAAAACATCACGAAACTGTAGGAGTGGGAGCTGGATTGTTCAAGGCAGCAAAAAGAGCCGCAGATGAACTCGGTCTCGCATTTGACATCAGGCGAGGTGCTGATGTTGAGTCAGTCACCGAACTTCAGCCAAATCGTCTGAAAGCCCGAATTAGAGCTGCCATACAGGAAAATCTGTTTCGGCAGCACGTCGATAAACCCCAGCATGGTGTCTTCTATAAGAACATAGAAACACTGGGTTTATCGACCAGGCTGACCTTCGCCTTTCTAAGCTCAGCAGGGCTTAAGTCGGAGACCGAGGGATTCATTATGGCCTGCCAAGATGGTGTTATCAACACCTTGGTCTACCGTAGCCGCGTGTGGCGTGTAGAGGTTCCTGATATCAACTGCAGGACCTGCCATCAGGCGCCGGAATCGCTCATGCATTTACTTTCTGCATGCCCCATATATGCGATGTCGGCCTACATCCACTGACATAACGCGGCTTTACGAGTGCTATACTACCATCTAAGGCACTCGTACGGGGTAGACCAGACACCAGTGCTGCCTTACGTCCCCGGAGATATTGAGTCCGTTGTCGAGAACGAGAAATGCCGGATTTACTGGAACTACTCGGTCAGGCTAATCCATGCCAACAAGCCTGACATAGTCCTCCTCGACCATCAACTCAAGGTGATGTATGTTATCGAGTTCTCGGCACCTGCGGAGAAAAACATCACCTTGAAGGAGGAGGAGAAACGGACCAAATATCGCGATCTCCGGTACGAGCTCCAAGTGCTCTACCCAGGCTACTCGGTCAAAATGGTCGTCCTTATAATCGGTGTACTCGGAGGAATAAAGCCTACGCTGCTCTCGGAACTGAAGATCATACCGGCCTGCCAAAAATCAGCCGAGTGGCTGGCAGGCCAAATGCAGAAAACGGTCATTCTGGGTTCTCTCCGTTTGCTTAGGGCACATGATTCTGGTATCTACAGTCACGAACCATGCGGGATGTGGGGAGTGGCTATAGTTGATGTGCCGGCGCGACTCCCCGTGAGGCGTCGGAGGTCACGGGAGGACTGACCGGCATCGGATATTCCGGAAAAAAAAAATTATCAACCATTTTGTAATATACAGTGTGTTTCCCAAACAATGTAAAATACTTGTGGCACCTGTCAAAACCCTGTGAAGTACCCCAGCCCTGGGCTGTTTCATCGCGGATAAATTTCCTATATTTTTTACATAAAACTAAATTATTTCCAAGCATTTATATCATTAAATTCCAAATTAACTATTATGTAAAAGGGTTAAATCATTTTCTTAGAATTTTGGCAAAAAACGTATGCATTCAAACTATAGAGTCTAAATTATTCAGCTATGTAAACGAAAACACAGTATTCATTTGATATTTTAAAACGTTGACAAAACTGTACAAAATCACAAAGCATTCTTCAGCCGAGAACCGATAACACAAACAAACCAAAGTAAACACGAAGGGTTGTAAGAGCTTTACTAAGAATAGGGTCAAAGGCTAATAAACATAGTCATTATATCACTTTTCACTTAAAGTATTTTGAGTTTTATAATTTCGGTGGGAGAGCACAAGTTTGCGTTTGGCTATCTCCGTCAAGCTTGCAGGCTTGAACAACGTACCCACTCACGGGAAATCATATAAATACGCGAGATTTCGTTCAATCGAGGTCACATCTCTGACAACCCCAAGCTATAATACGCTTTGGTTCTACGGAATCGGGTACGAAGAGATTGTACGACTCTCTGTGATATAGTTGTGCTCCAGGTCAACTGTCTGACTGCCCGAAGTTTCACGCTTTGATTCTATGGAATCGGGAAATAAGAGAGTGGCTCTGTCTCGGAATTATAGCTATCCACCAGCATTGGGAGTCGCGCTTCATTAGCGTGCGATAACCACCAACACCGCGGCGACATGGAGGCGAGTAACTCAGGTGTTATTCCAGAATCCGGGGGAGTGGGCCCAGCGGAACTCTCCGTGTGTCCACGAATTGGTAAGGACCACATTTAAATAATTTTTATACTGCGTTGCTATTTTCTACATACTCGAGCTCACTAACATTCATTAAACTAATTAAATTTCTTTGTTACGAGTGAAATGGCAACGTTAATCAACGTACGACTGTATATACTTGGGTTTCGCGGTTTTTAACAATATTTGACCAGTGCGGTGGTACCAAATGATTTACAGATGGTTTTTCTGTTATAATGCACTGCTCAATACATTTTTATTAATAATTAGTACAGCCTATATTAATTCAGATAGGATCAGTAATAGTAGTTAGAACTTTCATTAGCTTTACCAAATCAAGTTAGGGCAAAATAAGATAAGGTACAAAATCAATAGCGTCCAGATGAATCTGCAATATTTGTAACTTTATCAAATTTCACTTCTTGTGAGAGGATCTTGAGTGGTCAGCTGGCAGATTAGTATGGTCAGGTGTCGATACCACCACATGCGGTCTTTTGAACTCTTTGAGTGTTTTGATCAGTGGGTCTTGTCTCTCGACAGGGGGGCCCAGTGGCCGGCATCCAGTGAGTATCGTTTAATGTTTTAACACCATAGCTACCGTACACACGTGCCGTAAATGCGGTTAACGCCTGCCAACCCCTACATAAAACTCTACAGGGTAGTTCGTTTCCCTTGGTTTAAGTCGTGAAGTCGGGGTGTAATCGGCAAGCCCACAAACAAATGGACAGTTGTCCCAACGCATATTAATTGGCAGCGTTAGTTGTATTTGTGGTACTGTTGTATGGTGACAACGAGTTCGCTGGCTGCGTGCGGGTGCCCGCGCCTGTGTGTTTTTTCCATACATTTTTGTGACTTGCCGTATATACATATTGTATCTTTAATGGTCAATAACTATTATTATTATATTATTAATGGTGTATAAATTACAATAAAAATGAAGTGTGTGTGTGTGTGTCTCATTCCATCCACTAGTGGTGTGATGGGGGGTAATTCACCACTCCTTTTTAAAACTTTTTATACAGGTATTTGAAACATCGCCGCTGGTATAAAACTTTTAAGGACATAATTTTCTAAAAATCTACATTTAGTTTAAAAATGAGCGTTCTTGGAATTTTCAATGATCCGTCTCACTTTGAAGCTCATTAGCTTGGTGTCTATTCGACTTGAAAACAAATTTTTCGGACACAATTTCTGTATTCTTAAAAAGTTTATACGGGCCATTTTTTTACCTAGAAGCCACTGGTAAGGCGGTATTGGCAAAATAAAACCTTTTGGGCGCCGCACCTCAAGATCAAAAATTCAAAAGTAGAAATTTCTACTTTAATAAAACTAGAAATTTCTAATTTCAAAAGTAGAAATTTCCATTTTAAAATTAGACATTTCTACTTTCAAAAGTAGATATTTCTAGTTCTAAAGTAGAAATTTCTAGGTTTTTTTCATTTGCTGTGGCCCTTGAGAGTCATCGTATGAATCAGACCTCTACGAATAGTTTGGTGTAAAATACTTATTTTTGGAAAAATTTCAGGAGGTATTAGTAGTAAACAATCGATATACTTACACTATTATTAAATAGGTGTTTATTTTAAATGTTGTTATATGTTTGGTGTATTCTGATTGTCTGTTTTAAAGCAACTGAATTATTTTAACACAGTATTTTAGCTCTTAAAGTTTTGTTTATGTTACAGAGATAACGTTGGATTTTTACATAAACCCAAGTAGCATTTCGAATTGTAATTTGGTCGCGCAAACGTTGTGACGGGGGTCACAACGTTGGCGTCATCAAATTACACTCAAAATACTAGTTTGGAGACGGATACAACCCAAGTCAAGATGGAACAGTCCAACATTAAAGTGGACAAGGGCTCCAAAAAGACCGAAGCCTTAAAATGTTGCCACAAGTAGGGTACATTCAGGTAAGTTTCATCACGCAAATGCTGCCTGAGGTGCTTAGTAGAAAGTTTATCAGGGAAAAAATCGATATAGTGCTAATTCAACAGCCTTGGTGCATGTTATTCAAGTAAAAGGACTCCCAACCAACATATGTAAGTTAATTTATTCAAACAAACATGATAATCCAAGAGCAGCAATGCTGCTTAATAATAAAACAAACTTTGTTTCTATTTTCTAAATTCTACTGTATATCTACATATTATGATGACTCTATCCTTCTATAAAGATAACCACGAGGGGGGCGAACACGGCCATTAGTATGCGCAACTTACGTTTGACCATTGGCAGCAGAAGGGTGTGTGCGGTTTAATATCATACTTCATCATAAATGAGCCACATACCGGTGAGAAGTGTAATTATACCAATTCATGCAAGAGTGTAATGTAGGTTAAACATTTTTATAGATCGTTTAGCAAAATGTACTAAATTCTACTGAACATTATTTATTTAGATTTATTTTCTTACCTAAGCCCACTTAAGGATTTTGTACCAATATCTTGGCAACCATGTCTGATGCCACATTGTAGATAAGGAACAAACCTTAATACTGATCCTTTATCCACGATACTGCCACTCACACCTTGAGCTACTTTTAATTTATCGACTTCACTGGAAAAAAAAATACATTTCTAATTATTAATAAAGAAACTATTAACAAAATAAAGGTTTTGTTGGTGAGTTATAGTACTATTCACTCAGTCGCAAACTATAAGCAGCAGAAATAGGAGGAAAAATGGTATGGAAATAACAAGATTGGGGATGGAGACACTCCAAATATGGTTTGGTTCCAATTCCCACCAATATCTATGGATATTACATAAACAAATAATATATGTCAAGTTTCACGCTTGACATATTCTAAAAAAGATAAATAACTTTGAAAAAGGAAACAGATTCGTTTCCTGAAACGTTAGGGAATTATTATTATTATTAATTATATGATTACACATATTACATATTCAATACAAATTTGATTTAAAATAAAGGTAACAAATAAATATAATTATCTATAAAATATATATATGCACCTAGGTGAGCAAACACCTGTATGTGCAGTAAGAAAAAATATATATAAAGACGTATCTATATAATTGATTTTATAAACATAATAATACTGCCTATAATATACATGAATATATGTATTAAATCAAAAGTAAATCAGAAGAAATCATTGTGTTAAAAGAAGAGATAAATAAAGTAAATTTAATTCAAATACAAAAACAAATTTAATTACAAAATTAAATTATAAATTAAATTACAAGAGGCTATTTATGTAATTACTGTTTTGGTGTATAAAACTTTTGCACTTATTAACAAAACAATTGTATTTAGTTGTTGATCTTATTTCATGAGGCAAGATATTAAAAAATTTCGGTGCTAAAATTGAAGCACATCTTTGATTTGCATCATATATTCTAAAAGGCACAACCATTATTTTATTTGAGTTATGTCTAGTTTGGTAACAGTGGTTCACAAAATTTTTATTTTCAGATTTAAAACAAAATATACAATTACTAAGATAGTACAAATATCGGACATTTAATATATATATATATATATATATATATATATATATATATATATATATATATATATATATATATATATATATATATATATATATATATATATATATATATATATATATATATATATATATATATATATATATATATATATATATATATATATATATATATATATATATATATATATATATATATATATATATATATATATATATATATATATATATATATATATATATATATATATATATATATATATATATATATATATTGATACCTGTTAAGTTGTCACTTCCAGTATATGACAGAGTCTTCCTGACTTCCGAGTCTTCCTGCTTATATTTTCCCATATATTTATCATATTTGTTGTTAGGGGGACCTTCTTAATCCGAATGTCAAAAGAGGGGAAAAGATTATTGACTTTTGTGAATCGTATATATGACATACAAAAGATACCGAAGTGACTTCCAAAATATATAATATTTTAGGAAGTTGATATGTCGTTGCCACTTCATGCGATGTTGCTAGATCTCTGGAAGTGACAAGTGTGTATGTATGATACTTTTTTTATATATATTATATGCACGAAGCAACGGTGGACGACCCTGAATTAACGATACACATATTATAGTTATCTTTTGAATATATTTTTGTTTATATTACCCTGGAGCCGCGTTTTGGCTGTGTTAGCGTTTTTGGCTTTTAACATTTATTTACTCAGCATTCATTCTGTTTTAAACTATCTGTTTAGTTGCATTGTAATTAGGATAAATTAAAAAGAAATCTTTATACACTGGTTTTTAATTTTTTTTTGTCAAAAGGGATTTTATGCTGCAAGCCCTTCGTTGCACAAATATTGTTGTATAATAAAGTATTTAAGTTGTCTTATCGGTTTATAAGTTGTTGTGGTTGAGGATTTCGAATATTCTGAGCACAATTATTGATTTTTAGAAAATTCGGGACAAAAAAGTGTAATAGTAATAAAAACTGGACGTGGAAGTATACTATAATAATAATAATTAATACCATTATTTCATTTATTTCAGTGGACTATGCTACATAGTATAGGAAAAGTCAAAATGTAAGAAGCCTCAACCAAAAAAGAATTTTAAAGATCATGAAAATACATAATTTCACAAAATTATAAAATAAGACAAGTAACGAATAAAATTCAATATAAAACAGTAAATAGAAATAACAACTATTGTAAGATACAGAATAAAAGTGTAAGAAAGAATTGTTACTTAAAAAGTTACACGATGTTCGCTGGCATATGCCCAGCATAATTCTGCGCTCTGTTTTGTATTTTGAAAACTCTTTTTAAATGACTAGACGAGCCCCAAAATAGTAAACCATAACGTAAACGTAAAACGAATTGAGCCCCACATAACACAGTTTGTACTTAGTATGTACGATTTATAAATATACGTACTCTTTGGGTATGATTCTATTTTATAAGATAGTAGTATATACTATACAGGATGTCCCACGATGAAATGCGGCGATTGATATCTCGAAAAAGTAGACATTGGAAATTTTTGAAAATTTGGTGGTGAACTAACGTCGATGGGAACTGAGGTAAAATATTTTCAAGGTGATGGCACTCCCGGTTATACCGGATGTTGGTGCTTATTTTAAATGAGACACCCTATATACTTTAGGGTTTTCGAAAAGAGCATAAAATTCTGAGTCAAAAACATGGATACCCTATGCCTAAACCTAGCCATTTCAGAGATATTTGACATTTAAAAAAAATTTACAGGTGTAATGGTTTACAATAAGCTTTATAACTTTCTTCGTTTAATAGATACCTACTCATTTGCTTTCTGGTACGTAGAAAAATACAAGGAGAGCTGCACTCTACAATTGAATTACATTCAATATTAGTATACCAAGTGTTCCATTTTTGACGTTACATTTTGTAAACTTCAAACCGCAAAAACTTGTTTAAGTCAAATAGAACACCCTGTATAATTTTGCATTAAATTATGTAAAAATAAATTACTTTTTCTCTGACATAGCCATTGTTGGGTTTAAATTACAACTTTTTGAAATATCTGCGATTTTCTTAGAAATTCAAGAATTGTTAGAAAATTTTTTCAAATTAGCCATGATTAGAAACAATCAGTAATGTCAGTCATTCTGTTACGTCAAAAAAATGCCCCCGCGTTTAAATTACATCCACGAAGACTTTTTTAATTTGTTTATTATGGGAATGTGATAAAGTAATATCAAGAAGTTGTAGCACATTTGGTACTCGATATCCACAAAAACTGAAATCGTCACCAACTGTAAAACGCATACTGGATAATTTTAAAAACTATGGCTCTGTTAAGGCAAGAATTCAAAAGCTGTTACTAGATATCCACAATAACAGAAAATAACACTAAACACTGTAGCATGCCTATTAATTGGAATGAAGACACTTTGCATAAACTAAAATAGCTAAGATAAAATCAACTACAAACATGATTCGATTTTAATTTAACAATTGTTCAAAATTCCGCCTTCGAACCTCCACACATTTTTCGCACCTTTGAATTAGTTCTTCATGGGTAGCTTTTCTAATTGATTCATGTGGTAAGTTTTGAAATGTATTTCTTTACTCTCTGCATACAATTTTCAATAGTTGTTAATGGGCTCTCATAAACTCTACTTTTAATAATTCCCCAAACAAAATAATCTAGAACTGATAAATCGGGCTAGCGAGAAGGCCATAGGGAAGATCCATTATTGGTGATCCACTGATCGTAAGAAGTTTCTTGTAAAAACTTATTTATCAAATACAGGTTATGTGGAGGAACATTGACGTGCAGATAAAAAATGTTTCTATGTTCATTCAATTTAACAAACAATTTAACTTCGTATTCTATTTCTAAATACATGCGTTACATACAGAGATGATCGAAGATAAAAATTAACCCAACTTTTTTTTTGTGTGAATTTTATTCACTTTCTATTCGAAATTATAAAATTTGCCAATTCACTAGGTTGCATAGTTTTCGAGTAAAATCAATTTGAAAATTATGTTACACACCGTGGAAAACTGGACTTTTAGAATTTAGGCCATGAAATAGAAATATCAATTGGCATCAATTTATTTGACAGTTTTATTTTTTAATTTCGTATAAAAAGTGAATAAATCCACATACAATAATGTAGAAGTAATTTTCAGATCATCAGCTGTAAAAAGAATTTTTCGTACCATGTTTATAGGAACTTTTTCTCTTATTTTTGGACTTTGAATATGCAGTTAAAATGTTTACTACTAATTTCAGCACACCCGGTATATTTTATAAAGAATTTATTTTAATGTCATGTTCTCTTCACTTTTCTTCGACACGGTTAGTCATATCAAAATAATATATTCAAGCAAAATTATGCACAATTTTATGAACATTATTCTTTCTTAAAAAACTTTTCATCCATATTTTTTAGTGTGAAGTATTTTTTTTTGTATAAATCTCCGGTATTTATTTTACTTTTTCCTTAATTTCAACATCTATTCTTATTTGTATTATTGCGTCAATACGTACAACCAATAATTTTTTTGGAAACATCTCTATATCGACTACAGTGACTTCCTGTATAACCGGAAGCGGTAGAGAGCAAAAACTATTTCCATTAAATGTAAATACCTCTAAAGAAAACAAAAGAAGTAAAGAAGGCAAACCATTATTGGTTGTATTAAATTCAATACAAACTAGATATAGAAGTTATACTCTTCGCCAAGTTTTTATATTATTATAATTGTTGAACATTCAATAGAATATTCTTCGCAGTTTAGTTAAAATAACTTAATTTTTTACTTGTTTAATTATTTCGCGGTGATGCCAACTTGGACAGCGAAATATTCGTTTGTGTATTATGCTGTATTTTAAGTTATGTATGCTTATTTATGAATAGGTGCCTCTTCAGATCTTCTTGGCAGTAGGAAATGTAACGAATGGATGTATTGGCGGACAGACAAATGGAAATTTTGTCGTTTTCATTAACAATTCTATGACTAACTCAATGGCGCAATTTTTTTTACTCTAAGACCTATATATTTTAACCATTCTCCTGATGATGCTGATTGTATTTGCGAAAAATATGTCAATGTCCTTTATAGCAAATTGATGACTATAGAAACTGTTTCAGTTTTAATATCACATTAAAGGTTTCAACCCCACACACCCATTTTTTAAGACAAAGTAACTAATAACATTTTTATTTACTAATCGATTTTTTCAAAAACAATAGGGTTTTTCCTCTAGCCAAGACTAACTTGCCTTCCAAATTTCAACACGATCGAACTTTCTGTTCTTAAGTTATCGTGCTTACAAGAAGCGCGACGGACGGACAGACAGACATTTTGAAAGTTGTTCAGAATTCAATCACAAATACAATGATATGAAATTTTTTTTCTACGAGCGATATTCACGAATTTAAAAATGTAACGATCAAATGCGATATATTATTATGCTGTTCGTTTTCGTATTTGTGAAGACTACAATAACAGGGAGTTAACATACACGTGACTAACCCTGTACGTCAGTTAATGAGAACTTATCCTAGTACTCTACATAAATCGTCTTTTTCTCTTAGTTAATAGGTTCCAACTGGAACTAGATGTAACGATTACACTCCTCGCCAAATTTTTATATAATTGTTGCACATTCTATAGAATCCTCTTCGCAGTTTTGTGAAAATGATTTAATTTTTTTACTTGTAAATGTTAATTTATTTCGCGACGATGAACAGTGAAATGCTCGTCCGTGTATTATGCAGTATTTTAAGTTTTTGTTTGACCTTATGAATAGTTGCAACTTCTTCAAATATTCTTAAGTTGACGTGCCATATGTGATGAATGGATGGATAGATGGACAAAGGGATGGACAATTTGTCGTTTTCATTATAAATTCTATGACCAACTCAATGCTGTAAATTTTTTTACTCAAAGACCCATATTAATGTCATTAACTCTTCTCCCGATGCTGCCGATTGTTTTTGCGAAACATTTGTTAGCGTCCTTTAAGCAAATTGGTGTTTATAAAAACTGCTACAATTTTAAATATCACATTAAAAATTTCAATCTCCCTAACCCCATTTTTTAAAATAAATTGTGGTATAACATTTTTATTAACTGACAGATTTTTTCCAAAAACAATAGGTTTCTTTCTTCAGCCAAGACTAACTTATTGTCCCACGATTTCAACACGATTGGACTTTCTGTTCTTGAGTTATCGTGCTTACAAGAAACGTGACGGACGGACAGATGGACGGACATTTGAAAAATTGTTCAGAATTCGATCACAAACACAATGATAGAAAATTTTTCTGTACGAGCGATATTAACGATTTTGAAAATATACCGATCAAATGCAATATACTCTTCGTTTTCATATTTGCAGTTATATTACTAAAAGCAAGGCCCGGACATTAGAATTTCATTGCATAAACATAATTTTGTTTGTTTAAATGATCGACACAGCAACCTTAAAAAAATATTGGGATCAGCAAAATGACTTAAAAATTTTTTATGTTTATAAATTCATATTGGGTCCATTATGTAACCGAGATATGTAAATCTGTTCTCTTTAAGGTAGTGTTTATTAATAATCATTTATATAAGATATTTTATAGATAACGTCAATTTTACTTGACCTTATACAAGACCGAAATCAAATGTTACATATTATTTCTTTATTGTTATCGTAAAAGCGCCGCCAACAAAATCTTACAACTATTCGTAAACGGTATAATGGACAAAAGGTTGTACATTGTATGTCCTTTGACATGAAATTCCCCAAATAAAGTGATAAAAAACAAAATAATATGTTCTTTGATTATATCAAAATGATTTAACTCATTAATAACACATTTTGAAGTGACCAATTCAGATATTGATAAAAAATTTAATTATAAAAGGATGATATTGGATCAATTAATTTATTAACTATGAAATTTTGTCTTATTATTAAAATATATCTGTTACAAATTTTCAAATAATAACAGACCGTTAACAATTATGAACACTAATTTAGAATGATTTTTTTGTATTAAAATGTAAATAGATAATCCACTTACATACACATCTCCATTGTTATCCTTCCGGCTTTCGTTATATTTATTTTTTAAGACTTCATTCGATTCGTCTTCAGTTATGCCTTTCAGATTCGCTGCAAAATAGACGATAATCGCTTTTTATGAGACAAAACCGACATAGTCGTTTAAAGATAAATTAGTAACGTAAAAAAATAAGGCTAAAAGTCTAATGGAAATATAACTTAGTTTTAATCAATTTTAAATTAAATCTCAATCTCTAGTTTACCTCCCTTTTGTTAAACTATTTATAAGGTAATATGTTTACCTATAGATTTGGCCTTTTGGTATATTCGATAAGTTCTATAACTGATCATTTTAAATATTTTGTCACATCAAAATAGACGACAAAAAGGAAACAGTTCGAAAGTACCGCGAAAAATTATGCGAGCGTTGTTGCCACGAAAGGGAAGTGACAAGATGCAGTACAGTAAATGGAAGACGGTTCGTGTTATCGGTATCCAAGTAAATATGCGCATAAAGCGATTGAAGCGCCAGTGGTATGCAGGTGAACTAAAATGACTAGCTGCGGATACAGAATGTCAAAGACACTTCCATAAAAAATTTTACAGAATGATTGGTGGGGCCATCTGTATTAACTTCAACAAATTTGAAGCATTTTCGTTGTGACTTCCGTAAGCGGAAGTCAATATAAAAAATAATATATAATATATATATATATATATATATATATATATATATATATATATATATATATATATATATATATATATATATATATATATATATATATATATATATATATATATATATATATATATATATATATATATATATATATATATATATATATATATATATATATATATATATATATATATATATATATATATATATATATATATATATATATATATATATATATATATATATATATATATATATATATATATATATATATATTTATATTGTTATGATATATAACTTTAATTCAGAACCAGAATATTTAAACCTGAATTTGTATATTCTCTAATATGCCGATGATACCGCACTCGTAGGCCATAACAAGAACATCTACAAGACAGCAGAGGCACTTCAGCAACTGGTGAACAGAACATTAACGTGGTTCAACAAATGGCGAATGAAACCAAATCCCCTAAAATCTCAATACATCGTGTTTAACCATAATATATCCCTAAACACTCCAACAATAACTGTTTACAATAGCATAATATATTGTCAGCCGGCAGTAAAATATCTTGGAGTCACAATAGACAATAAGCTTAATTTTGACAAACATGTCAAACTAATTAAGAAGTGCATTGCAAGAAGCAGACACTTCCGCAGCCTAACATATAGAAACCAAGGAATCAACAAAAAACTGCTGCCCATATTTATAGTACAATCTGCCGTCCATTATTAGAATATAGCCACCCACTATACCTTAATACAAGACCAGTCATAAAAAGCCTAGAAATAGCAGAAACATCAACATTGCGATCCATTACCAAAATCAGACACCCCAGAAATCCTCACCATAACCCTCCCAACAACCTTCTCTATGCGATTACGCAAATAACACCAATCAACCAAAAATTACAATCCCTAACCACAAAATTTGCTAAGGAAATAAATAACGTATAAATAATACAACCCCTTTGCAAAACAAGAGAACAAGAAAGAATTAGCAGAAGAAAAATTCCAGAGCTAACCCTATGGGAACACATCACCGCATTGAATAATACAATGAAACAAATCTATATTAGTTTTTTTTTTTTTAATACAGAAAGCACAACTCAGACTTGTAGAAATATGAACTTATTGAAATTTTTTTTGGATACCGCGAATATTAATGTGAGCGATATTTAAAACTTTTTTTTTAATCAATTTTAGAATTTATTTGATCAGTCTATAATTTCAAATTTGCTTTCCAGTTGATCCAGCTCTCTTAGCATTTCACTTTCTTGCAGATTAGTAGACATTATATCCACTATAGTCTATTTTGCTTCGTAAGCCAACATAGTTCCGCTCTAACGGACTATAACAAAGAAATAAAGAAAGCAAAAAGGGGATCTTGGAGGAAATTCTATGTGAGTATAACTGACCTACCTCACAGTACTAGAAACCACAAGATTCTTTCCAGAGAGCCGACGTGGGAATTCGGCTCATTAGGGCGATCGGATGGCTCATATACGGACTCTGGAAAGAAAACCTTACAGCTCCTAGCACAAAACCACTTTCCAGTGTGCTTGAATCCGGATGACCAACAGCTGTCACCATCAGAAGGTCGATTAAAACGACTTGATAAAAATGATTGGCTGACAGTTAAAAAGGTAATCACACTACAGGCAACTGAGTGAGTCATCAAATCCCTCCAACCATTCAAATCGCCAGGACGAGATGGAGTTTTTCCAGCTCTACTACAAAATGGACTGGAAATGTTGCTCCCATTCCTCATTAAACTATTCAGAGCTAGTCTGGTATGGAACTATATCCCATCCAGTTGGTCGACAGTTAAGGTAGTATATACAGGGTGTCCCAACCAAAAGTAGGCACCCTGAATAACTTTGGATAAAATTTTTTTTGAAAAATTGGTGAAACACGTCGACCTTGTTTCCAAGGCGGACATATTTTAATGTAATACTTGTATACCTATCATCATCCCTCTACCCTACACGGCCACCCCCTCAAAAAAATTCAAATGGCAAAGGGGTTGAGTGATACATCTTTTGAAAGGTATTTCAATTCTCTACATAACTGTGTATTTTTTAAAACTTCATATAATATTTCCTTATGCAAGGAATGGCTCATATGAGCTGAGCCCCATACTCTCTGGTTAGTTATAAGTTGAGTCAGTAATTATGCAACTTTATTGTACGCATAGCAGTCGCAAATGGGTAATAATTATGTTAAAAAAGATATTAAATACAAAAAAACTGAAAATAAATTACATCATGCATTTAATTACAGTTACATTTTCCTAATAGTAACTTGGGAGGCTCGAACCCCGGAGTCTCTATGGAGCAGCTACCACTGACTTACTCTAAAATCGTTATCGATTTACAATTTCTTTTACCTTCTTTTTCACAACATTATTTAAATCGATCTTTGACGGATCTTTTCTTTTTAATTCTGATTTTATCGTGGATCTATTTTTTTACCTCCGATCTAGATCAATCCCTGAAATCAATCCTTTTTGGATAGATTGTCATCTCTGCCATCTACTAAATTTTATCCAAATAATATTAAAACTTACTTGTGAAAATATCTATTCATAGCAGATCCCATAGCATCTTTACGATCCATGGCTTCTATACTACCCATACCACGGTATTTTTTAAGCCTTACACCATCTGAAAAAAAGTATTCCCCTGGAGCTTCTGAGGTGCCAGCCAATAAAGAACCCATCATAACTAAAAAAAATATATGTTTAAAATAAAACACTAAAATCAATTTATATATTGGGTGACACAGGAAGCATGTAATACCCTATAACATTGTTATTCAAAAAGATAACGTTTTGAAATTTGGTAGTTGTATATTGCACCATTTGTCCTCTTTTTAGGTCAAACAAGCAGAAAGAAAAATAAGAATTGTCCATAAGTATGTGCCAAAAATAAATAACCTGAATAAAATAAATGTAATACTGGAACTACACATTTACGTCATCTGGGCAAGAATCTGCCAAAGTCTCATCTAAATATTTTGATCATAAATATTTTTTTTTTTAATTTTGACATCTGCCCACACAATGCAAATATATGGAGCACCTTAATGAATAAACGCTCGCCCTGAAAAGTCATAATTGTGATATCCTTTAACACGTTCTGACTGTGAATAATTGCTGTAGGTGAATAACATTTCTTATGTTGGTAATAGCTATTAATAATAATTATGTACTTGTCTCTTACAGATGAGACTTTCTACCTCGGTCTCTGCAATTTTATGTTAGATTTTAAAATTACCTATTGCATGTAAACTGCAAACGAAAACAAATAAGTGGCAGAATAGCCTATGCTAAGCTTCGTCCATGAAACTTTATATTTCTTTGTTTCAGTAAAGACATTTATTTATTTATTTTTTCGGAATATCCGATGCCGAACAGTCCTCCCGTGGCCTCCGACGCCGCACGGGAGTCGCGCCGGCGCATTAACTACAGCCACATCCCGCAGGGTTAGTGACTGTAGATACCAGAATCATGTGCCCTAAGCAGACGGAGAGAACCCAGAATGACCGCCTTCTGCATTTGGCCTGCCAGCCACTCGGCTGATTTTTGGCAGGCCGGTATGATCCCAGTTCCGAGAGAAGCGTAGGCTTTATCCCTCCGAGTACACCGATTATTAGGACGACCATTTTGACCGAGTAGCCCGGGCACAGCACTTAGAGCTCGTACCGGAGATGGCGATATTTGGTCCGTTTCTCCCTCCTCCTCATCTCCTTCAAGGTGTAGTTTTTCTCCACAGGTGTCGAGAACTTGATGACATACATCACCTTGAGTTGATGGTCGAGGAGGACTATGTCAGGCTTGTTGGCTTGGATTAGCCTGACAGTCGGGAACTAGTAGTTCCAGTAAATCCGGCATTTCTCGTTATCGACAACGGACTCAATATCTTCGGGGACGTAAGGCAGCACTGGTGTCTGGTCTACCCCGTACGAGTGCCTTAGATGGTAGTATATCACTCGTAACGCCGAGTTATGCCGGTGGATGTAGGCCGAAATCGCATATATTGGGCATGCAGATAGTAAGTGCATGAGCGATTCCGGCGCGTGATAGCAGGTCCAGCAGTTGATATCAGGAACCTCTACACGCTACACGGGACTACGGTAGACCAAGGTGTTGATAACACCATTTTGGCAGGCCATAATGAACCCCTCGGTCTCCGACTTAAGCCCGGCTGACCTTAGAAAGGCGAATATCAGCCTGGTCGATAAACCCAGTGTTTCTATGTTCTTATAGATGGCACCATGCTGGGGTTTATCGACGTGCTGCCGAAACAGATTTTCCTGTTCGGCAGCTCTAATTCGGGTTTTCAGACGATTTGGCTGAAGTTCAGTGAATGATTCTACATCAGCACCTCGCCGGCCTCCTCACCTGATGTCAAATGCGAGACATAGTTCATCTGAGCTCCTGAGGATGTTACATGCCATACTCAGGACTACTCTGCCATGCGTACACTACAAGCTCAAGACTCCTCGGCCCCCCGTTGACGTGGGAGGTACACACGAGGAACGGACGATCTAAGATGAATACTTCTGTGAATATTCATCATCTTGCCTCTGTCTAATTGGCCGTCCACTTTACTACTCCGGAGGAGTAGAGCAGAACAGGAATGGCAAGCATATTAGTTGCAGACACCTTGTTTTTCCCCGAAAGTTCGGAAGACCAAATCTTTCGGAGACGATGTCTGTACTTGCCGCGGAGAGAATCCTTTATTTGTGTTACATCCTGAATGTGCCTTTGTTGCACACCCAGATATGTATAGGTCTCTCCGGCATCCTGATGTCTTAGGATGCTTCCGTCTGCGAGCTGCACATTTGCCCAACCCGAACTCCATACCAATACAAGTACAACAATAGCTCATGCGATTGTGTATCAAATGCCTTGCCGTAATCAATCCAGGCCATCGATAGATTCCGCTTGTATTGCACAGAATCCTGTGTAATACAGCGGTCTATCAGCAAGCTGTCCTTGCAACCTGTCATGCCCTTCTTGGCACCACGCTGTTCGTGTATCTGCTGGAAGACCGGACCAACAGACCTCAGTGTCCTAGCATACAAGATACGTATAAATATCTTGTAGCAGGAGTTGATGCAAGTGATCGGCCTATAATTCCTCGTGTCGGAAAGATCCCCCTTTTTAGGAATAACGACAGTACGTCCCTCGACGACTCAGTCCGGAATCTGCTGCCCTTCGTTCAACCATGAGTTGAAAACTCGCGCCTGACGGCGGTGAGTGGAAGGAAATTTCTTCCACCACCAGTTGTTAATGCCGTCTGGGTCCGGGGCAGCGAAGTTCTTGGTACTAACAAGTGCTTGTTGGACTTCCTCCGTACTGATTGCCGGGCACACTTCTTCTGGCTCTTCAAGATGTCTGTGGCACAGAGCCTCGAAGTGTGCAATTGCTGGAGTGTCGCTATTGAATGGGCGCGTCGTTTCGTAGATTCCCTTCCAGAAGGTTTCGACATCTTCTACAGTCGGCGGATTATCTACAACACGCTGTGGCTCTTGAAAGAGACGGGAAGGATTCGTACGGAACAAATTGTTTTGTTCCATACTCCTCACCCGCCTCCTCAATGTTTTCTTTATCTAGACATTTATTATTATTATTATTAAACCTTATCTAACTCTTTTTTCGTTCTATTCTTTTTTCTTGCTTAAAGAATTTGTATTATTATATTATAATTGTTATTGTTGTTTTTGACCTAATAATATGTTCAGTCAATCTTCTACACTTCTCTATTTATATAGGTACCCTATATTTTTATTTACAGCTATTACTATTGAAAAAAAAGCAAAATAAAATCTAAATATCGTTAAAAACAATTAATATTGAGTTTTTTTTTGTGGGGATTTCGGTCAAGTATAACTAATTTAATTTTTTTTCTAACGTTTCGGTTTATTACACCATCATCAGAGAACTACAATTAATATAATATTTTAAAAACATAGTTATGGTTATTTTACATTAAAAATTACTTACACTATTAATTATTAGGAATTTGTTTTAAAATTTTGTCATATGTTATTTGGTTGTCTGTTTTAACGCAACTGAGATATTTTAACACAGTTTGTGGGCTCTTAAAGTTTTGTTTCTGTTAGAGATAATGTTGGAAATATATATGGTTTATTGTAGGTGTTTTGCTTAAATAGTGAATATATAATAAGATATTTTATTTCAAGAATTATTATTTTGTATCGGTCAGATGTAAAAATTGATTTCATGATGTAATGTACCCTAATCATTTAATTAAGTTAAAATATTTATTTGACGTACCATATGTACTTTGTATCTTAAATGGTTAATAAATGTTATTATTATTAATATTATTATGTTTCTTTAGTATCTTCTGTATGGAACTATAGGAAACACCCAAATCGACAGCTGCTGAAAGAATCGATGAATTTGGATAAGCATGAAAATATCCCAAAATATTAATTCCATTATCTTGATTTGATGTGATAGGTCTGGGTAAAACTTTTTCTACATGTTGGCTGTCAAATCTGACAAAATTGTTTTGTAGTCTTCTAATTTCTTGTCGGGTAATTGGTGGTAATTCAGGATACGCTTCATTTAATGTTCTGCTAATTATTTTCTCACACTGTCCAGGAATATTTAATAAATTTAAATATCGGAATTTGAACAATTATTTGATATTTTCTTAATAAAAGACAGCAACGAATACACTGTGAAATACCAAACACAAATTATGCGTATTATCTGTCACAATTTTTGTTGAATATTTTGTTTTGTCAACAATTTTATTATTAAGTCAAAGCCTACCTACTGAAAGACCCACGCTTTCTACAATTTTCATCGATAATATAAAAAAAACTATACATTTTGGGTATAGGGTTAGGGTTAGAAGCGCGTTTTTTTTCTCCATCGACTGGTGTATTTGCTATGCTATGCTATTTAAAAAAAATTACTTTTTGCCATTTTTGTGTACTTGACAGATGACATCATCTAGAATCTTTGTTGCAGGAAATTTTGATATTTTTTTTTACACGATAGGTTACCTCAATACTCTGTCTTATCTGCATACAAATTTCAACGTCTTATTGTTAACCAATAATGAGATATTAATTTTTATGTTTTGTACCTTTTCTGCTAAAATTTTTGAAAAATAAAATTACATCTCGAAAACTATTAATTTTAAGCATAGGGAACCTTTAATAAAAGAACCTCAGATTCTTCCGTAGAATAAAAAAAAGTTAAAATGGGGTCATTCCATTTAAAATAACGAAGTTGAGGTCAACTTCCGGTATCCTCGGAAATGCCACCATTTGGAAAATATTTTCATTCAATATATCCTGGCCATTCATGCCCACAGCTAAATTTTCAGATCAATATGTTTTCTCTTTCTCAAGATAGGTACTTC
Organism: Rhamnusium bicolor; assembly: GCA_029963845.1. Classification (NCBI taxonomy): domain Eukaryota; kingdom Metazoa; phylum Arthropoda; class Insecta; order Coleoptera; family Cerambycidae; genus Rhamnusium; species Rhamnusium bicolor. The sequence goes on from JANEYF010004945.1 coordinate 221,642, forward strand.
TAATGGCCGGTCAAAAAAAAATTATCCTGTAGACATTAGCAAAAGTTATATTCATACAATACCTGTTGAACTATATTTATCGATTTGTCGGATATTTTTAAAAAATTATATGGTTTAAATCAACTCAATCTTAATAAAAAAATAAAGCACCTGTAGAAGCTCCTAAAGACAAAGCTTTGATGATATGCCCAATGGATTGTATTCCACCATCGGCGATAACTGGTATGCCAAATCGTCGAGCGTATTCACTAACTCTGTATACGGCGGTTGCTTGTGGACGGCCAACGGCCATTACTTCCTGGGTAATACAAATGCTGCCGCTTCCCATTCCTATTCTAAGTGCATCTGCTCCTGCATCAATGAGGTTTTTAGCTTGCTTTTTAGTGACGACTGGAAAAAAAACACCGAGTTTTATTATACTAAGCATACATGTGTATATTGTGGACTAATATTAAGATCTAAGAGATCTCAACTTCCATATTTGGGGAGACATGTTCCTCTTTTTGGTGTCATTCACAAATTAAATATGTAATGTACTCCTAGGAAAAAATAATTATTCGCCGTGGTTTATAGAAACATTCATTATAAAGAACATGAAACAAAAAACCCAAGATACCAAAAAGTTTAAGAAAAGAACAGGGAAGTTAACTACGTAAAAAAAGTGTCGCCGTAAAAGGAAGTTCGGGGATTTTAATGGGTTCACGATCCCTAAAAAAGTATCACCCTGTAGATTGTTGCAAAAATCAGTAAAGCTGTTTAATACAGACTGTAACAAGATGTATGCACACCAAATTTGAATCAATAACCTTTAAAAATGTAACACATATAAGTACAGGGTGGGCAAATGTCGAAGTTTGTATAGGGTAACTCGGTAACTGTAAGAGATAGGTACATCAATATCTTGGTTGTTTGTAAAGTTATGAAAAAACAACTTTTACATTCTTCAGGCACTTTTTTCTATATAATACAGTGGTTGTCGAGAAAATAAAAAAAAAGATGAAATTTCGAGTTATGGCATAAAGTTTTATTTTTTTAAATGAGAAACATAGTTGGCTATGGCTTAGTTAAACAGGATTTTTTTTTCCATTTCAAACTACATATCATATGTGAGATTGCTTTTGATGTGTAAGTATTTAATAGCGAAAATCTTTTAGTAGATTACTTATTGCGTTTTTTTATATTTATTCCAAGTAGGCGTGTGTCATCTATAGCCATGTTTATCCGTTCATCAGTAAATTGCATATTAATTATTTTGTTTCCATAATTACACCCTATTTAATCGTAAAAGTGAAGATGTCTTACGAAAATTACGAGAAATATGATATGCTAGAATGCTTTATTCAAAGTAGTAACAATTATGCCCTTTTCATATGGCAAACAACCCAGACACAACACCAGACCTAATACTTTATACAAATAACCTTAAAAATAATATAGAGAAAATCGAAACACATCCGGACATTGGTTCAATATCACTAAATCTGAATAGGAAAATTGAGCACCAAGATGAAAAAAGAATGAACTACAATAAATGTAATATGGAAGAGGTAAACAAGATTATAACAAAATACATCGACGATATGCAGCATGTACCAATGGACAAGGACACAATCAAACAATTTAATGAAAAGCTGATGACAACAATCATGAAGAATACACTCAAAGAACAAGTAAGATACTACACATATAAGATACCACCATATATCATCAGAATGATAAAAAATAAAAGGAAAATGTACAGAGACATATCAACAACTACAACAAGGACATTCAAAAACTTATAAGGCAATACAAAGAAAACAATTGAATGAAAACATGTGATGAAATAAACAAGAATCAAGAGAAAAACTTACTCAATACAAACCACACCAGAAACTGCCCGTCCTAGAGAAAAATAACAAAACATATAACTCTGACCCAGAAAAAGTACAATTATTTGCAGAACATTATAATGAAACCTACATGGAAAATAACAATCCTCAATTTGATGATGTTCAGTATGAAGACGTCAACAACTGGTACAAAACATATTTCACCGAACACCCAGTGCCAGACACAAAAGAGGTATATGAAGAAAACTATTTTGAAATACTCCGTAAAGGTAAAAACACAGCACCGGGATACGATAATATCACGAAAAACATAATAAGAAAACTCAAGTATGAAATACACTTATACATTAAAAGAACATATGAATACTGTCTCAATCACTGTTATTTTTCTCCAAAATGGAAACATGGAATTTTAATCACTATTCCCAAGCCTAACACCGCCCATACAAATGTTATCAACTATCGTCCCATTACGTTGCTTTCTGTTATGGGAAAGAACTTTGGAAAAATCTTCAAAGCGATATTACAGAACAAAGTAGGACATGTTATCCCAAGGTATCAGTTCGGCTTCCGAGAAAAGTGCTCCACTGTACACCCCTTAACAATCATCGCATCTAACATATAGACAGCAAAACTTAGTGGTCAATGTAGTGCTGCCATCTTTCTTGACATCCATAAAGCTTTTGACAGTGTCTGGCATCGTGGCATATTATACAAACTTATGGTAACCAACTGCCCCAGATATCTGTTTTTTCTCCTCAAAGACTACTTATGTGGAAGAACTGCTCAAGTTAAAATTAATGACCATTTATCACAAAACATTACAATCCATCAAGGTGTTTCACAAGGCTCTCCACTCTCGCCCTTGCTCTACAATATATATTGTTATGATATATATATAAGTTTAATTCAGAACCAGAATTTTTAAACCTGAATTTGTATATTCTCCAATATGCCGATGATACCGCAATCGTAAGCCATAACAAGAACATCTACAAGACAGCAGAGGCACTTCAGCAACTGATGAACAGAACATTAATGTAGTTCAACAAATGGCGATTGAAACCAAATCCCCTAAAATCTCAATACATCGTGTTTAACCATAATATATCCCCAAACACTCCAAAAATAACTGTTGACAATAGCACAATATATTGTCAACCGGCAGTAAAATATCTTGGAGTCGCAATAGACAATAAGCTTAATTTTAACAAACATGTCAAACTAATTAAGAAGTGCATTGTAAGAAGCAGACACTTCCGTTGCCTAACATATAAAAGCCAAGGAATCAACAAAAAAACTGCTGTCTATATTTATAGTACAATCTGCCATCCATTATTAGAATATAGCCACCCACTATACTTTCATACAAGAAGACCAGTCATAAAAAGCCTAGAAATAGCAGAAACAGCAACATTGCAATCCATTACCAAAGTCAGTCACCCCAGAAATCCTCTCCATAACCCTCCCAACAACCTTCTCTATGAGATTACCCAAATAACACCAATCAACCAAAGATTACAATCCCTAACCACAAAATTTGCTAAGGAAATAAATAACATAGAAATAATACAACCCCTTTGCAAAACAAGAGAACAAGAATTACCTAGCAGAAGAAAATTTCCAGAGCTAACCCTATGGGAACACATCACTGCATTGAATAATATACAATGAAACGAATCTGTTAGTTTTTTTTTTTTTTTAATACAGATATTTATAGTGTAATGAAATGAAATGGTATGTAAATTATTTTAAACAGTTGTGACAGGCTGAAGGACCGCGGTCGATGGCCTTTTGGTGAAACCAATAAAATACTTATATTATTATTATTATTAACAATTGTGATATTGCACCCGAAATATATTTCAATCGCTATCCAAAAAGAAGACAAACTAATAAAGCTATTTTTAAGAGGTTAAAAGAAAATCTCATTAATTGTGGGTCCTTCAACAATCCAAGACCAAAAAATCAGATATTTATATCTAATTTTATAATACATAAAAATTCAAATTAAAGTAAATGTTCAAACTGATATCCGTTATGTTCGATACATAAATTACATCTCTTCATAACACTCTGAACTGCATTATAAATATGAAGATTTAAAATGGAATTCACACAGTCTATATAATTTTAAAAACAAATTAGGTATCCTCTCCTCCAAGGCTTTCGACAGCGTAAATCTTGAAATAATTCTACTAAAACTAGAATTTTATGGTATACGTGGTGTAGCATTAAAATGGTTTCAGAGCTACTTAGTGGACAGGGAACAGCGAATAATTCTAAGGAAACCTTCCGAACCATCAGAATATTCGTATTAGGAATGGCGTAGAATAGAAAGCGGGGTACCTCAGGGATCAGTCCTAGGGTCACTTCTATTTTTACTCTATATAAACGATCTGCCATTTGGTGTACCTAACTCATTGGCCACACTTTTCGCCGATGATTCACTTTTTTTGGTAAAATGCGGCAGATCAAGTAATATTTTACCTAGTGTAAATTATTGTTTGAATCATATTTGTAATTGGTGTGAAGCAAATAAAATTAAAATTAATTTTGACAAAACATATTGCATAAACTTTAGCCAAAGGAAAAGAATGGATCTTACAACTATTGCAAACTTTAATATCAAATTTATGGATGAAATAAATTCCCTTGGGTTTACTTTAGACAGTCAAATGAACTGGAAGAAACATATTCAAACACTGAATAAGAAACTAAACAGCGCGTGTTATTGTTTGAGAGCTATGACAGTTTTCGGTACCCTCATTTCATATGGCATAACCTTCTGGGGTATCTCTACCGACTGGGCAACTGTATTTATCACACAAAAACGAGCTATCAGAATTATTGCCGAATTGAAAAGTCAGCGTGAATCATGCAAGTCGTATTTTATCAGTCTAAACATCTTAACACTACCATCCTTGTATATATTAAAAGCATTACTACTTGTACATAAAAATAAATCAGCTTACTCCCTAAGCAGTTCAGATACGCGGCAAAACAGTAGCTTAATATTACTACCACGTCATAAAACCACTCTTTATGAAAAACATTGTTACTACAAAGGTGTTGTTCTGTACAATAAGTTACCCAAAGAACTGAAAATTCTGCCTGCAAAAAAATTTGAAAAACAAATAAAAAACATGTTGTTAAAAAAAGCATATTATTCTGTAGACTATTTTATCAACGATAAGATAATATGGGACCAACGAATAACAGAAAGTGAACATATATGAATGCTTGTATAAGTAGAAGACGGTTAATTATAAAAATAAGTTGTTAGAATACCTTTAATGTAAAATAAATAATAATTAGACCTATAGTAGTAAAAATAAAATAAAAATAATAAATGCACTTATCTAGGAAAAGAATAAATTTTTTACATAAAATAGTCCAGAAGCAAACGCAAGTTAGCATAATATTATTAATATGTTAAATAATCATTAAGTATACTGTAAATAGAAAATTAGGTGCATGAACTCATAAGTTGATTTTTTTTATCTTTAATTTTATTCTTAGTTATATCTTATTTAGTTAAATTTTGTATATAATAATGAGCCTTGCTAAACATATTTCACACATGTAAACATGTTTTCTAAATAAAATGTTCCATTTTATTCTATTCTATTCTTCTTGGTTTAGGCGTGAGCCACAATAGGCCTGCTGATGGCCGCAATGGAGGGTCTACTGAGACCCACTCACAACAAACCTAACCTAACCTCTTCTTGGTAAAAGTTTAAAATATAAAGTGAGATGAAAAGAAAATAACGCTGGGAAAAAATTTTTTTTTGCTAATTATTATTTACTAACTTTTACAACACTTATCACAGATAAGTATAACATATCTTTTTAAACAATTATTTTCCCGGCTATTTGCCAAAACGCTGAAACTTGGATTACAAAAAGGTAATATGCACATTATGTTCACTCAATAATGTTATTCTTAATTTCAACTATTCTGTTCAGTAAAACCAAAAATAAATAAAACAAAAGTTCACCAGTGGAACAATCACTTTAAAAAACTTTCAAACAAACATCCACCGACACGTGTTTCTGCTTTTAGCGTTATCAAGGTAGCTCATTGAAAGGATCTAAAGCAACTAAACTTTGTAAACCCTAATGTAATAATATTAATGGCCTCAGAGAACAGGATAATTGAAATTATATAGTGGAAATTCTCCGTAGGTCAGAATAATTTTAAAAACAAATTAGGTATCCTCTTCTTGGTAAAAGTTTAAAATATAGAGTGAAATGAAAAATAATAACGTAGAAAATTTTTTTTGTTAATTATTATTTACTAACTTTTACAAAACTTATCACAGTTAAGTATATTCATTACATTAGGGTTTACAAAGTTTAGTTGCTTTAGATCTTTTCAATGAGCTACCTTGATAACGATAAAAGCAGAAACACGTGTCGGTGGATGTTTGAAAGTTTTTTAAAGTGATTGTTCCACTGGTGAGTACTTTTGTTTTATTTATTTTTGGTTTTACTGAACAGAATAGTTGATATTAAAAATAATATTATTGAGTCCGTCACACTGAACATAATGTGCATATTATCTTTTTTGTATCCAAGTTTCAGCGTTGTGGCAAATAGCCGGGAAAATAATTGTTTAAAAAGATATATGTTGTACTTATCTGTGATAAGTTTTGTAAAAGTTAGTAAAGAATAGTTAGCAAAAAAAAATGTTCAGCATTATTATTTTTCATTTCACCCTATATAAAATTTTGTCCGAGTTCATTTATGTCGGTACGGGTTTTCTTGTAGAATTTGTCTTTAATGTGGCCCCAAAAGAAAAAATCCAGTGGCACTAAGCCAGGTGATCCTAGTGGCCACGTCACTGGTAACTTACTTTCCATCCAGTTATTTCCAAACTCGGTATTTAAAAATTCTGAAACGATCCTGATATTATAAGGTGGTGCACCATCTTGTTAGAAGAACTGATTTCTTATCTCAATTAAGGGTAGATTGTCCATAAATTCCTCAATAATTTTCTGGTTTAAGATTTCATAGTACTGTTGGCCATTAAGATTTTTTTTGATATATTTGATATGTTAAAACACGATTGCCACGTAGGGCACTACAAACACTAAAACCAAAACGTGCATGAGATCGCCCGTGAACGGTACAGTGAGGGTTCATATCAGACCAATAGTGCTCGTTATGCCTGTTGAAAATTCCTGCACTGCTAATGTAGGTTTCATCTGTCCAAACTACATTTCTAGAGAAGAATGGATCTTGTTGACTTTTTTGATGATACTATATGCAAAACTCCAATTGTCGCTGAAGATCAGTTGGTTGCAGGTGATGTTGTTTCCTTATTGCATAAGGCCTGAATTTGTGTGTCTTCAAAATACCCAAAGTTCGACGTCTTGAAATCTCAGAATCAGCTTCAATTTGACGACTTGAAGTTGAAGGATTTGCAACCGCCATTCCAATTAAAATTGGCTTGTTGAAGGACCCACAATTAATGAAACTTTCTTTTAACCTCTTCAAATAGCTTTATTAGGTTGTCTTCGTTCTGGATAGTGATTGAAATATATTTTGGATGCAATATCACAATTGTTATAACTTTGAATGAAGCATTCTAGCATATCATATTTCTCGTAATTTTCATAAGACTTCTTAACTTTTACGATTAAATGGAGTGTAATTATGACGGAAACAAAGTTATTATTATTCAATTTACTGATAAATGGATAAACACTGTCACAGATGACACACGCCTACTTGGAATATAAAAAAACGCAGAAAGTAATCGACTAAAAGATTATTTTTACATACCAAAAACGACCTCACATAATATGATACATAGTTTGAGAGAGAAAAAAATTTCCCTTTTAACTAAACCATAGCCAACTATGATTCCAATTTAAAAAACAACTTTATGCCATAATTCGGAATTGCACCTTTTTTTTAAATATTCTCGACGCCACTGTATTATACAGAAAAAAAGAGCCTGAAGAATGTAAAAGTTGTTTTTTCATAACTTTACAAACAACCAAGATATTGACATGTCTCTAAAAGTCGAAAAATCGAACTTTTGTTTATAACTCAAAAACAAAAGATGATAGCAAATTTTTGTTTTCGCCAGTGAATTTGTCTCAGAAAAAGAGATGGAGAAAGTGTCTTCCATTTTTTTGTATCACTTACAGTTACCGAGTTACCCTATACAAACATCAAAATTTGCCCACTTTGTACATAGTACACAAAAAAAAAAAAAAAAATTGAAAATTCAATACCCTGTATCTCCTCAGTAACATGGCACTTTAGGACATATGTTAATATGAATTTTTTGTCTTAAAATATTGTAAGGGATAACCTCCTCTCGTACATCTTGTCTATCTCGTTTATTTCTTTTTATATGATTTATACATTGCTATTATTTCTAATTCACTTGTTGTGCAGGGTCAGGTAGATATTATCTATACCGACTTCGCAAAAGCATTTGATATGGTCTTACACAACATTCTTTTAAATAGACTTTACATTGAATTTTCAAAAATAGACAGCCTCAAAGTTGGTGATAAGCCTTAAATCGATATGAATAATATATGTGGTAAATAAATAATAAATTAAATTTTATTATAGATAAATACAATGTAATGACATTTTCCGGCAAGAAGATGCCACTTTTCTGTAACTATAATATTAAGGGAACAGCATTGGATCGAGTTGAAGAAGTGCGTGACCTGGGCGTTACATTTGATCGTGAACTTTATTAAACATATATCAAATATAACAAAAAAAGGCTTCCAAAATGTATAGATTTATTGTATGAAACACCAGGCAGTTTACCAACATCAAATGTCTACCACATCTTTATGTCTTTTATCAGAAATTTATTAGAATATGCATCTCTTATATTTATTTATTTATTTATTTATTCAAACACTACAACAGCAGTAGGCCTTACAGAGTGTGTCTAAACTTAGGTATAAGCAACTTATAATTAAACATACACTTGGTATACTAAAATCTACAGACAATTAGGACAAAATTAAAATATATTTTTAAGGACATGTATCACAGTAATAAAATGGTAAATAAATTCAGTTAAATCTATGAATTAAAATTATTAATACTACTTATAATAATAATCACATCAGTTTATTGCATCAGTTACATTCTTTTTAAAATTCCCAATACTGTTAAAATTAATATCAATTATATTGTTATTGTTGCATATATTGTTGTACTCAATGCATAGTCTTGTTAAATGTGATGATTGAAGGTAGTTTGTTCTAGGACAGTTTATATGAAACGTTAGGCTTTTTCTAGTTTTCTTGTCAGGCACTTTAAAGTATATTTCATACAATAGGTACAGTCAGTTAAATTGTTGCAGATTTTATACAAAAACATCAGGTCTATTATAATTCGTCTCTTTTATAAAGATATTAATTTATACTTTCCTAACAATTCATTGTAACTGATGTAGATTGGATATATCCCATGCTCCTTATAGTAAGTGAATTTCAACAACTTTTTTTGAACTTCTTCGATTTTAGAGATATATTCATTGCAATAGGAGATCGTATGACTGCACAATAGTCTAGTTTGCTACTGAACAAAACTATAGTATAATGTTAATACATTTTTTGTATTTTTGAATTCTTTACTGTTCCGATAAATAAATCCCACTGTCTTTATGGTATTACTTACTATCAAATTAATATGGTTATTATAGTGTAGTTTTGTATCCATTAGAATTCTGAGATTCAACATTTCATTTATTTTCCTTAGAGGTTCATTATTCATAATATATTCAAAAGTGATTATAGTTTGCTTTCTTGTATACCACATAGCATTTGATGATATTAAAGGACAGTTTATTAGTATTAGACCAGTCATAGAGACGAACAATATTTTCTTGGAGCTGAAGGCAGTCTGATTCAACCGATATGTTCATAAATTTTTTTTATATCGTCTGCAAATAATAATATGATAGTCTACATTGTTTGTAATATCATTTATGAACATCAAGAATAACAACGGACCCAGGTTGCTTCCTTGTGGGACGCCCGAGGTGGCAAAAAATGTCCTGGACTCGCCGTTATTGTTGAGAACATATAATGGACGATTTTATAAATAAGAATTTAATAGTTTCAAATCATTTTATTGATCAATATTTACACCTTGGTGTTTGATACGTCGTTTACAACAAATATGTAGGTATATACATACATATACATATATATAAAATATAAATAAAAGAATAACATATAAAATTATTTGTCTTAATAACGTCATTTAAAAAACTACAAAAAAATTTCACAAACAAGAAAAAACATCACTCCTAAGCACAAACAATTTACATCAAATTTTACACATAATTAAAATCTGTAATGTCATAGTAGGCACTGGCTAAAAGATGACTTTTCAATTTAAATTTAAAATGGTTCATAGGCAATTTTTTCAGAGTCTTTGGCAGAGAGTTGAACAACGTGACCCCTAAGTTGCCTCTTTTAGTTATTTCTAACCTTTGATTGGGTATTCGTATATTGTTCCTTGTACGGGTGTTGTATTCATGAGTATTTCCATTCATAGTATAGTCACTGATATGCTCTTTTATGTGGATCAAATTACATAATATTATTGCCGACGACGGTAAAGTTAAAATTTTAAGTTTTATGAACCAAGGCTTACAACTCACCATTTGGTTTACATTTACAATTGCTCTAATTGCTCTCTTTTGGACAATAAAAACTTTTTGAATATGAGTAGATGATCCCCAGTTTATTAGGCCATAAGTCATTGCACTATGAAATAGAGCATGATACGCTGTAATTGCAGCATCTGTATTAACTCTACTTCTGATCTGGCGAATAGCATAGATTTTTTTTGACAAATTAGTACAAAGATGTTCGATATGTGCCTGCCATGTTAACTTAGAGTCTATGATTATACCTAGTGACTTAACTGTTTCAGACGAGGTAGTCTTTTGGGTGCTGAATATCAGTGTGTTCGTTTTGTTTTTGTTTAAACAAAGTTTGTTTGCATTAAACCAATCTAGCGATTTATCAATAATATCTGTTTTAGTTTTAACGATATTTTTGTCACATATGTCATCTAGCTGCTCCGCAAACGTAGTATCATCGGCAAACAAAATTGAAAAAAACTGGCATAACATATGGTAGGTCATTTACATAAATCAAGAACAACAACGGTCCCAGGACACTACCCTGCGGCACACCTCTTGATACAGGCAACAAACTACTTAACATATCATTGTACAACACGCACTGCTTTCTGTCTGTTAGATAGGATGATAATAAGTTTAAAGCTACTCCTCTGAGACCATAATACACTAATTTGTCCAACAAGATATTATTTGAGACACAATCAAATGCCTTGCTTAGATCCAGAAAGATCCCTAAAGTTGATTTCTTATTTTCGAAACCTTCAGTTATAAAATTAACAAGATTAAGCACAGCACTTGATGTGTTTCTACCTTTTCTAAAGCCAAACTGATTATTAGTGAAAAGGTTATTTGACTCAAAATAATTTATGATTCTTAAAGCGATTATTTTTTTCAACGATTTTTGCCAAAATTGGCAGTAAAGCAATAGGTCGATAGTTCGATGAATCATTTATATCTCCAGATTTAAAAAGTGGTATGACCTTGGCTATTTTTAATTTATTGGGGAATACTCCGTTCTGTAATATAAGATTTACAAGATAAGTAATGGGTGCAGCGAGTGATAAAATATTTTCTTTGTATATAATTACTGATTGATTATACACATCCGTTGACTTAGATTGTTTCAAAGATTTTATAACACTCTCCACCTCCGCCTGTGAAGCAGGATACAAGAAAATTGAAAGGTCATTTTTCTGTGGAATAATTTTTAGATAATCCATATGAGAATAATTTGATTGCGGTATCTGTTTGATTATATCATCTACTATACTTGTAAAGAAATTATTGTAATTTTCAGAGGAAATTGAGCTGGCTTCTTTTTTACCTACATTACGTACATTTTTATTTATAATGTCCCAGATTGTTTTTTGTTTATTGTCAGAATCTATTATTTCTTTATTTGCTTCATATTTTTTATATTCAATTATCAGTTGTTCATAATTATATTTGCATTTTTTGAATTCATCTTTCATTTCTTCATTATTTCGTAGATTTAGTTTTAACATTTTATTTAGCCGGTCAATTTCTTGTTTAGCTTCCACTATATCTGGATGCGCAAGAATTATTTTATTATCCTTAGAATTAGTTTTAATTTTTATCAGAGGAAAAGATATGTCATGGTAATAGGTGAGAATGTTGTAAAAAATATCCACAGCCTTAACAGGGTCCTGTTCTGAATATAGATCAATCCAGTTTTCATACAGTAAGTAGTCACAAAATTTTTGTTTATTGGCAACGCTTTTATTATATATGGTTTTATACACTGGAGTTTTGCTTTTGCTGTTTGATATATTTTGAAACTTTATAATTTGTGCACGATGGTCAGATAGCGGAAAATCTGTTACAACAGCTTCAGCGACATGAAAATTTGTAAAAATATTGTCAATGCAAGTTTTAGAATTTCCTTGCACCCTAGTGAATTCTTTTATGCGTTTTACTAATCCAAAAGAGAGAAATAAATCTACAATTTCTTTACAATCACTTGTTTGTAAAGCAAAATTTATATTAAAATCACCACCGACAATTATTTTATGTGTTTTGAATTTACTACTTAAAATTTGTAGGACTTTAGACATATTTCCTTTAAAAAATGAATTTATCCCCACTTGGAGAACGATATACAGTTACTATAATACAGTTTAATGAGTTCACTTTTATGCAACAGTTTTCAAAGTGTTTTTCTACATTAAATTCATTTGTCAGATTAATTTCTGTGGATTGAATGTTGTTTTTAATAAAAATACATACCCCTCCATGAATGCTCTCTAATCTAGAAAATATAGCTGCTATATTATAATTTTTAATTTTGTATAGATATTTTTCATCATCATGTAACCAGCGCTCACTTAATAAAACAGCGCTAAAATTGTTGTCTAGTAAAATTGATTCAAAAGAGTTACATTTATTCTTTAGACATTGTATATTTAGATGCAATACTGCAATTTGCTCTCTTGACACACTCTGACTATTTTGGACTAACTTTGGATTAACTACTGTTGTGTCATCAATTCTGAGAGTCTTGGGTATAAAAAATTTGTGTTAGAAATTTTTTTGAGATTTATTGGTGGGATAGCCATTTTCACTGATGGAAATGTCTGGAACTATTGGTGTATTATATAAAATGTTCACCGATCTTTTTTTCTGTTGAATTTATTTGGTTAAACAATTTGTCCTCAATTTCTTCTGATAAAGGTTTGTCATTTCCTGGTCGTTTAGTTTTTGTTATCAATAATATATCATCCGTTTTCTTATTTATGTAGTTTGCTGTATTTTGGGCATTAACAGAAGATTCCACTTCTTTTGTCTTTTCAAATTCTACCCTTAATTGCTCTAGTGGTTCACTATTGTCTATGAATATTAATGATTTTTTATGGTTGGGTTGTCCAAGTTAAAAAAGATCCTTAGATATATCTTGTTAATAATATAGTTCTCTTTATTTATTTCATAATACATAATATTTCCCTCAGATATTCTATTTAATTTTTGAATATATGTATTCAGTTTATTATTATATTGGTAAATTCGTTTATTTAAAATGGGACTTTTTGAATATGGTACTGAAGAAAAAATTACATTGGCAGTGCTACACATTTTAAGTTTTCCATGTATGTAACAGAAAGATGGAAATTGTTTTTTATTGAGATCATTTTTGCCGGCTAGTATAATTACAAAGTCATTTTTTCTGGAATCTTTCGCAAGGCACTCAATATTTTCAATGACGTTTTCCAAGTTCGCATAAGGCTTCACAATTGATATCATTTTGTGGTCTTTTATAAAGCTTTGTAGTTTGGGTCCAATACTTTTCCCAAGCTCATCGCTTAGCAAGGTAATTTTATTCCCCATTTCGTTGGACCTATTTTTTATTGAATAATTTTTGTTATTTGCTAGGTTATCATTTTTATGCAAAAAAATATCTGGTTGAGAATCAACCGGTCTTGAAGTACCTAATTTTTACTTTTTTTTCGTCCCATCTTCCACAATGTCATTTTGCAGCATGATAGATTTATTTGTGGAAGTGCTATCAGTTTGCGTATTTACTGTTTTTGTTTCAGTTTTTCTTATTAATTTACTTTGAATCCTTATCTGGTTCTCTAATTTATAGATTAGTTTTTTCTGCTCGAGAATTTGATTGTTAAACGACTTTTCCATTTCTGTAGCCTCTTCAACCAATAATTCATTTTTTCTTTTTAATTCCTTAATGTAGTTATTTTGTAATAAGTTATCCTCACTTAGGTCATGAACTGTCTTTTCTAGTATGCTTGTTTCTTCATCATAATCACTCTTATCACTATCACTTTTACAACAAATAATTTTATTTTTTTGTCAAAAATGTTATTTTGTCTTTACTGCGAAAAACACAACTTTTATGATATAAACTAAAGCACTTTGTACAAACATATGTTGTATTTACTTTGGTTTTACAACATTTAAAGCTGTTTATTACAGAGCTTTGCAAACTCATGTCTGTACTCTGAGTATTCTGAATTAAGACTGAGTTGTTCTGAAAACCATACATGCATTTAGCTTTAGACAATAAAATATGATGGTTAACTTTATCAGAAGCCTTTGAAAAATCTGTGTAGATAACATCCACTTGACAGAATTTTTCAAACGCGCCAATATCCATTTGGCATGATGACGGTCTCGGATGCTAGGGCCAGGCAGGACTATTGCCTTTTTACCCTAGTCATCGCTGTAGACCTGGACCGGCCTCGTGCAGGGCGGGTTAACTTAACTTTACGAACGGCCCCACTCACAAATGTGAGCGGTGCCGAAGATTTCGGTCAACCTCCCTGGGTCCTGGCTGATGAACCCTGCTGGCTAGGGCCTCTTCTGGCGCTCTTCTGTCTTCGTCTTCTTTCTTCGCCAGCTTGTCACCCCCGGGGGTAGTCATCTGTCTGTCAGGGACTGTGTGGATATTCTGTGACTTGGGATTGACTGCCAGTACACAAAGTGGCAATTGACACATTGTCATCTGGATCATCGGACAAGGTGAGGATGAACTGTGTAGCTCTAGGAGGTGAAGGCCTAAGTGCTTTCTTAGCACTTTCGTCCTTCACGGAGCCAGGGGGACAACGGGCACTGGTCGGTTTACTGACCGGCGCCCGCAAGGTTTGTGGGAGGGTGGTTGGTCGTGTCATGTCTTTTCAGTGGGTTTGGTCCATCTGTAAGGAAAGGATTAGTTATACTTACCCGTTATCCAGTAACTGTACCTTCGGCCTCTTGTGCCTCGGTGCGTCGGCCGGATCATAGGAGGTGGCCTCCTGATCAGCGGGTTCCTGTGCTCCTCAGCTAAGGTGTACAGTTTCTTCGCTCTATCCCGGATGATTTCGGTGACTGGTGTGTACTCCAGGTCCCTGAAGATGTCAGCGTTTCTAACGTACCATGGCGCGCCCACCGCTGTCCTGATGGCCACGTTTTCCACGGCTTGGATCTTCTTCAGATAGGTCTTCGCTTGGTATCCCCATGCTACGGAGGCGTAGGTCAGCTGTGGTCTGATGAGTGCTTTGACTAGCAGAAGCTTGTTCCTCAGACTGAGCCTGCTCTGGTTCCCTACCATCGGGTAGATGAGAGCTCTCGTCCGTTTGGCCTTTACCACGATGGCTTCGGTGTTCTGTCTCCATGTCAGGCCTTTATCCATGATTACGCCAAGGTACTTGACGGAATCGTGCCATTGGATGTCCTCGCCGAACATGGAGACGTGTCCTGTGGGGGTTTCCTTGCGTCCTTTCCTGAAGAGAATCGTCTGGCTTTTCTCCGCGTTGACTGCGACTTTCCACTTGATACACCATTCTTCCAGAAGAGAGGCTGCCTCTTGGAGTCTTCTGGTGGCTGTTCTCGCACTCCAGGATCTGGCCGTGACGGCCGTGTCGTCCGCGTAGAGTGCCATTGCGGTGCCTTCGGCCCTTGGGAGATCAGAGGTGAAGACAGCGAACAGATGGGGTGACAGCACAGAGCCTTGGGGGACTCCGGCTTCCATCGGTCGATACGTGGACACACAGTCCCTGATCTTCACTCGCATCTGTCTCCCGTGCAGGTATGATCTAACTAGTTTGACGAGTGCAATGGGATAACCCATACTCATCATTTTAGCTAGTAGACCATCGTGCCAGACCCTGTCGAAAGCCTTCGCAACGTCCAGGAGTAGTGCCGCCGTGACCTGTCTTTGGTTGAAACCTTTGGTGACTTCTTCGGTGATCCTGAGCACTTGGAGTTCCGTACTATGTCCTGTCCTGTACGCGAACTGTTCATCCGGGATGATTTGGAGCTCTTCGGTTTCCTCTTCTATTCTTCTCAAGATGACGCGCTCGGCTACCTTGCTCACAGCTGAGAGTAGGCTGATGGGCCTGTAAGAGGAGGGAAAGAGTAGTTCCTTACCTGGCTTCGGGATGACTATGACGTCGGCCTTCTTCCACCTGTCCGGAAAGTATCTGAGTCTCAAGATCCCGTTGATGATATTCACCAGGGCTGCCACCCCTTTGCTGGGTAGCTTCTTGAGGGCGATGTTTCCGATCTTGTCACATCCAGGAGCTTTCCTCGGCTTTAAGCTCCTTAGAATCTCCTTGACCTCCTCTGGAGTGGTCGGACGGATGTGATCATCGTCTGGCAGGCGGAGCATCCGAAGCACTCTGCGTTCCACGTCATCAACCCAGTCCTCGTCCTCATCATCGAGTTGGTTTTCCCTACACTGCAGTTCCAAGCTGTCCGCGAATGCTTCGGCTTTTTCCTGGCAAGTGTAGACAATCCCATTCTCTCCGTGGATTGGGGACATTGGTTTCGGCCTGTTCCGCAGAGCACGCTGGGTGTTCCAGATGCTCCTGTCCTGTGGGTCCAGTGATTCCAGGTGACGCTGCCATCCTTCTTGACGGTGTTCCTGGAGGGCAGCTTTGACTCTCCTGTTCAGCGTGTTATACGCGTGCCTGTCCACAGGGAGTCTAGTCCTTTGGGCCCTTTTCTTCGTCCTTCGTCTGTCCCGAATCAGCTGCCTGAGGTCCTCCGTGAGGTTTGCCATCGGCGTTGGTGCCCTTCTGGTCTCTGTCTCTGTAGTGCTTTCCTCCATCGCTTCCTGGATCTGGTTTTCCAGGGAGGTGATGGCCCTCTCCACATCTTCCTCGGATTCAATCCTGGGAATATGTGCAATGTTCCTTTGCAGTGCTGCACGGAACAATTCCCAGTCTGTCCTCCTTTTGATGAAGGTCCCAGTGTCCACATCATCCTTCTCTCCTAGGTCCAAGAAGATCGGATTATGCTCGGTGGAACCTTCCGTCCTGGTAGAGATTTCCGCATTGAGGGTCATCTCCTTCATTATAGCGATGTCCAGCACATCCGGTCGGTGGATCCCATTGTCGTGCGTCGGCTCGTCCGGTCCTAGTGCCTGCATGTTGCCAGCGTGTCGTCCCAGGAATCTCAGCAGATCTCGTCCTAGAGTGTTGGTGACTCTGCTGTTCCATTCCTGTGACTTGGCGTTCAGGTCTCCTATGGCAAGCACCTGAGTCTGGTCCTGGAATATTGCATCCAGGTCCGTGTCCAGGATCCGGCATCGGGGCGGCTGATAACAGGATACCACTTGAATGTCGCCATTTCGTGCCGTTGACACTACTACGGCGGTGGCTTCCAGGTTTTCCATGTCCGGCAGCACGATTGGATGGTGGTCGATCGACTTCTTTACCAGCAGGGCTACTCCTCTCATGGGCCTTGGTCCAGCGTAGTCCTTCCTGTAGACATGGTAGCCAGGGAAGTTGGCTGGCTTCAGCGGCGTCATCTTCGTTTCCTGTAGTGCCAACACGTCTATGTCGTACCGGGCTAGGGAGTTCCTCCACTTCAAGTTTTCTTCCTTGTAGCCCGTTAACGTTCCATGAGGCGATCTGCAGGAAGTTCGGCTTCACCTGAAAAGACATTACAGATTAGTAAAGCCTGGCATCTGTGCAAAAAATGCGCTCATTGCTGAGCACATTTGCTGCATCTGTTTGAGCACCGCGGTGAGGTTTTGGGCCTCCACGGGTGCTCGTTGTTGCCTGGCAGGGCCGGCGCTCGGCCCTGCGTTACCTTGAGCTACCCTTGCGTAGCTCAGCCCGCTGGTGGCGGGTCTTTTGGCCTTCCTCGGTGGCTGTTGGGTCCTTGGAGCCTGCTTCTGGGGGGCCGCGGGCTTCTTGGGATATTTGGGACATCCTTTATAGCTGGCCGGGTGCGCTCCCTGGCAGTTTGCGCATCTCGCTGGGACGTCCTGCTTCTTTTTTGCAGTCCGCTGTCCGATGGGCCTCGCCGCACTTCACGCACTTGGCCTGTGCGGTGCACCTACCCTGTGCGTGGCCGAAGCGCTGGCATCGGTGGCACTGGGTGACGCTCTGTTGCGCCCTTTGTCTCTCTGTGCGGACTACCAGGTAGCAGCACCTCGTTACCTCCAGGATCTTCTCCTGGTCCAGTGGCACTTGGACCAGTACCAGTGGGATCTCCATCTTGGTCCTCCTCGACGTCATCCGCTGAACAGAGATCGGCGAGAAGCCCTTGTCTTCCAGGTCTTTCTTGATCTCTTCGCAGCTTACGCCACTAGGGATGCCGCGTATCACTACCCTCAGGAGCCTCTCTTCAGGGAGCGCGTAGGTGTGGTACTCCCTTTTCTCCTGTGTGAAGATTTTTGTCATCTTCCTATAATCTTCACTCGTTGATGGGTCGATGGAGATGCCTTCACCAATGACGCGGGCCTTCTTGAAGTTGACGTTTGCCTCGCGCAAACGTCTGCTTACCACCGTCCACGTTTCCTTTTTCCTAAGGACGACTGGCGGTATCTTGGGCGTCTTGGCTGGTTCCATTGGGGCCGGTCCTGGATTCCGGTCCTCCTGCCGGCTCGTACTCTCTTCTGGGGCCTCGGTGCCTTCAGGAGTCCGGGCCTCCTGGGTCCTGGCCTGTTTGGGCTCCTCTTCTTCACTGTCGGAGTTTGCCTTCCTCCTTTTCTTATTAACGGACTTCGTGGATCCGACTTGGGCCCCCTGGATGGCTTTCAGGAGCTCCTCGTGCTGCCTGTCCATCCTTGATTGCATTTGAGCCATCCTTAGGCTCATTTCTTCTATATGGGCCCTCAGTGCCTTGTTTTCAGCCCTTAGACGCAGCTTTTCCTGGTCCACAATCTCCACATCCATGTTGCATGGGGTGGAAGCCCTGGAACTACCACTCTGCGAGTCCTCGTCCACTTCTCTATGGTTTCCCATACCCTCCTCCTGGGTATGCGTAGCCTTATCTGAAAAAGAAAGCTGAAAAATAGAAGTTATGGTTAGTACACACAGAATATAACAAAAATATGTGTCTCCAGGAGGGAGACTTTTTTATCTTTTTATATTAGCGTCTTGAAAAAGACGACTAATATTTCTCTTCTTCTGAATTCTTTTCGCAAAAAGTATATTAGAGCCTTGAAAAAGGCAACTAATATTTCAAGCTCGACCGCGCCAACCGTTGCTTAACTTTAGTTAGCTCCGACTGCGCCGACCGTTGCTTAACTTCGGATTTCACTTCGGGTAGATCACAGTGGCACTATACTTCCGTATACACGTCTGCACTCGTTCACTGCTTGCACTCGAATGAATTTTTTTTTTTTTTTTTTTTTTTTCAAAGGCTTTATGTATAATAGAAGAAAAAACAGCAAGATTAGCGTTAGTAGCTCTTTGCGGCATAAACCCGTGTTGAAATTGTGATATTTGAGGTGCTACATGTAAATATATATATTTATGTATTATAATTTCATATATTTTAGCAAAACAGGATAGGATAACTATAGGACGGTAATTTTCTACATGGGTTTTGTCCCCCTTTTCGAATACTGGGCAGATTTTGCCTACTTTTCACTGGTCAGGAAAAGTTTGGGTTTTTAGAGATAGATTTAATATAAAATGTAAAGGTTCGATAAAAAACTCTTTTAAACCCTTTACGACATAACATGGGATTTTATCAACCCATAGATTTTTTAGGTTTAATCTTATTGATAGCTTCAAGAATGTCGTTTCTAGACATGTTATTAATATTTACAGAGTTCATGTTTATGTTTTCCGGAACGTTTATATCAGTATTTTTAGTATAATTAGTATAAACGATGGAAAAATAATCAGCAAACGCTTCAGATATATCTTTATGGTTCTCATACTCTAAGTTACTATAATACATAACTGATGGTATACGATCATTACTTCTTTTTGAATTGATGTATGACCAAACTTTAGCAGGGTCATTATTAATATTTTGTTTTATGCATTCTCAGTACTGTTGGTGGGCAAGATTAATGATGTATTTTAGTTTTCTCTTTATTTCTTTGTAGTTGTTTAAGCAATCCAAAATATGATGTTTCTTGTATAATTTTCGATTGCGCTCTTTTTATTTAATTTGTATTATAATTTCTTTGGTAAACCAGGGAGGGTATTTTTTTTGTATAAATTTTTGTTTTTGGCACGCACTGTGTAAGAACTATATTAATATTATCATATAAAGCAGCTGTTGCTTGATTAACATCTTGATAACATGATACAGATACTGCCAGTCAATATCAGCAAAGAGGTAATACATTTTTTGAAAATCTGCTTTTCGAAAGTTGAAGGTAACCAATGCATCTCGTTTTTTTGCTCTTACAATTTCTATATATTTTTAGTGCTGGATGATGTATATCCTCTGGCACTAAACTCAGATCATGTTTAGTGACATCACACTTAAAGTTGCTAATTACAATATCTAGTAAGCGATTATTGATATTTTTGATATACACTAGTCACAAAAATTAAGGGATATTAAAAAAAGTTCCAAATTTTAGGGTGATTTTCAATAAGAGATAACTCGGCGAAAAATGGTCGTACAGAAAATAAAAAAAAAGGAAATTGTAGCTTTAAGTGTCTAGTTTTCAGACCTGGACTGTAAAATTTTTTTGCGTGGGCGGTTTTCACATAATTATCCGATAATCAACAAAAAAAAATTTTTCCAAATTTTTTATCGTCTTTAAAATGGTCTGTGGACTTCAAAAAAATTTTTTTTCATCATGCGACCATAAAGCTCTTCTAGACAATTTAATTAGCTTTAATTTGATCTCTGAAAGAGCTTCGTACGATGATTTGCCGCGGAGTTATCGTTGATCAAAGCAAAAAAGTCCATTTCAACTTTGACAATCGATTACTCGGGAACTAATGATCGTACAGAAAATGGAGGTAGGGTTTTGGAAACTGCAAAATATTCTCTATAAGACACAATTAGTGGTGATTGATAAAAAAATTTTTTTGAAGCGATGATGTTGGCTGAAAAAAAGTTGAAAATTTGTGAATTTAAGGATATTTGGACAATTTGGTATAACTTTGGATATAGTGAATTAACGAAGGATATCGCCGGTAACTTTTTAACCTCAAAGTGTCCCTAAAATACCCTCAAAATTGCAAAGCGCTGCGATTTTTTTTTCTTGGTGCCCCGAAGGTTTAAATTGATCGTTTCGGCCAAAAATCATCTTAGCAAGCAATTTTTTGATTTTTATGCATATTTTCGACTTCAATATGGTTTTTTGGCAAAAATCCTTATTTTTTTTGCTCAAAAACATGACTCATGAATTTTTTTTTTCGAAATTTTTCTTTTTCCAAATTTTTTTTTTTTTTTTAATTTTTTTGTTGCCACATGTTCACAATGCTTCATTATTGTCACAAAATCGAATTTGACTTTTTCTCGCTGTTTTCACCGCCGGCATTATCGTTACCCAAAGCGTACCACGTGGAGGTTGCGCGGTCGGATTTACGCTTCTTACACACGCGCTTTCGTGTGTTGTGTACCGGTGTGTGTGTGTGTGTGTGCGCGCGCGTGTGTGTGTGTGATAGATGTTTAAGGGCGTCCAAACTTTCGGGCCAGAGTTTAATAGCGAGTATTGCCACCTCTGTTCTGAATTACCGCTTCTAAGCGTTCTCGCATGTTAATACATCGACGAATGTCATGCTGCGAAATTCCTCGCCAACATTGTAACAATGCATCGGTCAACTGTCGCAAGTTATGCGGTTGCGGAAAGTCTCGCCGCAATCGTCGCTTAAGCAAGTCCCAAACGTGCTCAATTGGGTTCAAATCAGGACTCATAGGTGGATGATTGAGCGTTGTTACATTGTTGGCGGTGAGGAAATTCCGCGTAAGCACAGCAGTATGAGGACGAGCATTATCCTGCATAAGAATAAAACGTCTTCCCATTCGTCTACGCATAGGCAGGACATACGGTAGCAAAATTTCGTTGGCGTACCTTTCGGCATTCAACGTTCCGGGAACGATAACCAATGGTGTTTTGGTGTTGATGGATATGCCTGCCCATACCATGACTGACCCACCATTGAACGCTACGACTGGCCGCATAAAACGATCGTCATTTCGTTCCCCACGACGACGCCAAACGAGAGATCGTCGGTCGTTGCCATGTAAACAAATTCGGGACTCGTCAGTGAATAACACACTGGCCCACTGTCTACGACCCCAATGGTGATGATCACGCGCGTAGCTTAATCGGGTACGACGATGTCTAGGAGTAAGCATTGGTACATGATTTGGGCATCGAGCATGTAACTCTTGCTCTCGAAAACGATTCCGAACCGTTGAAGCCGAGATGTGTTGCTGGAGAGGACGTTGTCGACGATTGCGAAATTGACGAGCGATCGTACCCGCATGGGCAGTAGGATATCGACGAGCTTCGCGAATGATGGATCGGTCATCGCGTTCAGTAGTGACCCGTTGTCGACCTTGACCCGGACGACGATCGTAGCTTTGAGTCACGTTAAATCGCGCGTAGGCACGACTGATAACCGACTGGCTCACTCCCATTGTAGCTGCAACGTTTACCTGACTGTGACCCTCTTGAAGAAGAGTAACAATCCGAGCCACATCTGTGGCAGATAAGTGTCGCCGTGGCATATCAATTGAATAATCAAAAAAAAATAAAACTGTCGCTGTTCAAAAGGTTTGTCTAAAAATTCGGACTTCGGAAAGTACAGGAAAATCTGTGTTGTGTGTAAGGTAAAACGGCAATTCGTTAGGGGGTATATCGATTTTATTTTAATTAATTTTAAAAATGACATTTAAAACTAAGCCTGTTACAGCCATCAAAAGAAATTAAGGAAATTTTTTTTTGACAATAATGAAGCATTGTGAACATGTGGCAACAAAAAAATTTCGAAAAAAATTTTTTTTTTCGAAAGAGTCATGTTTTTTGAGCAAAAATAAGGATTTTTGCCAAAAAACCATATTGAAGTCGCAAATATGCATAAAAATCAAAAAATTGCTTGCTAAGATGATTTTTTGGCCGAAACGATCAATTTAAACCTTCGGGGCACCAAGAAAAAAAAATCGCAGCGCTTTGCAACTTTGAGGGTATTTTAGGGACACTTTGAGGTTAAAAAGTTACCGGCGATATCCTTCGTTAATTCACTATATCCAAAGTTATACCAAATTGTCCAAATATCCTTAAATTCGCAAATTTTCAACTTTTTTCAGCCAACATCATCGCTTCAAAAAAAATTTTTTTTATCAATCACCACTAATTGTGTCTTATAGAGAATATTTTGCAGTTTCCAAAACCCTACCTCCATTTTCTGTACGATCATTAGTTCCCGAGTAATCGATTGTCAAAGTTGAAATGGACTTTTTTTGCTTTGATCAACGATAACTCCGCGGCAAATCATCGTACGGAGCTCTTTCAGAGATCAAATTAAAGCTAATTAAATTGTCTAGAAGAGCTTTATGGTCGCATGATGAAAAAAAATTTTTTTGAAGTCCACAGACCATTTTAAAGACGAGAAAAAATTTTGTTGATTATCGGATAATTATGTGAAAACCGCCCACGCAAAAAAATTTTACAGTCCAGGTCTGAAAACTAGACACTTAAAGCTATAATTTCCTTTTTTTTATTTTCTGTACGACCATTTTTCGCCGAGTTATCTCTTGTTGAAAATCACCCTAAAATTTGGAACTTTTTTAATATCCCTTAATTTTTGTGACTAGTGTAGTTATATTGTTTGGCTCCCAGTGAATCTGATAATTGTTGAAATTCACTTACTAAGAGATCTAACAGGTTTTTGGTCATCATAAAAACCTGACACCCGCTTAAGATGGAAGTCGCCTACAATTAAAAATGTATCGTACATTAAGATAAGTGGTGTTAATGATTCATATAAATATATATAATCATTTAAAGATGTACCGGGTGGTATATATGCAACAATTATGAGGATTGACATAAAGTTACATTTAATTTTAATACAGATAATATCGATATTAGGATTGTCATAATTTAAATTTACAGATACAGAGAATATATCAGTGTGTATGGTGAGAAGAACCCCCACCACCTTTAGATTTTCCAGTATGCTCAAAATTTCGATCAGCACGAAAGACAATAAAATTACTATCAAACTATTCTGCATCGTTAACACTATCCGTTAACCATGTTTCAAGAAAAACAAAGATTAAATACTCTTCAAGATTAATATTATTATGAAGTTGAGTTATTTTAGAGTTCAATCCACGTACATTTTGATAATATATACCTGGATTTATATTTTTGCTGTTACATATACTCTTATTCGTACATTCTGATATATTCTCTGATTCAATAATAGATTGTATGTTGTAATTTAGCAATTTTGGCTCACATTCTTGTGTTTGATTCTGCACCATTGATTATTCAAAATTTTTAATATTTGTTGGAACACTTGAAGTTAAAGAATCGGCGGATGCGCTTATAACATATGAAAAGAATTCGGTTTTTGTTGTGAAGTTGAAGAGCCAGAAGAAGTGCCCTAAAGATCTTGAAAACTGGCTGGCCTATCATATGTTAGGTTGGTTGAAGGTCTGTGCTTTGGGTTATCAAGAAAACGTTGACCTATTCTAAAGTTAAATCTAGTATAGGCAACTTCTTCAGGCCAGAAGTTTTTATCATACACTGTGTGAAGGAGTGATGGTTGAACGCCTACCATAAAACATTGATTATCAGGAATAGTTCTGGCAGTTGCTAATAAATAGCCTGACACTAACATCACTTGAATTTGTTTTTTCAGAGATAAAGGTCTTGATATCAGTCTCACTTGTGATGTCTTTCACGTGTGAAAGGAACAACCAGATTTTTTATTGTTATTGCTTAATTGCTTTTTACCTTGGAAATTGCCAGTATTTTCAGCTTTGCCAGTGCATAAATTTCTTTTTCTGTGGAATTTTGGAATAATAAATTCATCATTTTGGTATAGTGAGGTTGGGGGTAGTGTATGTTTTGCTTCATGTGGCTGATTTTAAGATACAGTATTGTATGTAACCACTGTATTGTTGGTACTTGAAGGTTGTAAATTAGTATCTCCAGGGTTTATGATTTCCAACATTATATTTCTTTGTCCGTTATGTTGAGCTTATCAGTTGCAATTATATCTTTCATCTTGTTTCATTTTGTTGTTGCTTGTTTTTGTGCTCACTGATAGTGGTATGTGCTTTTTGTATCCTGTTCTCATTAATTATATTTCATGGTTTTTGTTTAATGATGATTTTTTGTTGGCTTCTGTTAAATGAATTATTTTCTCCTCAAGTAGTTGTTTATTTTCTATTAGAATCATGTATTTATTATCTTTTTCTTCAAGGAGTTTTCTCAGCAAATTATTTTCATTTTTGAACCATTCAATTATATCTTTTTTAATTGTACCTTTGGTCTGACGATAACTTGCTGTCATCATTGTCATTTTTTTTGTACTGCGTATTACACGTGTTTCGTCTATTATTGAGTAATTTTTTCTTTCTTATGTGATACACATTGCCACAGTATATGCAAACGGCCACTTTTGTTGATTTTTTCACACAATATCTAAAGGTTTTATCAGAGAGTTCTTCACTTGTTTTGTTACTCTCCGCCATTTTATATATGTATGTCTAACACATCTTTATGTCTTTTGTCATAAATTTATTAGAATATGTATCTCTTACATGGAATATCAATGTACCGGGTGCCTACGATATTACTAGCCAGCCTATAACTTCCTTGTAAAAAAAGATATCGATTTCAAATTTTGGGATGTTGTATGGTTGAATACGGTGCACAGTTTGATTTTCATCTCCGGTTTAACCGGAAGCAGTATAAAATTTGTTCTTTTTAATGGGACACCCTGTATATTATTCGAAATTTAGATTGCAAAGGAAATTGTAGGTTCAAAACATGTATCATACCCTATATCTATCTTTGACAGCTTTCGAGAAAATGGGGGTTGAAAATGTTACATCAATCATAAATTATTTCATTTTCCCATAAAACAAATGAATGTAGGAACAAATCTGTTACAGTTATTTAAGTTTTTTGGTGTGTACAATTTTATAGTCATAAAAATTTCATTTCCGGCTGAACCGGTAGTAATACGAAAAGTGATTTTCAGGCTCAAATTACTTCGATATTTTTAATGGAACACCTTGTATTGAACCTTAAATTTACATTCTACTAACTTTTCTGGATATTTTTTGTTCTGGTGTCCCCTGTCTAAACCTAATAATTTATGAGATATCGGCGCCTGAATGTTCACCTGCACTGTCATAAAGGCTACACAATAAAAAATGATGTTTAAACAGAACTTTGATTCAAGAGGGCTGTGTAAAACAAAAGAACTATTTACCGATTTTCATTTAGATTTTGACAGTACTGCTGCATTAGTTAAAAGTTTCTCTCGACAGTTGTCATTTAAATTTTGCGTTTTATTCTTGATTTACCTTTTAGTAAATGTTTAAGTGTTATCTGGTTGTTAAAAATAGCTGTGTTTAGGCGCGAGCATCAAATTGATATGTTATTAGTATATGGAGAGGTAAGAAAAAACCGAAGGGAAGCCAATATTTTCCATGGTTGGAAGAACAGTTAAGAAAGGGAAACTGATAATGAACATGAGAACACATTTATTGTAAACGAGGAGGCAGAGATAAACACACTGGCCTGTGTTGAGATTGATCCAACAAGTTCTACAAGGCAAATTGCCAGTGGTATCGAGATATCTCCCGAAAGTGTTAGAAAGATTCTACATAAACATAAGTACAAATCTTTTAAGTACCAAATCCATCAGCATCTTTACGAGAGAGATTATCAACGAAGATTGAATTTTTGCAATTGGTATCTAGAAACTGAACGTCATCAGCTAAATATAAAATCATGCATTTTATTTTCGGACGAATCTCGATTTACCAACATGGGAATGTTTAACAGGAACAATACGAGATATTGGGCAACTGAAAATAACCATCTATTTAGAGGAGGGGGCTTTCCAAGAAAGATTCGGCATCAACGTTTGGCTGGGGGTTATAGGAGCACGCATTATAGGACCAATATTTTTTGATGTACCTTTAAACGGGGCCCGGTACCTAGATTTTCTACAGAACGAAATTTAAAATGTTACTGAAGTTTTACCTTTGCAGCATAAACATGTCTTCTATTAGCAAGATGGTGCACTGCCCCATAACGCCCGAGTAGTCACCGACTATTGAAGTGAAACTTTTAATAATCGCTGGATAGGTACCAATGGTCCAATACGGTGGCCGGCGAGATCCCCAGGCCTAGCACCTTTGACTTTTTTTACTGGGCCCATATCAATGAAAAGGTGTATAAGACACAACCACATAACATAGGAGACCTTAGAAATAGAATAGGCAAGGGGACAATTTATTTTTTATTACTTTAATAACATCTACAGTTTAAAATAATTGACCCGTATTTTTTTTTTATTAAATGTCTTATGCTTAAAAAAAATTCGTAAAGTTTAAGCGCTCTTTAAACGGTCAGATATTCCCGCATTTTCCCAAGCCAATTGTATTGGCTAGTATTCGCCGTGACGTAACAGCATAGACAGCACAGATTCAGCGAGGAAACAAATGCTGCATTGCCATGTTTCTAAATAATTAAGATAATATTGTGTTGATGTAAAGCAATCCTTTATTATAGTATTATATTTCAGTATTAGTAAACCATTAGACATTAATCGATGGTTAAATATAGGGAATGCTTACATGCTTTGTGTTTATATTTGTGTTAAAAGAAATTATTTTAAAAAGCCAGATATTAAACTTCAGGGAACATGCTTCTTTTTTTAGAAATTTGGCAACGAAGCTAGTTGAATATTTAACCTTAATGTTTTGTTTGTTGTTTTGTATATCATTACATTATTTTGAAACTTAAATGTCTGTAAAGAAGTGTTTTGTACCTGGTTGTGGAAATGTTAGTGAAGTTACAGTTACGCAAATTTACATTATCAATAATTATAACACCTGCACTATAATAACCTTGTTTTAGTTTTCTACCCTGGAATGCGCGCGTCGTATCTACGCTGTTACGTCATTATGAGACCGCCGATTGCTTTCATTTGAAATACATCCTCATTTCCAGCATTTTCATTTCACAATTAAACAAAATATGGTTACTAAAATTATATTTTAGTAATATTTATAGTGAATTAAAGGTCTCTACTATAATACCATGATGTTTCTTTTTGTAATTTTGATTACAGTCCCCTCGCCTATTACGCAAATGATAAACTCTATTAGTCCAATTCAGATGGAAACCGTTCTTCGGGAATTTAAAGAAAGGATTAATTCTTGCCGAGAAGTCAACGGTGTACATTTTGAACATTTAAATTATGGTTAAAATAAATTATACACCCATTACTTTTAATGTTTCACTTTTGATACTTATTTTATTTTTCTGCTTTGACCAGATTTGTGACATTATTAGTGCAGGTGAACATTCAGTTGCCGATATCTCATAAACTATTAGGTTTAGACAGGGGACACATTGAAACAAAAAATATCCAGAAAGGTTAGTAGAATGTAAATTTAAGGTTCAATACAGGGTGTTCCATTAAAAATAGTAGTTTTGGGCTTGAACATAACTTTTCGTAGTACTTCCGGTTCAGACGGAAATGAAATTTTTATGACCATCAAATTTTACTCACCAAAAAACTTAAATAACCGTAACAAATTTGTTCCTACATTCATTTCTTTTATGTGAAAATGAAATAATTTATGATTGATATAACATTTTCAACCGCCATTTTCTCGAAAACTGTCAAGATAAATATAGGGCATGCTACATGTTTTGGACCTACAATTTCCTAGCCAATCTAAATTTCGAATAATATACAGGGTGTTCCATTAAAAATAACAAATTTTATACTGTTTCCGGTTAAACCGGAAATGAAATTCAGATCTTGAAGCAATCAAACTGTGCACCGTATTCAACCATACAACATCCCAAAATTTAAAATCGATATCTTTTTTTTTACAAGGAAGTTATAGGCTGGCTAGTAATATCGTAGGCACCCAGTACAATATAGAAAAAATTTCTGAAATATCTTTACTATAAAGATATTGGAGAATATGACATGGATATCCCAAAAAACCGAACTACCTGAATTGTACAAGTTAGAAACCTTAGAAAAGATTAGAGATGTATGTTCTATTCTGTATCTGCAGAAGTTAATACTGGAAATACTGATGACCCTGAGTTCTTGTCACTTATACACCTGAATGTGCCATCTCACTAGGGCGCTGTATTAGACGGGTAATATCGTCCGCCATTTTGAGTCCAGTTGGTTCGAAGTAAACAATGCGGTGTATATGTAAATACAGGCATTCGTGTCCGAAATATTCAGTTTTGAACAAGTTTTAAGATATTTTATTGAGTGAAAACGATAATTTTGAAGAATTGATTGAATTTCGTGTTTACATTGAAAATTGAGGGTAGGTTTTTAAATGTTAATTTTGGTTTGTACATTAACTACTAATTATAAAAAAGAAATAGTCAAGCGTCGATAAAAATAAAATATCTTAAAACTTGCTCAAAACTGAATATTTCGGACACTAATGCCTGTATTTACATATACACCGCGTTGTTTACTTCGAACCAACTGGACCCAAAATGGCGGACGATATTACCCGTCTAATACATCGCCCTAATCTCACTATACAAGAATAGCGAATACTTTTTACCTATCAAATACAGCTTATTCCAATAACTTGTTAAATTCGCCACTGCACAGAATGTGCAAATCAGATAATAATGTTCAAGGATATTGCAATATATAATTTTTGTCAGAAAACTTTAAGGACCGCTTTAATAGAATTGTTAATATACTTTGTACTTATTTGTATGTTTTTTTTTTTAATTTTTAGTTACTGGTTTATAGATATGCTTTGTTGTTATTTAGTGTTACACTTTGCAATATTTATTACCTGTCATTGCTTTACTGTGTTCTATTACTCTGTAATGGGTCTCGACCTGTTCAGTAAATCTGCTAAATGAATTAATAAATAAAGACACTGGTATATAGAGTTGCCATCTATTTTCTCTACTTTCACGTAGAGACTTGTAAATCTGAAATCCTCTTTGTGGTCGTGGCGTGTATCAACTTCGCACTGAAGAAGATAAAAAAAAGAAACCGGTCTGCGAATGGCACACGCTGCAACCTCAAGAAGGATTTCCTAAATGGAAATACTGGTAAAAATCTTTAACTAGTGGGCAATCGCAATTAAAGCTTAATTATTTCTGTTTGTGTGATACAAATATATAAATCACTAAAATGTTTGTGGCAACTTCATTTGATCTTCAATTAATTAAATGGAGTAAGAGGTTTACGACTTTGTACCTTATTAGGTATATTTTTTAGTATTTATTACTATTTGTAAATCTTTTTATATCTTTTACCCTATTTTTGTAGTTCACGCTTTCCGGAGGCATAAAGTTAAAGGTCATCCATATAAAATAGATAAGTGATATCCGCGGGTTTAGCGGAGTCCAACGGACAGCAGTAGTAGTAAGATGCAAAAGAGGAGAGGACTCAGGGTGTCACCCTGGAAAACTCCTCTCCTAAATGCCACCTACTCTGTCGTGACCCGCAGGGCACCTGATGTTATGGTGAAGCGAGTCTTCCAAAGCGGCAATAGCTGTTCTATGCATCTCACTAGTGGTGCTGGTACCGCAAGACATTCGAATAAGTGCAACAATAGCACATGCGATGTTGTATCAAATGTCTTGCGGTAATTAATCCAGGTCATCCATTGATTCCGCTTGTATTGCACAAAATCCTGTGTAATACAGCGGTCTATCAGCAGGCGGTCCTTGCAACCTGTCATGCCCTTCTTGGCACCACGCTGTTCGTGTATCTGCTGGAAGACCGGATCAACAGACCTCAGTGTCCTAGCATACAAGATACGTGTAAATATCTTGTAGCAGAAGTTGAGGCAAGTGATCAGCCTATAATTCTTCGGGTCGGAAAGATACTCCTTTTTGGGGATTAGCACAGTAAATCCCTCGACGAACCAGTCCGGAATCTGCTGCCCCTCGTTCAGCCATGAGTTGAAAACTCGCGCCAGACGGTGGTGAATGGAAGGAAATTTCCTCCATCACCAGTTGCTAATGCCGTCTGGGCCCGGGGCAGCGAAGTTCTTGGTACTAACAAGTGCTTGTTGGACTTCCTCCGTACTGATTACCGGGCCCACTTCTTCTGGCTCTTCAAGATGTCTGTGGTACAGAGCCTCGAAGTGTGCAATTGCTAGAATGTCGCTATTGAATGGACACGTGGTTTCGTAGATTCCTTTCCAGAAGGTTTCAACATCTTCTACAGTCGGCGGATTATCTACATCACGCTGTGGCTTTTAAAAGAGGCGGGAAGGATTCGTACGGAACAAATTGTTGTGGAGGAGTATTGAGTACTCCTCACCCGCCTCTTTATCGTTTTCTTTATAGCCATAAGCGCTCGGATCCGATCTAGATAGTGCTTAACGGTAAGCATCACTGTCAGATTTAGAGCATGGTGTTGACATCTTAATCCGGCAGCTATGCTCCGGATTCTGGGAGTAAAAACTCTACCGCTCGTCGTGTATTCCACCACACTCTGGATCCGAGAAGCGTGTTGTCTGGCCGACTGCATCTTGCCCTCGATTTTTTGTACACGCTGCTTGACTTTGTCGACCCCGTGATTGGTTAACCTCTCACGGGGGACGAGTTGCTTCGCGGCGTTGTACACGGCACAGTTGATTTGCCAGAGGTCTGCATCTTCTGGAAGTTCCTCATCGATGACCGCGTCCATACTAGCCAGGTCTTGTGAGTTTAGGTTAGCCCTGATGTTAAGGCTAACCCTCGTCCTTAAGTCTACATCAGTGAACTCTACAGGATGTTCTCTATCAGCTACTAATTACCGCGGTGTGATCACGGCTAGCAGTTCTTCCAGCCGACGGGGTGCCCTTACGTAACCTGTCCTGAGCAAGGATACTTGATCTCTCAGATGTTGCTGAGAGAAGGCGCGATGTTCGGGATGCATATCGCACCAGAGTGTGTGCATTCACGTCATGTATCTTCTACGCTCAGGTTTGCTTCTTCCGACAGGTCAGCAAGCAAGTCATCCCGTAGTTCTCTCGTCCACTTAAAGCGTCCTTGTTCGATGCCTGGGTTGTCAACGTTGCGACCATCCGGTGAGGCCCTTCCCACCTTTCTCTGACCCCCATCCGCTTGGGGTCCACTGTGAGGGGTCCTTCTGAGGTTATATGGAACCAGAGTTTTAGGGTACCAGGTGGGTAGCCCGCATTTCTCAGGCAGAATTGCCTCTGTCTGTCCAGGGTACAAAGCGAGGAGGTTGCCGGTTCTTTGTACCCCTTAAGATTTTTTTTTCGGAATATCCGATAGCGGACAGTCCTCCCGTGGCCTCCGACGCCTCACGGGAGTCGCGCCGGCGCATTAACTACAGCCAATCTCCACATCCCGCAGGATTAGTGACTGTAGATACTAGAATCGTGTGCCCTAAGCAGGTGGAGAGAATCCAGAATGACCGCCTTCTGCATTTGGCCTGCCTGCCATTCAGCTGATTTTTGACAGGCCGGTATGGTTTTCAGTTCCGAGAGCAGCGTAGGCTTTATCCCTCCGAGTACACCGATAATTAGGACAACCATTTTGACCAAGTATCCTGGATACAGCACTTGGAGCTCGTACCAGAGATCGCGATATTTGGTCCGTTTCTCCTCCTCCTTCAGGGTGATGTTTTTCTCCGCAGGTGCCGAGAACTCGATGACATACATCACCTTGAGTTGATGGTCGAGCAGCACTGTCAGGCTTGTTAAGTATTATTATTATTTTTTTCGGTTTCCCGAAGCCGGTCAGTCCTCCTGTGGCCTCCGACGCCTCACGGGAGTCGCGCCGGAGCATTAATTACAGCCACTCCCCACATCCCGCAGGGTTAGTGACTGTAGATATCAGAATCGTGTGCCCTAAGCAGACGGAGAGAACCCAGAATGACCGCCTTCTGCATTTGGCTTGCCAGCCACTCGGCTGATTTTTGGCAGGCCGGTATGATCTTCAGTTCCAAGAGCAGCGTAGGTTTTATCCCTCCGAGTACACCGATTATAAGGACGACCATTCTTACCGAGTAGCCAGGGTACAGCACTTGGAGCTCGTACCGGAGATCGCGATATTTGGTCCGTTTCTCCTCCTCCTTCAAGGTGATGTTTTCTCCGCAGGTGCCGAGAACTCGATGACATACATCACCTTGACTTGATGGTCTAGGAGGACTATGTCAGGCTTGTTGGCTTGGATTAGCCTGACAGTCAGGAACGAGTAGCTCCAGTAAATCCAGCATTTCTCGTTCTCGACAACGGACTCAATATCTCCGGGGACGTAAGGCAGCACTGGTGTCTGGTCTACCCCGTACGAGTGCCTTAGATGGTAGTATAGCACTCGTAACACCGCGTTATGCCGGTGGATGTAGGCCGAAATTGCATATATGGGGCATGCAAATAGTAAGTGCATGAGCGATTCCGGCGCCTGATGGCAGGTCCTGCAGTTGATATCAGGAACCTCTACACGCGACACGCGGCTACGGTAGACCAAGGTGTTGATAACACCTTGGCAGGCCATAATGAATCCCTCGGTTTCCGACTTAAGCCCAGCCGACCTTAGAAAGGCGAAGGTCAGCCTGGTCGATATACCCAGTGTTTCCATGTTCTTATAGAAGACACCATGCTGGGGTTTATCGACGTGCTACCGAAACACATTTACCTGTTCGGCAGCTCTGATTCGGGCTTTCAGACGATTTGGCTGAAGTTCGGTGACTGACTCAACATCTGCACCTCGCCGGCTTCCTCGCATGATGTCAAATGCGAGACCGAGTTCATCTGCGGCTCTTTTTGCTGCCTTGAACAATCTTGCTCCCACTCCTACAGTTACGTGATGTTTCACAAACCGCAAGAGGGGATCTGAACTCCTGAGTATGTTACATGCCATACTCAGTACTACTCTGCCATGCGTACACTCCAGGCTCAAAAGTCCTCCCCCCCGTTGACGTAGGAGGTACACACGAGGAACGGACGATCTAGGATGAATACTTCTGTGAATATTCATCATCTTGCTGGTATCTCTATCTAATTGGCGCAGCTCCTCTACTGTCCACTTTACTACTCCGAAAGAGTAGAGCAGAATCGGAACGGAAAGCATATTAGTTGCAGACACCTTGTTCTTCCCCGAAAGTTCGGAAGACCAAATCTTTCGGAGGCGGAGTCTGTACTTGCCGCGGAGAGAATCTTTTTATTTGTGATACATCCTGGATGTGTGTTTGTTGCACACCCAGATATGTATAGGTCTCTCCGGCATCCAGATGTCTTAGGATGCTTCCGTCTGCGAGCTGCGCATCTTCAGGAAATTCCCCGCATCGTCCTCTCTTGAGATGAACGACTGCACATTTGTCCAACCCGAACTCCATACCAATTGCCCACGTATATTCTTCGACCACCCTAAGAGCGTTTTGTAGTTCGCGCTCTCCGGAGGCATAAAGTTTAAGATCATCCATATAAAATAGATGGGAGACCTTATGCCTCCGGTCGCTGGGTGGCCCACATTGATATCCGCGGGTTTGGCGGAGCCCAACAGACAACGGCAGCAGTGAGATGCAGAAGAGGAGAGGACTCAGGGAGTCACCCTGGAAAACTCCTCTCCTAAATGCCACTTGCTCTGTCGTGACCCGCTGTGCACCTGATGTTATGGTGAAGCGGGTCTTCCAGAGCGACAGCAGCTGTTCTATGCATCTCACTAGTGGTGCTGGTACCACAAGACATTCGAGCAAGTACAACAATAGCTCATGTGATGTTGTATCAAATGCCTTGCGGTAATCAATCCAGGTCATCGATAGATTCCGCTTGTACTGCACAGAACCCTGTGTAATACAGCGGTCTATCAGCAGGCTGTCCTTGCAACCTGCCATGCCCTTCTTGGCACCACGCTGTTCGTGTATCTGCTGGAAGACCGGATCAACAGACCTCAGTGTCCTAGCATACAAGATACGTGTAAATATATTGTAGCAGGAGTTGAGGCAAGTGATCGGCCTATAATTCCTCGGGTCGGAAAGATTATTATTATTATTATTATTTTGAAATTTCATTTTAGATTCATTTTTCACTATGCAAATTTCTAAAAGGTATAACTATAAAAAATCAATATTTTTTTTATGGAATTTTCCTTCCGATTCTGAAAAAAAATGTTTTGCAAATATTTTACAAATCGTTTAAAAATAACCTTGCGAGGCGCACAATTTTTTGCAATTTTTTTTCGCAAATTTTAATCGCAATTTTTTCACTGTAAAACATCAATTGGTTTTGATAGTTATATCCTAAAGTATCCCTTGGGTCCCATGATCCAATCCACCAGCCACCACTGCCGAAAAACTATTTATGAAGAATTGTTGTTATTACTGTTCTAGGGAGACTGATACATTTCCGTTCTAAGGATGTTCTTTTTTTATTATATTTATTTTATCTGTTTCCCATAAGATTTTTCCAATGTTAAATAGTTATCTCATTTCACTGGTTGAAGCACCTAGGTCGATGGCCTTTTGATAGTATTTTGTTTTATACTAATAAAGTCAATAAAGAACTTTTACCGTTGTTATAACTACTCGAATAATTTTACAAAAAAACTTACCGTTTCCAGCAATTATTTGTAAATTTGGATAATGGCTCTTAATAAATTTGATCATTTCAATTTGATACAAAGAGTTCCCTTGAGACGAGTCCAAAACCACCACATCTACACCTGCTTGTACTAGAAGCGCTAATCTTGTTTTATCTTCATCTCTTGTACCAAGCGCAGCACCAACGATCAATTGCTTGTTGTCATCTTTCGAGGCAATTGGGTAACTTTTGGATTTCTTTAAATCCGTTCTTGCCATCAATGCGATTAAGTTGCCCTGAGCGTTTACTATAGGCAATTTTCCCTTTTTTACTTTTTTCTAATATATGGTTTGCCTCTGTGAGTGTTACACCTGATTGGGCTGTAACGAGATCTTCTAATTTGGTCATAATGTGTTCAAGCTTTATATTTTCGTAATTTTTATCATCTAAAAAGTCTATATCACGAGACGTCACAATACCAACTAATTTTCCTCCTAGTTTACCATTTTCTGTAATAGGAATCCCACAAAAACCATGTTCTTTTTTAACGTTAAGTACGTCTGACACTGTATTTGTAGGACACAAAACAACGGGATCATGAATAAATCCATGTTTATATTTTTTCACTTTAATCACTTCGTTCGCTTGATAACTCGGTAAACAATTGTGGTGAATTATACCAATTCCGCCACAAAGCTAAAATTTAAAAACAAATTCATTAGTTCGAAATTAAGGTTATATAGTGTGGATTTTTTCATATCTCAGCTTTATTAAATGTATAAAAAAGGTATTTTAAAAACTAGTCTGGTTTTCCACATACACAACCTAAAATTTGTTATCGTTTTTGTTATTTTAAATGGAACATCTTATAGATAGATTCTTTATTCGTTCCCAAAACTACAAATACCCTTTAAGTGTGTGGAACATGTCATCTAGTACAAAACTTTTCCATATTGATACTACATAATACAAATATAACAGGCAATAGAAATATAATTTAAATATACAGAAGTAAAAACAGTAAATAAAAACCAACAAAAGACAGTACGCTTTTAGACAATTTACATTATTTTATAATACATCTTTATCTTTACCGCAAAAGAAATCTTGTATATTATATAAGATAGTTTTTTAAAGTAAGCTTAAGGTTGTTTTTTGGAAGATTTCTGAAAGGGGAAAACTTGTAGAAATATTCTTATGATACTGAATTCAGTATTTTTTTTGTATATATTATAGTTACATTTTTCAGATATAAGATCATTTTTGTTTCATGATTACACAATGTTATATATCACAGTTTTTAAGAGATCTTTATATTCAGTTACAAATATTACAGATTGATAAATGTACATGCAAGTTAATGTTTTTTTTTTATAAAAAAATTCTCACAGCTTTCAGTTTGTTTCATGTTATACAGGGTGTCCCAACCAAAAGTAGGCACCCTGAATAACTTTGGATACAATTTTTTTGAAAAATTGGTGAAACACGTCGACCTTGTTTCCAAGGGGGACATATTTTATGTAATACTTGTATACCTATCATCATCCCCTCTACCCTACACGGCCACCCCCTCAAAAAATTCAAATGGCAAGGGGGGTCGAGTGATACATCTTTTGAAAGGTCTTTCAATTCCCTACATAACTATGTATTTTTTTTAAACTTTTATCGATTCGTTCTTATGGAAAATAATTTTATTTTTATGATTACACACAATCGAAATCGTTTAAAAAATCTAAAATACACGGCAATGGGTATTGGAATTTATAAAAAAAAACTAAATTTTTTAAGTGCTCTTAAATCAACACGAGTTTTTTCGACAAAAAACACTTTCCTTGTCCGTTTCGTTTTAGAAGAATAAAAGACTCATAAGTATTTGATAGTCCTTGAGCATTAATTTGTTCACAACCAATTTTAAATCAAGATACATTTTACCAGAGCGAGTTCTCAAAATGGTTTATACCCTTCAGGAGAGAATAGAAATTGTCAGCATTTATTTTGAAAACGATAATTGTGCTAGAGCTACGGAGCGCATATTCAATAGAAATCACCCAGATAGAAGGGTTGGTTTTCAGTATGTTTTACAATTATTGACAAAATTTATGGAAACAGGTTCTGTTGGAAACAGCATGAACCTCGGCGACCGATTAGGAATGAAGCAGTCGAAGTTGTAGTTCTGGGTCATTTGCAGATGGATAATACTCAATCGATCAGGAAAGTAGCTGAGACTTCCGGTGTATCACGAAGCACTGTTCATCGAATTGTAAAGGCCCACAAATTTCATCCATATAAATTTAAATTGGTACACGAATTAAACGAAGATGATCCCGATCGTCGGTTTGAATTCTGTGATATTTTTAGTGAACAATTAAACAGTAATGCCATTCTACTGTGCAATACGTGTTTTTCTGATGAATCGACATTTCAGTTAAATGGGAAGGTAAACAGGCACAATTGTAGGTATTGGAGTGAAACCAATCCAGATTTGTTCATGGAAACTCATACCCAAAGGCCTCAGAAGTTAAATGTTTGGGCTGGCATCTTCGGGGATCACATTGTCGGGCCGTTTTTTATTCCCGACAATTTAAATGGCGAAAGGTACCTCGATCTGTTAGAAAATAACATTGACCCAATGATTACCCAAATCCTCGAAGAAGACGATAATCTTTTAGAGCGTGAACTGTATTTTCAACAGGATGGGGCACCCCACATTTTGCTATAGCAATCCGTCAATTTTTGGATAATCGGTTTCCTGAGCGATGGATTGGAAGAAGAGGTCCTGTGGAGTGGCCCGCTAGGTCACCCGATTTAACTCCCTTAGATTTCTTTCTGTGGGGATATTTGAAATCGAAGGTATTTGCAACAAAACCCGCATCTCTGGAAGAGTTACGTGAAAGAATTGTTCGAGAATGCCGTTTATTGACTCCAGATGTGTTCAGAAATGTTCGTACAGAATTTCAAGACAGATTATATGGTTATATGGTCGGCGGGGATCCTTTTGAACAATATATACGATAATTTAAACTGCTTCTTTTATTTTTATTTCCCGAACCTAAAATAATGAAACAATTATTTCTCAGGAACGAATCGATAAAAGTTTAAAAAAAATACTCAGTTATGTAGAGAATTGAAAGACCTTTCAAAAGATGTATCACTCGACCCCGTTTGCCATTTGAATTTTTTAAGGGGGTGGCCGTGTAGGGTAGAGGGATGATGATAGGTATACAAGTATTACATTAAAATATGTCTCGCTTGGAAACAAAGTTGACGTGTTTCACCAATTTTTCAAAACATTTTCATCTCCAAAGTTATTCGGGTGCCTACTTTTGGTTGGGACACCATGTATATACAACGTAAGCATTTTTTTTTGGTAGTAATATTCTTCGCATGTCAACAGAATTTTCCCAAAAAATAATTTTATACCTTATCCTCGAGTTTATATATGCATGATATAGTGAAAGTGCTGCATCAGTACTTATATTTTCTGAAATTACCTTTAATGCATAACAGTAACTGTTTTTTTGCTAAGTAATCTATATGTACAGAGTGGGCAAATTTTGATGTTTGTATAGGGTAACTCAGTAACTTTAAGAGATACAAAAAAATGGATGACACATTCTCGATCTCTTTTTTTGAGACAAATTCACTGGTGAAAACAAAAATTAAATAGACACGTCAATATCTTGGTAGTTTGTAAAGTTATAAAAAAATAACTTTTACATTACAGGAACTCTTTTCTTCTTTAAAAAAGAGTGCAATTTCGAGTTATAGTATAAAGCTCTATTTCTTTAAATGGGAATCAGTTGGCTATGGTTTAGTTAAAAAAAGAAATTTTTTTCTCCTTCAAACTATATGTCATATGTGGGGTTGTTTTTGATGTGTAAGTAATTAATAGTGAAAATAATCTTTTAGTAGATTACTTTTTGCTTTTTTTTTTTAATATTTATTCCAAGTAGGCGTGTGTCATCTATGACAGTGTTTATCCGTTTGTCAATAAATTGCATATTAATAATTTTGTGTCCGTCATAATTACACCCCATTTAATCGTAAAAGTAAAGATGTCTTACGAACATTACGAGAAATGTGATATGCTAGAATGCTTTATTCAAAGTAATAACAATAATTGTGATCTTGCATCCGAAATTTATTTCAATCGCTATCCAGAAAGAAGACAACCATAAAGCTATTTTAAAGAGGTTAAAAGAAAATTTCATTAATTGTGGGTCCTTCAATAAGCCAAGACCAAAAAATTACAACATTGAAGATATGAAGAAACTTCTATAACTGTAATTGGAATGGCGGTTGCAAATCCCTCAATTTCAAGTCGTCAAATTGAAGTTGATTCTGGGATATTCAGACGTCGATCTTTGGGTATTTTGAAACACACAAATTACCTTACACAATAAGGAAACAACATCACCTGCAACCAACTGATCTTCAGCGACAATTTGAGTTTTGAATAGTATCGTCAAAAAAGTCAACAAGATCCATTCTCCTCTAGAAATGTAGTTTGGACAGATGAAGCCTACATTAGCAGTGCAGGAATTTTCAACAGGCATAACAAGCACTATTGGTCTGTTATGAACCCTCACCGTACCGTTGACATGCGATCTCAGGGACGCTTTGGTTTTAGTGTTTGGTGTGCTCTATATGGCAATCGCGTTTTAACATATCACATATATCAAGAAAATCTTAATGGCCAACGGTACTAGGAAATCTTAAACCAGAAAATTATTGAGGAATTTATGGACAATCTACCCTTAATATGAGGCAAGAAATCAGTTCTTCCAACAAGATGGTGCACCACCTCATAATATTAGGAACGTTTCAGAATTATTAAATACCAATTTTGGAAATAACTGGATGGGAAGTAACGGACCAGTGAGGTGGCCACTACAATCACCTTACTAAATGCCACTAGATTTTTCTTTTGGGGCCACATTAAAGACAAATTCTACAAGAAAACCAGTACCGACATAAATGAACTCGGACAAAATTTTATAGACTGTGTGAATTCCACATCAAATCTTCATATTTATAATGCAGTTCAGAGTATTATGAAGATGTGTAATTTATGTATCGAACAGAACGGACATCAGTTTGAACATTTACTTTAATTTGAATTCTTATGTATTATAAAATTATATATACATATCTGATTTTTTGGTGTTGCATTGTTGAAGGACCCACAAATAATGAGATTTTCTTTTAACCTCTTAAAAATAGCTTTATTAGGTTGTCTTCTTTCTGTATAGTGATTGAAATATATTTCAGATGCAATATCACAATTGTTATTACACTGGATAAAGGCAATCTAGCATATCACATTTCTCGTAATTTTCGTAAGACATCTTCACTTTTACGAGATTAAATGGGGTGTAATTATGACGGAAACAAAATTATTAGTATGCAATTTACTGACAAATGGATAAACATTGTCATAGATGACACACGCCTACTTGGAATAAATATAAAATAAATATAGTTTAAAAAAACTAAAAAACACGCTTTTAAAGCACATCCAACGAAAAAGTGAAAAATAATTATCAATATAAACTGAAAAAAGCGTGGGGCGCTTTGTGCCATATTTTTCGTATATCGAGTAACCCCCACGCTTTTTTCACAATAATACTAGTATTTTTCGTTCATTATTGTTTTCAGTTAATATTAATAATTATTTTTCACTTTTTAGTTTGATGTGCTTTAAAAGCGTGTTTTTTAGTTTTTTTAAACTATATTTATTTTTCACTTTTTAGTTTGATGTGATATGAAAGCGTGTTTTGTAGTTTTTTTTAAACTATATTTATATTGCTTATTGATGCTGATATTATAACATATTACGATCCAACAGATATTTCTGAAAAAAAAATATATATTTTTTTATTTCAGCCGTGGGATTTGAACTCACGCCCGAGGAGTCTGTCGTTTCGCGTCCACTGCCTTAGCCCGCTCGACCACCGATCTAGCTGACAATCATGGAATGTACTTACATATTAAGCCTTTGCTCTCACGCACAGGATACGTGAGGAAAGAACTGGCGATCCTGATCAGGATAATGATATAAACTTATCAAATTATTGTATTGTTACCGGTTCTTCGTAAGTGTACAAAGTTTCAATTAAATCTGTCCGTTTAAAGTGGGTCAAAATCGAGTCCAAAGAGTCGGTTACAAACAAACAAACAAACAAGCAAGCAAGCAAACATACAGGTGAAGCTAATAAAAGCGTGTTAAAAACGCAAAAAGTAATCTACTAAACAATTATTTTCGCTATTAAATACTTACACATCAAAAGCGACCCCATATATATGACACATAGTTTGAAAGAGAAAAAAATTTCGTTTTTAACTAATCCATAGCCAACTATGATTCCCATTTAAAAAAAATACAACTTTATACCATAACTCGAAATTGCACCTTATTTTTTAATTGTCTCGACGCCACTGTATTATACAGAAAAAAGTGCCTGAAGAATGTAAAAGTTGTTTTTTTTATAACTTTACAAACAACCAAGATATTGACATGTGTCTAAAAGTTGAAAAATCGAACTTTTGTTTATAACTCGAAAACAAAAGAATAATAGCAAATTTTTGTTTTCGTCAGTGAATTGTCTCAAAAAAAGAGATCGAGAATGTGTCTTTTATTTTTTGAATCTCTTACAGTTATCGAGTTGTCCTATACAAACATCGAAATTTTCCCACCCTGTACATTCCAGTATAACCATCTATTTTTATGCATGCCAAGCGTTTTCGATAGAAATTAAATTTTCATCTTGTTTTATTGAAATGATTTCATTTATTCTATTTGCAAAGAGTAATGTCTGTGTTTTCTTAATATTTAATTGAAAGTAATTAGAGGAAAAATGGTCATCAAATATATCTAATGTATTAGTGACTTTGGTTATTAATAATTCTTTGTTACTCTCACAAAATAATATTTCAATATCATCAGCATATAGAACTAAATATTCATCATTAGAAATTTCATTTGTGTATAAGATGTAAAGTAAAGGGCCCGATATTGATCCTTAGGTGTACACCTTTTTTTCATAGTTATTGGTTTCGATTTTCCATTTTTATCTCTTTCTACTGTAAATTGAACATGGTATGAGAGATACGATTTAATAATGTTTAAAGATGTCCCCCCTGATGCCATACTTGTCTAGCTATTCACATAATGTATTATGATTTACACTATCAAATGCCTTTGATAAGTCAATGCACATTGATAATGTAGTTTTATCATTATTTAGTGAGTTTAGAATTTTTACCATGGCTTGATATATTGCTCTAATAGTTACCAGGTGTAACAGGATCGTGGTACACCCCCTTTTCTCCTTTAGTTTTGAAGATAATTGATTGAAATTTGGGATATTCTATATACATAATAAGCGGCACTTTTTACCATACAAGTGATTTTTTTTCACTTCCGGTTTCGCCTGATATGACACTAACTTTCGATTTTTAAATGGAACACCCTATATATTATTGCATTTTTGAATTCTGCATAATTTTTTGAGTCCAACGATACCAAATAAGTGACATTTCAAACGGCAATATATTTTATAATATAATTTTTAGTTTTCCATTTAAGTGTGCCATGACGGTTCCGATTTATTCTAAATGACCCGTCTAATGCTAGAAAAATCGAAATCCCGTCAAAAATACTAAATTTCGTGATTTATGAGCAAATGAAGTTCATCAAAATAGTTTTGGGGCCAAACTCAATTTTTTTCAAATGGAACCATACTGGTACTGTAGTTCCATTTATTAGTACTATTAATAAGGAATTTATACATATGTCGTATTAAAATGTGCGATAAATACAAACAAAATTACAGTTAAAAGAAAATACAATTTGCTCTAATTACTTGTTACACATAAGGTGGCTTTGGAATACAAAAAATGAACAGAAAACATTACAACAGTTGTTTAAAATGTTGTCTATTAACGACAATGCACTTCTGAAGTCACATAGCTGTTTCTCGAAGAACGTTCGCCAATTGGTGGGCCTTGTACTCCGAATCTCTGTTGAAGGTAATCAATTACTATCCTTGAATTATGGGGAGGAGCGCCATCTTATTGGAAATACATTCACTGTCGTAAATGGAAAGGTAATTAAGCTAAACTGTCCTCAATTTTATTTTGCAGAAATCCCAAGTATCTGGCACCAGTCAGGGGTCCTTCTAATATTATTAGACCAATGATTCTACTACCGATTATTCCAAGCCAAACATTGAAACCGAACCGCACTTGAAAGTTACCCTCTCGTAATAAATTTTGATTTTTCTTGTGACCAATATTTTGTAATTTGTCGGTTAAATAATCCCAAATTTGTAAACCTAGACTCGTCCCAAAATAAAATCATTCCCAAAAATCATTGTTTGGCTGCACGTTATTCTGCCAAATCCAATTGCAATATTCCATCCTACGTTCGTAATCATTTTCGTACAAGTGCTAGTACAATTGGTATTTAAAAGATTTATAGTGGTGTTTGTGCCAAATTCGGCTTACTGTTTGGTGACTGATTTCCAATTCAAACCCAATTTGCCTTGAAGAAAGTCTTATCAACTTCTATTCGAGCCAAAACATTAATTTCCGTTCCTTCGTCAAGAATGATATTTTCTTCTAGATCATTGTTGGGCTCTCGCTGGACATTGTCTATCAGGATATCGTTCGGCATAAAGGTGTCTAGCCGCAACGGCATTTTTTCTACATTCCCCATAAATGTCCACTTTTTCATCTCTTGTATAAATTTGCGGCATTTTGAACACAATTAAAAAAGAATTTTAAACAATTTTTAAAGACACAATAAAAACACCGGTAAACCAAGAAATGTTTGACAAGCTAAATATTTCATTGTTTTCAAAGCCACCTTAGATAGTTACTTCTTAACATTTAATTAGAACAAAATTGTATTTTCTTATATTCTTTTAGCTGTAATTTTATTTGTATTTATAGCATATTTCCATACGAGATATGAATCTTATTAATAGTACTA
This sequence comes from Rhamnusium bicolor, assembly GCA_029963845.1. Lineage (NCBI taxonomy): Eukaryota > Metazoa > Arthropoda > Insecta > Coleoptera > Cerambycidae > Rhamnusium > Rhamnusium bicolor. The sequence continues at coordinate 266,529 of JANEYF010004945.1, forward strand.
ATAAATGGTACCACGATATCAATATGGTTCCATTTGAAAAAATTGAGTTAGGCCCCAAAAATTTATTTGCTCATAAATCACGTAATTTAATATTTTTGACGGGATTTCGATTATTCTAGCATTACACGGGTCATTTAGAATAAATCGGAACCGTCATGGCACACTTAAATGGAAAACTAAAAATTACATTATAAAAAAATTTTGCCATTTGAAATGTTACTTGGTATCGTTGTATTCAGAAAATTATGCAGAATTCAAAAAATTCAATAATATACAGGGTGTTCCATTTAAAAATCGAAAGTTAGTGTCACTTCCCGCGAAACCGGAAGTGAAAAAAAATCACTTGTATGTCAAAAATTGCCGCTTATTATGTATATAGGATACCCTAAATTTCAATCAATTATCTTTAAAACTAAAGGAGAAAAGGGGGGGTGTATCATGATCCTGTTACACCCGGTATATTCCTTTTCTGTAAAGAATATTTTTCTAAAAATTTTGTAATTCTGTTGTATATGAGTTTTCAAAGATTTTACTGATATTAGGTAATAACGAGATCGGTCTATAATTTTATTCATTTTATCTTTTTCGCGTTTTTGTGTCTTTTATATACGCAGTATTAAGTCGATCTGGAAAAACTCCTGTGCAAAAAACTAGATTAATGACATGAGTTAAAGGATGTGATATAATATTAGCTACCTCTTTCAGCAAGCATATTGGTATCTCATCATCTGCAGAATTATTATCTTTCCAGCTCTTATTCTTGCTGTCAATGATTTCATTAAACTATAAAACCCCTTAACACGGCTATGGTGTCACAGGCCAGCTTGAACACGGGATATGCTGGTAAATGAGAGATATCAAAGATAAAGTTCAGAGCGGCAGATACAAGGACAGTTTGCCTCGGACTGTTTTTATGACCCCCAACAGGTAGTAATGTACACAAGAGCTGTCTTAGTACGGGTATTTCGAGGAAAATTTTTCTAAAAATAGAGATAACGGGTATAAAATATAAAGAAGTATTTAAGATTACTTATAAGCACCCTGCCCATGTTTTTGGAGGATTTGCATCTATAATGAGCTTTTATTTCTCTTTTCCAAACAGGGTATAATATTCTTTCCTAGGCTAAATTCTATTTTTACTGTTAGTTTGTCTATTGCAGCATCTTTTGTCAAAAGCAATTCATTGATTGACATTATCTGGAGATGACTAAAACTAACCTTATGCTAACAATCTACCCTCTTTATACCTAAACTATTGTCACGGTCTGTAATCAAAAGTATGTTGGACAGACTATACGACCAATTCAAACTAGATTCAAAGTTCATATGGCCCATCTCAAATATGGTAAAACAGATAAGAACAACCATAAAACAGATATTAGCAATTTAAGATTAATTAGGAATGTAACAATACTAGACAGCTGGATGCATTTGAAAGCTTGGAAATCATAAAGTGTAAAAACAGTATGAATAGTGACAGAGGGCTTATCCCAAATAGTCCGCTTTTTTGGTTAGTGGGTCACGGTTCGGTGAACCATGACAATAGTTTAGGTATAAATAGGCTTGATCGTTTGCATAAGTTTAGTTTTAATCAGCTCCAGATGATGCCAACTTGGTTGGCGAAACGCGCATCGAATACAGTGTATAGTGTTTTGGTGTTTCGTGGAAAACTACGTCAGTTTTATTGATTAAACATAACAAAAACAAAACTTTCTGTGCATAAAATTAATGAAGAAAAAAGTCATGCTATGAAATAAAACATATTTTCTATAAAAAAAACTTATTATAAGTAAATAACATTCAATAATTCTAACAATAATCGGAATGTGACTGGGTCGTGTTAATTAATTAAAACACTTTTTAACGCATTCGACAGTCAATCATGCTTTGTTAACTGTAAAACTGAAGGCAATTGGAATTGGAGATTGTAACTTGTATGGCTAAACAGTTTTCTTACAGAGCGTAGTCAACGTGTCAGAACCAACAACTACATCTCTAATGAAATCTGTCCACTCACGTGTGCCGCGGGGATCTCCTCAATATGGATCCGTATTGTTCAATCTCTTCATTAATGATTTATTTGATGCTGATTTGCTGATGATTTGAAATTGTTTTTTATCATACATGATTTACTAGACACCAGATTCTCCAAAATGAGCTAGATAATTTTACAACCGGTTTCAATTAAATCACGAATCTGAATATTGACAAATGTTATGCTGTAAACTTTTCTCGTTCTCACGGCTTCCTTGATTTTAATTATCATATCAACAATCAAAACGCAACAAAAATTTATTACAAATGGGACACATCACTTATTGAGGGCGTACAAATAAATTTTCAAAGCATGCGTCTTTTAAAAAAGGGATTATTATACCATAGGTTTAATTAAAAAAATACATTTTGTGACCTAAATCTTACCAATCTGCTTACTAGTCATTTTCGATGTACAAAAGATCTATTAGATCAAACAACACTCAATGTCAGTAGTAATATTACTAGGAAGCAACATTATTTATGGTAAAATTTCATGGTACAAATTATGGTTACAATAGTCCGATGTTACAGATCTTAAGGAATTTCAATATGTAAAATTTTGACCCTTTTTCTGAATCAATAAGCTTTTTTAAATCTATCGTTAGTAATATTAAATTATGAGCTTACTTTCATGAGCAGCGGAATTGGTTTCAGCGAGACGATTTTCAGCTTAAAAGTTTTCTAACCGCAAAAAACGTTTCTACAAAATTTTGTTTTCGACTTTGCCAATAGATGACGCAATTCCAAAATTCTAATCCTGAAATTGTTTTCTGATATCTTTAAAATTCTAACCTCAAAAAATTCTCAAAATTTTTTAAAGTTTTCTAACGCTCAGAGACGAACGTTCTATGTTAGAAGAACTCGGACCAGGGGTCCTGATCCTCCAACATTCAAGATCGGAAGGCTTAATATACCCCCGCAGGCGGCAACACTGACTTCCAGGTCGGAACTGTCAATCAAGTCGCTCGGAACCGATCAGACTCCGTCCGTAACCTTTTTTGAAGTTACCTCATTGTTCGTGACACAGTAAGGTGACAAAGGCTACTTGGTTCGCTTACTCGCTCCTCAACAATTCAGACTATCGGGTTATAGTAAAAATTTCCTACGCCTGAGAGAATATAAGTAAAGCTGCAAATCGTTTCTGTGTATCATTGTCGTAGAGTACAGATGTATTTACTGTCGCCGGCATTCACCTTGACCGCGGAACTCTTTCTCCAGTCCAGTATATTATTAGCTTTCGAGTTGTGTACACGTTAAGTCACTTGGGCGTATTGCATATTGTTTTTGTGTTTTTATTTTATTTGTTGTACTGTACTGTTGATAGTAATTTAATAATAAAGCATGGCTGACGTACGCAGGGGTAGAAAACGGCCATTTGCTGACAAAGTGAATAAATTCATAGGTGAATTCCCGGATTTATTCTATGATGGTGCTAAAATAACTTGTAAAGTGTGCGAGAAAGATTTGATGTGCTGGGATAAGCGTGGACTTCACGTAAATAGTGTACATCATAAAAATAATAAATATAGTTTAAAAAAACTAAAAAAACGCGCTTTTAAAGCACATTAAACTAAAAAAGTGAAAAATAATTATTAATATAAACTGAAAATAATAATGAACGAAAAATACTAGTATTATTGTGAAAAAAGCGTGGGGTGCTTTGTGCAATATTTTTCGTATATCGAGCACCCCACGCTTTTTTCACAATAATACTAGTATTTTTCGTTCATTATTATTTTCAGTTTATATTAATAATTATTTTTCACTTTTTAGTTTGATGTGCTTTAAAAGCGTGTTTTTTAGTTTTTTTAAACTATATTTATTTTTAACTTTTTAGTTTGATGTGCTATGAAAGCGTGTTTTTTAGTTGTTTTAAACTATATTTATATTGCTTATTGATGCTGATATTATAACATATTACGATCCAACAGATATTTCTGAAAAAAAAAAAAAATTTTATTTCAGCCGTGAGGTTCGAACTCACGCCGGAGGAGTCTGTCGTTTCGCGTCGACTGCCTTAACCCACTCGACCACCGGGCTAATTAACAATTATGGAATCTACTGACATATTAAGCCTTTGCTTTCACGCAGGGATACGTGAGGAAAGGATTGGCGATCCTGAACAGGATAATGATATAAACTTATCAAATTATTGTATTGTTACCGGTTCTTAATAAGTGTACAAAGTTTCAATTAAATCTGTCCGTTTAAAGTGGGTTAAAATCGAGTCCAAAGAGTCGGTTACAAACAAACAAGCAAACAAGCAAACAAACAAACAAGCAAACATACAGGTGAGGCTAATAAAAGCGTGTTAAAAAAATGGCGTGCCTTCGACAACACAGTTTATGTTTGATTTACTATTAATGCTGATTGCCTGTGATATTCCACTGCACATACTCAATAAACAACCATTTCGAGAGTTCTGGAATAAATACAATGCCCAGGTGAAGTTACCAAGTCGCACAACGTTATGTAACTATCTACCAACTGTACACGTAGATATGGTAAATAAGATGAAATGTGAATTAAAAAATACACGGCTGTGGTTATATGTTGATCAGACAACAGATTGTAAAAAAAATCTATTTTAAATGTTATAGTACGAGTACTGGACCCTCTTAAACCGACAGTTCCACTGTTACTAGCTAGCAAAAGACTAAGTCAGTGTACTAGCGAAACAATTACCAGGGTGGTGCTGGAGACGTTAGAAAAATTTGAACGGTCAAAAAGTCAAGTGTTATGTTTGTGACTGATGGCGCCGTGACAATGCGTTCGGTAGGCCGTTCTTTGAAAGAACAAGGTTGTACGTTTATACATGTTACGTGTAAAGTGCATGCTTTACATCTTGTGGCAGAAACTATTCGAAAAGGTTTTCCAGAGGTGGATGCATTAATAGCAAGTACAAAAAAAGTGTTTCTTAAATCTCTTAAATGTCTCCGTGCATTTCGTAGTAAGTGTCCCGGTATTCCTGAACACCACAACCGATTCTTTGACGTTGGGGAATATGGTTGCAGGCAGCTTTTTATTATGCTGAATATTTCCAACAAATAAACGTTGTGATACTCCAATTCAATCCAGATGAGGCTGCAGCTATTAAGGAAAGCCAGACAAAATTCGAAGATATTCCGGTTGAAACAGCTTTAAAAAATATTGCGAAGGACTATAAACCATTACATGAAAGCATAGAAAAATTAGAAAACAGTGCGTTGTCGTTAGCGGAGTCACTGCAAATAGAGGATGAAGTAAACCTACTGCTACACGCTATAAGTGACGCAACAAATGAGCGCGTTAAAGAAAAGTTCGCAAGTGTGTTAAATAAATACACCGGTTTTACCAAATTAAGACAAATATGTGATGGTGCAGCCCCAGATCCGTTAAGTGCGTTCAAAAGCTATTTTACGCATGCGTGTATTACATCAGTAGATGTCCAACGGTCGTTTTCAAAATATAAGAATATATTTTCACCAAAGCGAACATCACTCATGGAGACAACCATAGAAACATACCTGATGCCGCAAAATGGCTACACATCTTCTCCAGTTTGTGATAAGCAAGCTAGTTCATCAAGCTAGTTAAGAGGGGTAAGTTTTACATACATTGTTATAAATTATAACAGTTTATTATTTCTCGTATTAGTTAATTTCGCGTACGCCACTGTCCCACGGAACATTTTTGACAGCCCTAAATATAAGTAACAACCGTAGATCTACAAACAACGTAAATCTCCTAACAATTATTGAAGGTAACTAAACAATTGAATTTAAGTACCAAAGAATATTTATATGTGATTTAATAAAGGAACGGTAAGTATCAATTATAAATTTCGGGAAGTTAAGTATCAAGGATCGAAGTTAAAGAAACAAACAAGTTACAAGAAAACTACCACAAGTCAATGTTATTCACCTGTCCATGTCGATTCCGTCTAGCAATTTGACGTCACCGCAGAATTTAATTTAGGCGAACCTCACCATTATCGAATGGCATTATACTGTTGAGGATTGAAATTATACATGATTTAGAACTTTTTTTATCTTCACGATATATTTTTATGCAGAAAGCTTTGACATTTTCGAGGCACTTGTTCAGAGTACAAAGTTACAGTAATGGATGGATGATTGATGGATTTTCTTAATCTTATTTAACTACACTTCTTTTGCGAATAAATTCGATTATGCTTGGCCTCACAATTCTTTGTTGTAAAAATGAGGAAAAATCGGACACTTTATACTCCACTTTTTTAATTTTTTTTTTTAATTTTAAAAAAATTTTCAAGTTCTTAGTCGAGGAAAATCCCATCTTAATTATTAACAAATTTGCTCAATTTTTCAAATGTCTTATACTGCATCTTCACATACAGATACGACATTAGATGATAATTGTCATGATATTCCTTATTTGCTATTAAACGAAATCTTTGAAAACAATGTCTTAAAAGCCCTAAATAAATTGAGGCTCAAATGTACTACTGTTTCTGATGGTATCCAAACTTTTCTTTCAAAGGATTGCGCAATAATACTCCCAATATCATTAACTATTATTTTTAACCTATGCTCTAAAACATTTCTGACATATAGTCCTGGAGTGGGTTGTAACCTTTGATATGAAGATAACGCTGACGTAGTTTTCTACGAAACACCAAAACATTATATACTGCACTCGACGCGCATTTCGCCAACCAAGTTGGCATCATCTGGAGATGATTAAAACTAAACTTATGATAACAATCTACCCTATTTATACCTAAACTATTGTCACGGTTCGGTGTACCGTGATCCACTAACCAATAAAGCGGGCTATTTGGGATAGGCCCTCTGTCACTATTCATACTATTTTTACACTTTATGATTTCCAAGCTTTCAAATTCATCCAGCTGTCTAGTATTTGTTACATTCCTAATTAATCTTAAATTGCTAATATTTATTTTATGCTTGTTCTCAAACGCATGTTGGGCTACACTAGACTTATCTTTTCTACCATATTTGAGATGAGCCATATGGTCTTTGAATCTAGTTTGAATTGATCGTCTAGTCTGTCCAACATATTTTTGATTACAGTCCTTACAACTAATTTCGTAAATCCCTGACTTTTCCTTTGTTTCAATTTTGTCTTTTGGATTGCCTAAAAGTTGTTGTAGTTTGTTTCCCGATGAATGAACCACTGTCATACCTATATCTTTAAAAATCCTCCCAATACCACGGATGAATCAAGGATCGAATGGAATCGATACAAATTTCAGATTTTCTCTTTCATTTTGAAAAGTCGAGGAATTTTGAAGCGACTCTTTAAACTTTCGTTTCCTAATTCTTTTATCAATTAAACTTACAGAATATCCATTGCTCGCAGCTATATCCTTTATCAATGCCTTTTCTTTTTCAAACCTCTCCTTATTGAGGGGGAAGTTTAATAGACGATGGACTAGTAAATTAAAACTCGCCATTTTGTGTTGAGCACAATGGTGAGAGTCCTTAGGGATATATCTTGGAGTACTGATTTTTTTCTGTAAATGTCAAATTCTAACTTATTTTCACTATTTCTAATTACTAATACATCTAAAAATGGTAGTTGTCCAGAATTTTCAGTTTCATATGTAAATTTAACTGACGCGAAACGACTGTTTAATTTAGATACAAAGTTATCAATATCAGCGACTTTTGTATCGAACACTGCAAAAATATCATCCACATACCTAAGCCAAACCCTGGGGAAATACTCGAATTCTTCTTTTGCTTCCATCTCGAATCTGTTTATGAAGAGGCTTGCAATGAATGGTGACAAAGAGTTACCCATTGCTGTTGCTTCATGTTGTTCGAAGAAATTATTTTTTGAATCGGAAACAATTTTGTTTCATGCAAAATTTTGTGTGTTTAAGATATTCTTTTACTACATCTTGACTGAAATTGTTTAATTCGAGTAGATCCTTAAGGTAGTCCAAGGTCTGTGGTATCGGAACACTTGGAAACAATGAACAACCGTCAAAGGAGATCAAAATTTCACCTTCTTGCAACTGAATATTTTTCACGTTATTAATGAAATCGTTGGAATTAATCACAGAGAAACTAGTTGGCGTAATAGGTAAATTTTCGAACTCTTCTGTTAACCATTTTGATAAGTGGTAAGTTGGCGATCCGATTGCTGAAACAATAGGACGTACCGACTTTCCTGGTTTATGTATCTTAGGCAAGCAGTACAATCTAGGTACATTTGGGTTAGATACATGTAACTTCCTATCTGGAGTAATTAGGTTGTTGCAGGATTTAAGTACATTTCTTACTTCAGTAACCGTTTTTGGTATTAGATTTCTAGAAAGTTTTTTATAAGGACCATTATCAGATTGTCTACCCTTTCATAATAGTCCTCTTTATCTAAAATAACAATCTTATTGCCCTTATCAGCTTTTAAATAAAAACAATCTTTTTCACGCAACCGTTTAATAATTTTTCTGTCTTTTGTAGATTTTGACTTTATATTTATTTACTTTAGTGACAATATTTGTCGAGATTTGATTTCTGCAAGCTTCTCTGACAAATCCTTTAGAGGAATCAGGAAGGTATTGAATTGAACTTTCAACACTTGCAACAAAATACAGAAAAATCATCAAACGATTGCGTGAAAAAAAAGTTTTTATTTAAAAGCTGATAAGGGCAATAAAGGTTGTTATTTTAGATAAAGAGGACTATTATGAAAGGGTAGACAATCTGATTGGTAATGGTTCTAGAAATCCATTACCAAAAACGGTTACTGAAGTAAGAAATTTACTTAAATCCTGCAATAATCTAATTACTCCAGCTTTAAATAGGAAGTTACATGTATCTAACCCAAGTGTACCTAGATTGTACTACTTACCTAAGATACATAAACCAAGAAAGTCGGTACGTCCTATTGTTTCAGCAGTCGGATCGCCGACTTATCACCTATCTAAATGGTTAACAGAAGAGTTCGAAAATTTACCTATTACACCACCTAGTTTCTCTGTGATTAATTCCAACGATTTCCTTAATAAGGTGAAAAATATTCAGTTGCAAGAAGGTGAAATTTTGATCTCCTTTGACGTTTGTTCATTGTTTTCAAGTGTTCCGATACCACAGACCTTGGACTACCTTAAGGATCTATTCGAATTAAACAATCTCAGTCAAGATGTAGTAGAAGAATATCTTAAACTCACTAAACTTTGCATGAAACAAAATTGTTTCCGATTCAACAATAATTTCTTCGAACATGAAGGAACAGCAATAGGTAACTCTTTGTCACCATTAATTGCCAGTCTCTTCATGAACAGATTCGAGACGGAAGCAAAAGAAGAATTCGAGTATTTCCCCCAGGGTTTGGCTTAGGTATGTGGATGATATTTTTGTAGTGTTCGATATCAATGTCGCAGTACTCTAAAATATATCCCTAAGGACTCTCACCATTGTACTCAACACAAAATGGCAAGTTTTAATTTTCTAGTCCATCGTCTATTAAGCTTCCCCCTCAATAAGGAGAGGTTTGAAAAAGAAAAGGCATTGATAAAGGATATAGCTGCGAGTAATGGATATTCTGTAAGTTTAATTGATAAAATAATTAGGAAACGAAATTTTAGTCGCTTCGAAATTCCCCGACCTTTCAAAATGAAAGAGACAATCCGAAATTTGTATCGATTCCATTCGATCTTCGATTCACCCGTGGTATTGGTAAGATTTTTAAAGATGTAGGTATGACAGTGGGTCATTCATCAGGAAACAAACAATTTTTAGACAATCCAAACGACAAAATCGAAACAAAGAAAAAGTCGGGGATTTACGAAATTAGCTGTAAGAACTGTAATCAAGAATATGTTGGACAGACTAGACGGTCAATTCAAACTAGATTCAAAGAGCATATGGCCCATCTCAAATATGGTATAACAGATAAGTCTAGTGTAGCCCAAGATGCGTTTGAGAATAACCATAAAATAGATATTAGCAATTTAAGATTAATTAGGAATGTAACAAATACTAGACAGCTGGATGCATTTGATAGCTTGGAAATCATAAAGTGTAAAAATAGTATGAATAGTGACAGAGGGCCTATCCCAAATAGCCCGCTTTATTGGTTAGTGGATCACGGTTCACCGAACCGTGACGGTCGGGTGAACCGTGACAATAGTTTAGGTATAAATAGGGTAGATTGCTAGCATAAGTTTAGTTTTAATCATTTCCGGATGATGCCAACTTGGTTGGTGAAACGCGCGTCGAGTGCAGTATATAGTGTTTTGGTGTTTCGTGGAAAACTACGTCAGTGTTATCTGACAGAAACATTCAAGAATATGCCCTATTTTCAAGAATAATAACAGACAAGAAATTTAAAGTTATTGACCTATAGTGACAGTGAACAATTTCTTTAAAGCTTTTGAAATTGTATTATGTAGTATTTTTTTCACGTCAAGCCACTTATTTGCTCTAATCAACATGGATCTATGGCTGGTAGATCCACTACCGCAATTTATTCTGCATTATCCAAAACACTGCAGGCCTTAATAATGGTGGTCAGATTGATGTTGTTTACACAAACTTCTTGAAAGCATTTGACTGTCTAGACTATAGTATACTATTCAGCAAACTAAGTTATTTGCTTTTGCTGATCTCATTTTGTTTTCCCCTTCCTATTCGAAAAATAGAAATAAATTATCTACTCCATCTTGTAGATAATTCTTATAACTATTACCATAAAAATTATTTTATTGCAAATACACCACACCAGGCATTTGCAGATTGACGACCTTGAAACTGAATTGGTTGTATCATGACTCATGAGTTATCGTGGGACCAGTAATATGAACTTTTTCTATTAGAAATATCACTGGTAGTAATACTGTCTGTTCGGGGAAAGAATGTCGGCGGAAAGAATGGGCTTTCTGCATTCCATAAAGCGTAAATAAAATAAATGAATTAGTACATGACAAGTTTTTGTAATCGTTTGCATCCACACCTACCCATTGGCAGATATACTATACTCCTAGTATATGATTTTGTAGAAAGTAAGTAAATTTATATGTTTAATTATAAAAATGTACACAAGTCAAATAAGCTTTTACATACATTCATTTTAAAGACACATGGATAATAACATATATAAGTATAAAAGAAGATAATTATGAATATAAAATGAAAAGTTGCATCTAAGTTAGCAATAGAAATTAGACTAAATAAGTAAAAACAGCTTAATAATATCACATTTTCATATGTACAATTTCTTTCTAAATTTCTTCCAATGTGAAAAATGCAGTTTTTAGGAAAAAGTCTTAGAGCTTAATACCAATTGTATTTAACACCAGTTTGCCCCCGAGTAAGCCTAGTAAATTCGACACATATACTGTCTCTATATCTGGTCCCGTACTGATGCAGATCAGTATGGGTATTAAAACTATGTAAATTATTATGTATGTATAAAATACATTGTAATGCATACATAGGAGGTAAGTATTTTGAGCATTATAAAAAGGTGTCTAGTATCATCCCGATACCCTATACCACTCACAATCCTGATAGTCTTCCTTTGAAGACCAAAGAGTCTGTGCTTACCAGCAGAGTGCCCCCAGGTAAGAATGGCATAAGATAGACAAATAGGCTGTTCTGAGCACATTTGAACAAACTAAATTAGACAGTTGTCTAAGGCAGTATACATTTTTTGACAGCAATATAATCAGTATGAGCATCCCAATGTGGAGACTGATCAATGAAAACACGTAAAACTTAAGTGGTGGTGGGGTTATTTGGTAATTTTCTCAGATCACGTGTACTTGAGACCATTTTTATTATCATTGTTTCATTAAGTGCTAGAGAATTAGCTGTAAACCATTTTTTAGCATTGAAAAGCGCATCATCACACTTCGACATTAAGTTATCCAAACTATAATCCGACATTAGGAGTGGTGAGTCATCAGCATAAAATATGCAAGTGAGGTTCTCAAGCGCACTTGGCGACATAGATTAGGAATAGAACAGGGTCCAGAATTGAGCCCTGTGGTACTCCCGATTTAAGATGTAATTCAGATGTTATTTCGTTTAACCTAACTTTCTTTTCTGTTCTCTAAGTGGGAATTGATAAGTGAAAGACTTGTTTCACTAAAATTATATTTAGACAGCTTCAGAGCCAGTAAACTATGTGATACACAGTCAAACGCTTTACTGAGGTCACAGAACAAAGAAGCAGAGTAAAGACCTTTTTCAAAACATTCTAATGTATGTTCTGTGAACTTTCAGATAGCATCCATTGTTGACAAATTTTCACGGAATACAAATTGATGTTTGAATAATATTTACGTCTTTCTAAATATTCAGTTATTTGATTTTTTATAACTTTTTCAACGATTTTTGAAATAATTGGAAGCAGGGAAATTGGTCTGTAATTGCTCATTTCTTCTGGATCACCTTTCTTGAAAATTGGAACAACATATGCAATTTTAAGTGTATCTGGAAATACACCAGTCCTGAAACTTTGATTTATGAGCTTAGTTAGAGGGATTAGAATGTGGTCTTTTATAGTTTGTATCAAGTCAGTATTCAGGCCATATATGTCTTTACTATTACTGTTTTTTAAACAAATCATTATATCTCTAATTTCGTTGTGTGACCTCACGAAAAGAAAAAGATCCTGTGATATTAATCTGCTCGATATAATGCAGGGGGTCAATATCTAATTTAGGGAGCCCATCGATAATATATCCAGCAACATTAACGAAAAACTTGTTAAAAGCACTTGGTTCGATGGATGATTCCGCTACAGGACTTTTTTTCTTAGTTGAATTTATTATTTGCCACATGAAGTTTACAGGGTTGCTAGATTTTTTTATATTAATATCATTTGATTTTATTCTCTCGGTTCTTAACGCATTTCTGTATTTTAATTTGAAATAATTGTTAATTCTTTTATTTGCTTCGGTATTATGAATTTTGCAAACTTCGGTGAGAAATTGTAAATTATCACGCATCTGATAATAACTGAAATTTATCATTCATGTCAAGAATATTGTCACTGACAAAGTTCCACGAACACCTAGATATAATTTCTTGGAATTTATTCCTACTAATATTTGTGATGGGTTGAATTAATTTTGAAAACGCTTGATTTTTTATATTGGAATATGTTGGTACCTCAATAATCTGACACAAATGATCTGATAAAAGTGGTTCAGCGTTATAGGAATTGTAATCGTCTACAGAAAAATGTATAAAAATATTATTGACGCTAGCGTCTTATTGGTAATGCTCTCCTTTGCAGCGTGGGCCTTCTTTCCCCGGCTGGACAGTACTATGTATATACTGTGAGGTATTTCTAAAAAGGTCTAGAGGTTTTCTATCCAAATATATAAAAATATAAAGGATGTTCTTTAAAAAAATATATACTTCAGTTGGCACGGAAAATTCGACCCTCTAGTATAAGTATATGAAATTTTTTAAAGGTCTTAAGCGGTCTAATAAATATCTTTTTTTTTGTTCGTGTTTTCAAATAGTGTTGAAGATGGAGTGAGAATGATAAATGTACCACGGTTACAAGTGTAGAGATTAGCTAAGTCTGGTGTTCCTCAAGGTTCCAACCTTGGACCCTTGTTCATAATGTTTTTAAACGATATCATGTCTGACCTCCAATGCATGTCTCTTTTGTAAGCAAATGATTTAAAAATATTTAGACATAAAAACAGACGATTGTATATATTTTTTCAAAATGATTTGCTTACATTTAAATCATGATGTGAAAAAACAAGATGCAGCAGAACGTTGGGAAATGATATACTAAAAATAAGTATCCCGATAATTAAATTATCTACTCAACGATCAGGTTGTGAAAAGATGCAATTAAGAGACCTTGGTGTAATATTTGATTACGAGTTAACTTTTGTTAAAAAATCGCGTATCTTCGAATTCGAGGTCAAAGTATTTACATGAAAAACAAAGTTATAAAAAACCAAATTAAAGTAAAAATTTAACTTCAATTCAGTGTTAAAAGTTTTTTTTTTTTGAGTTGGTACCAAAAAGATCAACTTTTTTGTGAAACCTACGGTTTACCAGAGTTTCATGTATATGTGTATTAATGGGTGCAATTTCCATGTCACACAATAAAACATTACTTACAGCCATAGCAATAGCCATATCAGCTTCAGTCACAGTGTCCATTGGTGAAGATACAAGAGGTGCCTTTAATGTAATTTTCTTCGTAAGTTGGCTTGATAAATTCTTAAAAAAAAGAACATTGTAGTACATACCATATTTATATAAATATTACTTACCACTTGCTCTGCAGGAAAATCAATATAGCCTGGTAAAATTATGAAATCGCTAGAAATAACATTAAGTAAATTAATAAAATTATTAACTCACATACAAGGTGCACCTTTTTTCAATGGAGAAAAAAAACCGATTCTGATTATTTGATAATAATAATCTTCCATTAGATCTATTTGTATTGGAATTGTCAAATTAAAATTTGGACAGTTACTTAATTAACATAAATAAAAAAAAATCAGTCGATCCATGTTTTAGAGTAGAATATAAATAGAGTAAAACAAAACTGTCATAATCACCTAATAGTCTAGTCTATAAGCTTAAAATGGTGTTAATTCTACATACTATTATTAAAATTATGTGGTTTAGCTCATTCGATCCGGAATGATGTCTAGATCATTGTGCCAAATAATTAAATTAGCCCATAAAAAATTCCAAAAGTTATAAACAATTAAACACCTTCAAAAAATAGTGCTTGGTTTGTAGCTTATTGTTCGTAAATTATAAATATTTTCGAAATTTGAAAAAAAGATCCTTAAAGAGGAGGAAATTTAGTAAAAAAAAAGTTCCAACTCCCGGAACTGTACCTCCATTATTTATAATTTTAATTTAACGCTGAAAATAGCCCTCCGCGCGCCATTGTTAGGTTGCGCGCACGGCCTCGAAAGTGAGTACGTCACTTAAAAAAATTTTTTTTAAGTACTTACAGTTAATTGAAAAATCTAAAAAAAATTATAGTATAATCTAAACACTTTAAAGAATTGATTCCCGTTGGAATTTTTCATAAAAACAAATTTTTCAATATGCTAGACGATTGTTAATTAACAAAATTTTTTGAAACTTCCTTCATCGTTCTAAACTAAAAAAAATGTTTAAATAATTGCCGTAAAATTATTTCGCTTCGTGGAGCTCTTCTTATATACATACAAAATAAGATTGCGTCATCAAAGTTTTAAAAATGTTAATACTTTGTTTATAATAAATTTTTTAAGTTAACAAAAAAAGAAAAAACACAATAATGTTGTAAAGAAAATTTTTTTCTTTATTTATTATTATATTTTCGTTTTTATGTCAATAAAAGACATTTATTAATTGAAAAAAAAATTTTTTTTCTCCATTTGTTTATAAAAATTTTATAAACAAATGGACTATTTTTATATTTTTAAAAAATTTTTTTTTCTAATTTTATAGAGAATTGTCAATTATGATTTTTTGAAAAAAAAATTTTTTCTTAATAATTATTTTTAATTGTTTATAATCGTTTTTTTTCTATATATTTGTTGTTTAAATTATTAGTTAAGAAATTTTTTTTTCTAAAAATCATAATTGACTTTTCTCTACAAAATAACAAAAAAAAAAATTTTTTTTCATTAACAATTGCATTGTTTATTAACTTTACAATTTGTTATAAACAAATTCTCAACTTTGTTTTATTTTTTTTTCTGAAAATAATAATAATTACAAAAACGACCTCGTGCATTAAAATACCGAAAAAAATTTCATTCTATTTTTTATGTAATCAAGTGCAGACATGGCTAAAAAATCCTTTGAGAGCCGAAGATTGGGGATGGGAAAAAACCGAGACTTTGTTTCTGCCCATCAAGACAACAGAACCATTGGCACCATCAGAATTACTAAAACTTATTCACTGCAGCTGCACCAAAAGTTGCAGCTGCAGGAAAGCTGGGATGAAATGCACGCGAGCATGCAAAGGATGCAAAGGCGAAAACTGCACAAATGCATCAGATATTGTTGAGAATACTAATGATCGCGATGAAGGTGAAAATAACGACTGTGATGATGATGGAGATGATAATTTCGAGTACGGCATGTTCGTTGATCAACAAAATGCTAATGAGCCTGCTTATCGAAAAATTATTCAAGGAATTTTCGGGTCAAATTCAGATTCCGAAACTGATGAAAACACTGAGACAGAAGAGGCAGGAGTAGGAGATGAAGAAATGGATGAGTCGAGGGACCAAGAAGAAGAAAAAGAAGAAGCAGAAGAGAGAGAAGAAGATGATGATGAGCAAGAAACCAAAAATCGGCAGTGTAAAAAAGGCAAAAGGATGGCTCATTTACTTTCAGATCCAAATAAACCTAGTACTTCTAAAACTTCCCCTTCTAAAAAACGAAGGAAACGACGAAGTTAATTAAAAAAAATTGACAGATATTAGTATTCTTCATATGATAAATACGATTATTATTAACACTAATTTTAATATTACGATAACAATTTTTGTATTTGAAAGAAATAAACTGTTTCCAGTCATTTAAATATCAGATCAACTTAAAAATATTATTCAAACCTCTTAATCTTTCATTGTTAAGTACATTTCTTGCATGTTTTTCAGACAAAAAATCATTGTTTATATTACAAACTGAAATACAGCTGGAGAATAGTAAGTAAATCATCTAGAAATAACATAATTTCCAAAATGTAGCGAAAAATAGTAATAACTGATGAAAAAAATCAAGTAAAAAATAAATAAACAACTGTAACATAATTTAAAGCTTAACAAAATTGCCTTGAAGTTCAATAACCGAATTCGCATTATTTACAGAGCTAGAAGCCGCAGAAGTTCGAAAAACCCCAAAAAAATCTTCAATTTTTATAAACAAATGCGTAAAACAACAAATTAATAATAGGTAAAAAATATATGACTGACATTATCTACAAAAATGACCTAAATGTTAATTGTCGTATCTTTAATAGTTTAAAAGTTATATTAGCTTTAAAGTCAACAAATGGATCAGCTGCTGCAATTTTTGTAGCACGTATATTTTCAAAATTACATAAAAAATAGAATGAAATTTTTTTCGGTATTTTAATGCACGAGGTCGTTTTTGTAATTATTATTACTTTCAGAAAAAAAATAAAACAAAGTTGAGAATTTGTTTATAACAAATTGTAAAGTTAATAAGCAATGCAATTGTTAATGAAAAAAAAATTTTTTTTGTTATTTTGTAGAGAAAAGTTAATTATGATTTTTTAGAAAAAAAAAATGTCTTAACTAATAATTTAAACAACAAATATATAGAAAAAACGATTATAAACAATTAAAAGTAATTATTAAGAAAAAATTTTTTTTTTCAAAAATCATAATTGACAATTCTCTATAAAATTAGAAAAAAAATTTTTTTTTAAAAATATAAAAATAGTCCATTTGTTTATAAAATTTTTATAAACAAATGGAGAAAAAAAATTATTTTTTTCAATTAATAAATGTCTTTTATTGACATAAAAACGAAAATATAACAATAAATAAAGAAAAAAATTTTCTTTACAACATTATTGTGTTTTTTCTTTTTTTGTTAACTTAAAAAAATTATTATAAACAAAGTATTAACATTTTTTAAACTTTGATGACGCAATCTTGTTTTGTATGTATATAAGAAGAGCTCCACGAAGCGAAATAATTTTACGGCAATTATTTAAACATTTTTTTTTAGTTTAGAACGATGAAGGAGGTTTCAAAAAATTTTGTTAATTGACAATCGTCTAGCATATTGAAAAATTTGTTTTTATGAAAAATTCCAACGGGAATCAATTCTTTAAAGTGTTTAGATTATACTATAATTTATTTAGATTTTTCAATTAACTGTAAGTACTTAAAAAAAATTTTTTTAAGTGACGTACTCACTTTCGAGGCCGTGCGCGCAACCTAACAATGGCGCGCGGAGGGCTATTTTTCAGCGTTAAATTAAAATTATAAATAATGGAGGTACAGTTCCGGGAGTTGGAACTTTTTTTTACTAAATTTCCTCCTCTTTAAGGATCTTTTTTTTCAAATTTCGAAAATATTTATAATTTACAAACAATAAGCTACAAACCAACCACTATTTTTTGAAGGTGTTTAATTGTTTATAACTTTTGGAATTTTTTATGGGCTAATTTAATTATTTGGCACAATGATCTAGACATCATTCCGGATCGAATGAGCTAAACCACATAATTTTAATAATAGTATGTAGAATTAACACCATTTTAAGCTTATAGACTAGACTATAATATATTAACGACCTCGGAAACAAAAAATATACTCTCAAAATAGTAACAGAAACAAATATTTTTCTCAATAAAATAACTAAATATAAATTCTAATAGTAAAGTTATTACTATAATAAAAACAGGGACATATTTTTGTCACAATGAAAGACAATAATAACATTAATACTTTAATAATATTAATAAATAATAACATCCTGAAAAAGAATGCTTCTCAAGCACTGAACTACGAAAGCACAAAAAAGGAATTAAATAATGCAGTTGATATCACAAAATTCATTTTTTCACTTCACATCACTTCACTTTACCTAATTTCACATTGCTACTTCTCTGAATACTCGCCCTTCTCACCCTCTTTTTAATTTTCAGATGAACTACTATCCTCGTTCAAATTTATAATAAATTTATTTCCACTATTTATATGAAATTTGGCAATTTTTAAATAAACATCCTCAATTGTAATTACTTTCCTAGTTCTTTTCTCCCATTTTTCCTTGTTAATTTTCGACACTTTAATTTGAATTAACTCTACGACTTTTTTACTTTGTGGCCATATCTCTCTGCTACATTATCTATAATATACTTCTTATAATTTTTCATTTGCAGGACTTTCAACAGTTGTGCTTTATTATAATTTCCTCATAATAGAGATCATGTTCCATTAAATAAATTTGTAACTCCAGCTTAGTAGAACTCTTGTTAGAAATTTTATTGTCATTGTCAATTCTCCCTCCATGTTCTTGTGGTAATCCACGTTACAGTCTTCCATGTTTTTTCCGCACAGTTTCAATGCATTTATCAACCCATCTATCAACTGATCCACAGTATAATAATCAACCGAGTCCCTTTATTAGGGGGCAATGAGATTGGTTGACATTTCCTAGATTCATCAGTCCATCATTTTTTTACGGTGCATGAGTATCATACCAAGTTTCGTCTAGATAACAAATTGGTCTATTTTTTCTTCTTTTATCTCTTTCAGATAGTTCTTAAAAGTTTTGCTAACGATGGGTCCAGAGTTTTCGATTGACCGGAGTTGGAGCTTTATTTTCTTTCACCAGTTTGTGTATTGTGGGACAGGAAACGCTAGTCAGAGATGCTGTTTCAAAAGATTATTGCAAACGTTAAGGCAAATTTGTTTCACTTGCTCGTTCAAATGTCACTGATTTTTTCTTTCTGAAAACACTAATGAACTTTGATTTTCTTTATCACTGTAATCACTATCACTTTCATTTTCACAAACACAATAAGATCCAGACGTAGAGGCCTCCCACGGTCGAAACATTTTTACATCAAATACCTTCTTAAATTATTTTCAAAAACATACCAGCAAATAAACAGATATGAAATAATTATTACTTATATTACACTATTTCACAACTCACTGCAATACGATAACCTTCTTAAATTATTTTTAAAAACACACCAGCAAATAAACTGATATTAAATAATTATTAATTAGCTGAAACTTCTACTTTTGAAACCTATTTCTCATACTTAAAAATATAGCTAGACAAATATATAAAAAACGAATCGGTCACCAAGTTTGTGTATATGCTATGAGTTTATCTCTATCTTACAGGAGACGTCACGTGTTTTAAATGGGACGCTCTGTATATTTTCAGATATTTAAATAGCCCTTTTTACCCCATTAGAAAATATACAGGTGTCCTACTTTTCATGGAGCCACTCTCAATCTCGCTCATCTGATATCCGAATATTTTGAAATTTTGGTGGTGAATATACCGGGTGTAACAGGATCATGGTACACCCTCTTTTTTCTCCTTTAGTTTTGAAGACAATTGATTGAAATTTGGGATATCCTGTACACATAATAAGCGGCACTTTTTGACATACAAGTGATTTTATTTCACTTTCGGTTTCGCCGGAAGTGACACTAACTTTCGATTTTTAAATGGAACACTCCGTATATTATTGCATTTTTGAATTCTGCATAATTTTCTGAATCCAACGATACCAAATAAGTGACATTTCAAACGTCAATATTTTTTATAATATAATTTTTAGTTTTCCATTTAAGTGTGCCATGACGGTTCCGATTTATTCCAAATGACCCGTGTAATGCTAGAAAAATCGAAAGCCCGTCAAAAATAATAAATTACGTCATTTATGAGCAAATAAAATTCATCAAAATGGTTTTTGGGGAAAAACTCAATTTTTTTAAATAGAACCATATTGATACCGTGGTACCATTTATTAGTACTATTAATAAGGAATTTATTCATATGTCGTATTAAAATGTGTGATAAATAAAAACAAAATTACAGCTAAAAAGAAAATAAGAAAATACAATTTTGTTCTAATTACTTTGTTATACATAAGGTGGTTTTGGAATACAAAAAATGAACACAAAACATTACAACAGTTGTTCAAAATGCTGTCCATTAACATCAATGCACTTCTGAACTCGCATAGCTGTTTCTCGAAGAACGTTCGCCAATTGCTGGGACGTTATGCTATTAATTGCGCGTCTTACTCGTAGCTCCGGGTTGTAACAGCAGTTGCGAAGACAATATTTTTTTAATGACCCCAAACAAAAATATCAAGGGGTGTTAAATCAGGTTACCTTGGAGGCCAACTCACAGGACCATTCGTCGAAATTACGTTTCATCCGAATCTCCGTTGAAGGTAATCAATTACTATCCTTGAATTCTAGGGAGGAGCACCATCTTGTTGGAACTACATTCCCTGTCGTAAATGGAAAGGTAATTCAGCTAAACTGTCCTCAATTTCATTTTGCAGAAATCCCAAGTATCTGGCACCAGTCAGGGAACCTTCAAATATTATTGGATCAATGATTCTACTACCGATTATTACACGCCTAACATTGAAACCGAACCGTATTTGAAAGTTACCCTCCCGTAATAAATTTTGATTTTCTTGTGACAATATTTTGTATTTTGTCGGTTAAATAATCCCAAATTTGTAAACCTAGACTCGTCCCAAAATAAAATCATTCCCAAAAAATCATTGCTTGGCTTCACGTTATTTTGCAAAATCCAATTGCAATATTCCATCGTACGTTCGTAATCATTTTCGTACAAGTGCTGGTGCAATTGGTATTTAAAAGATTTATAGTGCTATTTGTGCAAAATTCGGCTCACTGTTTGGTGACTGATTTCCAATTCAAACCAATTTGCCTTAAAGAAACAATCTTATCAACTTCTACTCGAGCCAAAACATTAATTTCTGTTCCTTCGTCAAGAATGAAATTTTCTTCGGGATCATTGTTGGGTCATTTCGGAATGGATTTTCAAGACGATTTAAACAATTTCCCGCTGGACATTGTCCATCAGGATATCGTTCGGCATAAAGGTGTCTAGCCGCAACGGCATTTTTTTTACATTCCCCATGAACAATTAACATATTCACTTTTTCATCTTTGCAGCATTTTGAATACAATTAACAAGAATTTAAACAATTTTTAAAGACAATAAAAACGCCGGTAAACCAACAAATGTTTGACAGACTAAATATTTCATTGTTTTCAAAGCCACCTAAGTTAGTTACTTCTTAACATTTAATTAGAGCAAAATTGTATTTTCTTATTTTCATTTAGCTGTAATTTTGTTTGTATTTATCGCACATTTTAATACGACATATGAATAAATTCCTTATTAATAGTACTAATAAATGGTATCACGGTACCAATATGGTTCCATTTGAAAAAATTGAGTTTGGCCCCAAAAACCATTTTGATGAACTTTATTTGCTAGAACCAAAAGGGAATTTTTTTATTAAAATTCGGATTCGAAAAAAAAATGTTTGAGCAGTGTATCTTTTTATGCTTAATATTATTTTATTGAAAATAAATTTGAAAATTTATTTTCAAACGACTATGTCGAAAGTGTTTGAAAATTTAAAAATTAATTTTTCTATTTCCTGGTGGACTAATAAAATGATTGAGATGAAATTTATTTTTCGTAAAAATTTTGGCAGTGGATCCTTAAAACAAAAAATTTCAATGAATTCTAAAACTTTTATGGCAGCCTAGTAAACACCCGGGAAACTTAGAACTAACCAAATTTTGTCGAATAAATGAATTTTAAGTCGAGTGAAGCTTTAATTTTAAAACAAGTTAAATTTTCTAATATAAAACTGAGGTTCGAGAATTTATCTTAACGAACCTAGCCTCACGAAAAAAATAATTTTAAACAATGATTCTAAGCCTCTAAGTATGTAAGTCACTTCCTTATCTTGTCCTCGGTGATCTCAGACGATGATGTTCTTTTGCATAAACGTTTAATTTTTTATTTTTAGACAACCTATGTCCGTAGGAGCCTGCTCGTGGTTTAATAAATAAAAAACAATGTAGATTTTTACAGTAAAATCTGATGACGGAAGACTCATCAAGCCAAAATCCACGGATGATAAAAGCTGTCGTGGAAATGCTTCTGGTTCTCTGCGGTGAATGTTTTAAAATGACTTTATAGGTGGTGGACGCCGTGTCTTGGATACCAAAAAATAACCCAGCCTGGTGCGTGGAGAAATTTCTTAATGCCTATTTTACGCATTCTGGGGCCCGTGTGAGATCTATTACCTGTGAAACGGTCAACGAGGGACTGTCCTAAGGGCTCTAGATCAGTTGGTGTTTAATAATGGGGTTCACACCCGGTTTTAAGTTAATTTTTATACGATCAAGACGTGATGTCTGTGCTATATGAAAACCAAAAAGGAATTATTTTATTTAAAAATTGACTTGAATACCACGATGCTTGTGCTCTTCAGTGTCGATTGGTTGAATTGTCTTAACTTGTCTGAAATTTTATATTTATAAGGGTTGTGTCGTCATCTATTGCCGTGTTAAAATTACGTAATGTTTTGAAAGCGCGTAGTAAGAATAAAATTTACCCCGCTCGAAAGCTTCCGATTTGCAAAAAGCTCCCGATACGGCTTGTCTGTCTGAATGGTCTGCTACCGGTGTACCAAAATTCAATTTTATAAGTTTAAGTCTCGTATAAATAAATCTAGAGCTGTGGAAAAAATGATTGTTGCCTGAAATTATTATTATTATTTTGTCTGAAACTATTTTACTCTGATATTGTTATTTTTTTAATTGACTAAAAATTAATTTTTAGGTGTGTGCGACTAGCATCTTTTAAAATTTATATGATAGAAATGTAGAAATTTAGCTTTTTTCATTTATGATGGCTTTGGCCTCTGATAATTATTTGCTTCTGTCGACCACTGAATTTAAAATTTTGTGGGGCCTTTCGGATTGCAATAAAATCGTTCAGACCGGTTTGTAATTATTGCTTATTTACATCTTTATGAGTTTTGGTCTTTCTAATGTTTATAAGTGCACCGCGGCGCTCGCGGTCACGCTTATGCTGCGGAGGGGTTTTTTAATGAATATTAATTTTACTATTTCGGCTTTTAAAAATCGGAAAATTGAGATAAAAAATTGCAGTTTGAAGTTTTGAATACGGTTTTTTATTCTTCATCTAATTTGCTAAAAAAAAGTTACCATCAAATTACTGACTGCGACTACCGTTGCTTAACTTTCGTATCGAAAACGAGTAATATACGAAGCTGTTCTACGCTCGCCCCTAGTATTAATATTGTTGTATAAGAATTTGATCATGTTTTCAGTATTATTTTACAACAATCGTTGAGACAGTTAATCTGATCATGTTTTCAGCATTTTACAACAATCGTTGAGACAGTTAAGTGACATTCTGGAATCTACTAAGGCGCCAGGGCGCGCGGGGGCCTAAAGACGCAAGGGTTGCGTCCCTAGCACTCCGGCCCTGCTTCTTAAAAGGAATTATACAACTGAAGGTTCTTATAGATCGCTGGTGTGACAGATAGTAGTATAAACGTTAGTCAACCCGAGTTTAAATTCCGTTGGCGTATAATGGATGAGCAGACCTCACCGTCTTTCGAAAGAAATGTAAAAATGTGGGTTCCAATGACTTCAGAAATAGGATAGACAAAGTATCCTCTTGATTTGTTGTAGTTTGATTTAAATAACTCGGTACTCAGTTGTTAGGGACATGCGCTTGTGCGCGCGCAGTCCTTGTTCGATTTTCGGGTGTTCATCACTGTTTACGTTTTTTGGTCGCCATTAGTTGCTTGTGTGTATCTTAAGTTTAACGCCGTGTTTACTGTGATTGTTAGTTTTTTCAAGACACATTTTCTGTTTTTGTGAATAAACAATGGGAAAATATTGTCTTATATGCAAATCTCCCTTTAAAAGTGGAGTTAATCGATCTTTCCACAAGTAAGTGACATTACCATAGGCGTAACGGGAAAATGGTAAATAAAAGCATAATCTAAAATTAAAAATGTCCAGTGCAGTAATACTGTAAACATAAAAATATATAATAGTAGATATTTTTTATTTCAAAAATAGTAGTAGTAAATATAATGTATTGTTTGTTTTTAGGATTCCTTCGAATATTGAACGCAGATCTATATGGATCTCTCGAATTTTGAAATATCTGGGAAAGGAAAATATTTCTAAAGATAGTGTTGTGTGCTCAGATCACTTCACATCATACGACTTCTTAAGAAAACCCAGTGGCATAGTTTATCTTAAGGACTCGGCGGTTCCAGAATTACCAAGTTGTTCTAAGGACAATCCACAAGTTTGGTAAGATATCATTTTGTTGTAAGAAAAATAATACCTATTCAATTAACAGGTGTACGATTGTAAATACTTCTGATCACAGTTTTTTTTTCTTATTTTATGAAACAATAATTCTTCCTGAGAATGTTAACATATTTAGCCAAAAGTTGATGTTTTTATCTTACTTTTCACTTTTCTTTTATCAATTTACAATAATCGTTGGTTCATTTTAGCACCATAATGAATCCATTGAAGTCTCAGAATATCAGAAAACATATTCTTGATGATGTTCACAAAGAGTTAGAACCGCCAATAAAAAAGTAAGTATGTAGAGATATTCTTTCACATTTTTGTAATTATGAAAGTTATTTCTGTTAGGAGTTAACATGATTACAACAAAATTAAGTTTATATAAGTTCTATTGATTGATAATACGAATGAGAGCATCTTGAAATAATTAGTTAAATTGATAAATAATTATATTCTTGTTTGCATAGACATGAATTATATAAAAAAATTATTTACTTTTTTAATCAAAATATTATAGCACATAATATTAAAAAGTGAAATAATGTACCACATTTTGAAATACCTACCGAAAAATATTTTAATATTCGAATTCACCATGAAACGTCAAAATTGAAAGATGCAGCTGCCAAACAGAGAGTTAGAAGCATATTGACAAAAACTATATTATTTAAAAATCAATAAAGAATTTTAATTCAATGTTTTATTTTATTTCGTAGTCTAATTTTCTTGTTTTTTTTTATAAATGCATATTGTACATACCCCCTACCATATATTATGCTATAAATGTAGTAAAAAAAGTTGTAATGTAGGTACTTTATTAATTAATATTATTTTATATATTCACCCATGTTGTTACTGAGTAAATAAAGATTATTGTAACTATTTCTTGTTTTTTTTGTTTTTGTGTATAAATGTATGCAGTAGAAAACACAGCAGTGACTGGTAAAATTTTGGGTTGGCTATATCTTATATTTTGTAAAAGAAAATCAATCAAAATTTGTGAAACATTTTTGCATGTAAATACATCACCTACCATAGTTTTTATGAAACTATTTCTAAAGTATTTGTAAAATTATTTTTTTTTTTGGAATTTGTAAGAGAATTTTAATTTCATTAAGAAATTTTGATTATTACAACCTTTTGAAATATTGTTTTTAGACTGATTTTTAATTTATCACATTATGTAGGTAATGACTTATTCTGTAATCGTTAGTATATATCATATAGCCATCCAAAGTTTCACCAGCCACTGCTGGTAGAGCATTTTTATTCATATCAAAAAACAATTTTATTTTAAAGCCAAATCAGGAGATGAATCAATGTGCATGTATATTGGACAAAAATTTAAATTTTGCACCCTCTCTAACACGCCACTGCCACCGAGTATGGTAATAAACAATGAACTATCTTCATCCTTTTAAAATAATAGTATGTCTCAAGATGATGCATAACACAACAGTTCCTGTGTATTAAGATAGGGAATTATTTGTCTATCTATTCTGAAGTCATTGGTGGGTTCTATGTATCTGCTACATGATAGCACGTTAAAGACCGCTATCCCACGACAGAGTGGCATGGCGTCCTGGAGTCGCGTCGGTGATTGCCCTTAGCAGCGGAAATAGGCCGACGTTAACTATGTGACAAAAAAAAATTATTGAAATTACTCACGGCATGATAAAATACAGCAAAATTGTAAAAAAATTTGCAGATTGTTATGCTGAATAAACATCTGCAATTAGTGCAA
Organism: Rhamnusium bicolor; assembly: GCA_029963845.1. Classification (NCBI taxonomy): domain Eukaryota; kingdom Metazoa; phylum Arthropoda; class Insecta; order Coleoptera; family Cerambycidae; genus Rhamnusium; species Rhamnusium bicolor. The sequence continues at coordinate 293,180 of JANEYF010004945.1, forward strand.
TTACAGACAATGGTTAATTGATAACATAGTTGTCTTTTATAAAATACGTTTTATAATCAGTGCCGGATTAACTAATAGGAATTTTCCAAATGTAGCATTAACAATTTATTTATTTCCTTAAGCGCGTGAACAATTGCGTACTTAATAGAAGAGTGCCCGCTATGCTTCAAGTTGTCAGTCCGTGGGCCCCAAAATGTTGAAAGCTGGCATATGGTAAAATTGAAAACTAATGCCCTAAATAGCTTATTTTTAAATTTGTCCAAAAATTGTCCTGTGCAAAAAAGGCACCATTCAAAATTTTCGAGTTATAACATGGATGGAGAGCCGATATAATTTTCTATAGTCTAGCAAAAATTTGGAAACAATGTCTGTGACTGCTTGGTTTAAAAAAAAATCAAATCTTCAAAAAGCATTGTCTCTGTTTTCCAACTTTAAATGCCCGTGTCTTTATTCCAGATGCCATCAAAATTAATTCATTTCGCTACTTTGCAATTTCCTCAAACACGAAGTGTTGAATCAAAAAATCCTTGTCTCGCATAGTTGTTACGTTTTCTCATTACTATGATGTCAAAATTTTATTGTTAATAATAAGCGGCTCACAAAAATGATTATGACAAAGTAATGGAACAGTTTGGAATATACTCGGATCCCAAGAAAAATGTAATATATGAGAGATTTGTGTTTTTTTCAAGGAAGCAGGAAGAAGGTGAAGGTATTGATCATTTTGTTAATGATCTAAGAAAGCTAGCAATTAATTGCGAGTTTGATACCCAAGAGGAGTCATTGATATGTGATAGAATTGTCTTGGGTATAAACAATATGAAATTACAAGAAAGGTTATAACAAAAGATGATTTAAATTTAGAAAGAGAGATAAGAGAATGCCAATGAAGTGTCAAAAGCACAAGTTAAAAATTTGCAACAAGAATGAAGTGTGAATCAAATCAAAGAAAAAATTAATGCCAAAATGAGTAATAAGAAAAATAAATGTCAAGATTAAATGAAGTATAAAATGAAAGAAAAATCATGCGCATCAAGCAGAAAGGAAAAGTTTGTTACAGGTGTAAGGAGGAGCATGGATCAACGGAATGCAGGGCTTATGGACAGAGACGTAGACCATGTGATATGCTAAACCATTTTGCCAAGACTTGTAGACTTCGAAAAGTGAAAGAAATTAAAGAAGAGGGACAACATGACAGCGATGATGAAATAAAAATCCAGTGTTAATTGTAAGCAGTTGTAATGAAAGTAAGTCTGTATGTAAAAATGTTTATTATATAGGTTGTAACAAAGCATGGTTTAAAAATGTAGAAATTTGTAAAAATAATTTTAAATTTAAATTAGACATAGGTTCAGAAGTTAATATATTGCCGATAGAACTATACAGGGTGGGACAATAGTGCGTCGGACTTCGATATCTCGAGTTCTACGATAGCTAGAAAATTTTTAAAAAAATTGCAAGTAAACTAGATAAAAAAGTCTATAACTGGAAATTATTTTCGAACATACAGGGCAAGCCAAGACGAAATTACAGGCCCAAGTGCCATTTTTTAAATGGAATGCTATGTATATCAGTACATTTTTTGAAGCCTCTTTCTAGGCTCTATTCATTCCTGTATTATTATTGGCTATCTCCCAACCACTTTGATGTAATGAATTTTTTTGTTGAAATAATGCCATCTGCAGATAGATATTAAAAAAATCACCACAGTCACAATTATGGGTTTTAAGAAAAACTTATGTGAATACCAGTTGCGAGACATCTAATTAATGTTTTTGAATCATTTTCATTTCCTAAAAATGTGTACATTTTTAGGAAATGGGTGGCCAAAAATTAGTATTCAATTAAGAACTTTTTAATTTGAATTTTCTCAATTTTTTTAAATGGAACACCCTGTATATTTTTCAACGATGTGATGTAAAAATGAAAAACGAACATTTTTGGTAAGTACTTCCCTATGGCTAATTGCAACCATTTTCGTTTTATAAATAAATAAGTGTCAAGAATAAACTTAAAAAAAGAGGTTCCCTCAAATAATTCATTTGAAAAATTTATAATAGGTGTTCGACGTGTTGCCCATTTTGATTGACACACGTCTTTATGCAATTTTGAAATGAGGCCATTTAGTGGGACCATTTCCATTGAAATGAGTAAATAGTATTTAACCTGTCCTTTACTGTAATGTTTTTTTGTACATTTTTTTTGCTGTTTTCGTTATTCGACAAGCAATAAAACCTCAGTTTGGTATAAACTGTCGTGTACAAAGGAGCATTTATCACACTTATCGGTCGTTAGTTACAATTTGTATTGAATTTAAAATATTTGGAATTTTACAATATGAATTTTAATAAAGCGGAACTTGTAGCCATGACTTTTGTTTTGAGCGAGTCAGACAGAAATTGTTTACTGGCAAATAAATAAAATTTATCACCAACGTTATCCTGATGTTAGCAGCTTCCAAAACCTTCTCGGTAGATTTCTGGAAACTGGAAATATCGAATATAAAAAAAGTGAAAGAATAAAACGTGTTGTGAACGAAGAAAATGAGTTTTCTGTGGTGCTGGCAACGGTTGAGAATCCCCATGTTAGTCAAAGAGAAGTGACCTCATTATTAGGAATAAGTAGACGGTCTGTGGGTTGAATCTTAAAAACAAATAAGTTGCATGCATATCATATTCAAATGCACCAGGAATTATCTTATGACGATTTTCAAAAGCGCCTACAATTTTGTAATTGGGCCAGAGGTAAAATGCAAGCTGATGTCAACTTCTTCAATAATGTTTTATTCACTGATGAGGCAACTTTTCATAAAAATGGATTTGTTAATAGGCACAATTTTCATTATTATGCTTCGGAAAATCCTCACTTTTTTTATGCAAGTTGATAACCAACACAGATGGTCTATAAACGTTTGGGGAGGAATTATTGGAGAACATGTAATAGGGCCACATTTCTTTGATGGTACATTGACTGAAGCTATTTATCTTCATTTTTTGGAAAACTATCTGCCACAATTATTGGTAAATCTCCCTGGAAGAATTCGAAATAGGATGTGGTTTCAGCAAGATGGTGCTCCACCACATTAATTAAATGCAGTTAGAGACCACTTAAATAATACCTACCCTCATCAATGGATTGGAAGAAATGGACCCACTAAATGGCCTGCTAGATCCCCAGATCTTACAAAAATGGATTTCTTTTTATGGGGATATGTGAAGGAAATTGTTTATAGAGACACACCAACAACAGTACAAAATAAGAAGGAACGAATAATAACTGCCTTTAGATCTATCACACCGGCAGTTTTAGGAACAGTGGGAACCTCATTTCAAAAGCGCATAGAGATGTGTGTCAATCAAAATGGCCAACATGTGGAACATTTATTATAATTTTTTCTACTGAATTATTTGAAGAAACCTCTTTTTTTAAGTTTATTTTTGAATGTTGTAATTATTGCTCAATAAAACGAAAATGGTTGCAATTAGCCATAGGGAAGTACTCACAAAAAATGTTCGTTTTTCATTTTTACATCACATCGTTGAAAAATATACAGGGTGTTCCATTTGAAAAAATTGAGAAAATTCAATTTAAAAAGTTCTTAATTGAATACTAATTTTTGGCCACCCTGTACATTTTTAGGAAATGAAAATGATTCAAAAATATTAATTAGATGTCTCGTAACTGGTATTCACATAAGTTTTTCTTAAAACCCATAATTGTGACTGTGGTGATTTTTTTAATATCCATCTGCAGATGGCATTATTTCAACAACAAAAATTCATTACATCAAAGTGGTTGGGAGATAGCCAATAATAATACAGGAATGAATAGAGCCTAGAAAGAGATTCAAAAAATGTACTAATATACATAGCATTCCATTTATAAAAAAGGCACTTGGTCCTGTAATTTCGTCTTGGCTCGCCCTGTATGTTCGAAAATAATTTCCAGTTATAGACTTTTTTATCTAGTTTACTTGCAATTTTTTAAAAAATTTCTAGCTATCGTAGAACTCGATATATCGAGGTCCGACGCACTATTGCCCCACCCTGTATAAAAAGTATGTAAGTTATAAAAAGTTAGTCAATGAATATCATGTTGGAGGTGTATGGTGGTTTTAAATAAAACCCCTAGGAAATATTGTTATCAGAGGGTAAAAAATGTAAGTTAAGCTTTGTAGTAGCTAATGTCAGGTCTTCGCCAATTTCAGGTTTACAGGCGTGTATTGATTTGGGATTTATTAACCAGATAAATGAAATTAAGTCATATGAACGTAAAGAAAAATTTATTGAAAATAACTGAGACATTTTTGAGAGAATTGGAAAGTTTAAAGAAAAGTGTAAAATAACTTTAAAAGAAAATTACCAAGCGGTTGCTAAACCTGCAAGAGGAATTCCATTAAGTGTACGTGATAAATTAAAAGATAAATTAAATGAGTTGAAATCAAAGGGAATAATAAGTAAAGTTGAAAATCCATCCGAAAGAATGGGTTAGTAATTTAGTAATTATTGAAAAAGGTGACAGAAGCCTAAGGCTGTGTTTAGATCCACAAGATTTACACAAGGCCATACAGAGGCAATTTTTTTACAATTCCCACAATTGAGGACATAAGTTATAAATAGAGTTGGCAAAAATGCGGCACAAGACATAGGCGTACGCATCATAATAAGTGTAATAAAAGAACTTAACTAGTAATAAAAGCAATAATCTGTTCAAATTTAAAACAATGTATGCACAACTTACCCTCTTAAGTTGGTTATCACAAACAGGAAAATATGTGTAAAAACTTTGCAGCATCATGTATGTTTCTATGGTTATCTCCGAGAGTAATGTTCGACGTGGTGAAAAAATATGCTTATATTTTGAAAACGATTCAAAAAATCGCTTAGACCAATTAGCCTGACATATTTTCTGTTGAGAGGCCTGGAGAAGGTGCTGGACGGATATATCCTGACCCATCACCACCTCAATACCCATCAGTATGCCTATCAGACAGGAAAATCAACAGAACTAGCACTCAACAACCTAGTCGAGATCACCCAATCCCTTCAAATGAAGAAAAATGCGGTGGGAGCTTTTCTCGACATTGAGGGAGCATTTAACAATGCACTGCCCGACTCTTTATATGCAGTAGTAGCCGCCAGAGGAGTTGAGCTATAGGAGACTGGATTCGTGCTATGCTATCAAACAGAATATAATGATGTCTCTACAGGGAGAAACAGTCAGGTTTAGAGCCACAAGAGGATGCTCGCAGAGTGGGGTTCTTTCCCCTCTTTTGTGGTCACTTCTTGTAGACGACTTACTGGCTATTCGCACACTGTGGGAAGTTGAGGTTCTAGCATATGCAGATGATCTAGTCATACTAGTCAGAGGAAATTCTAAGTAGTAATATCTAATACCCTTCAAGAGACACTGGATACAGTAGGTCACTGGTGTGACAGGGAACAGATGTCTGTGATCCCTCAAAAAAACAGTAATAGTAACATTCACCCGGAAAAGGAAGCTGGAGGACTTAAGACCACCCTCCTTAATGGGTGAAACTATTTACGGAGGAGGTGAAATATCTAGGAATCACTCTAGATAAATCACTTAATTGGAACTCCCATCTGGAAAAAGGTAATCCACAAAGCAAAACTGTCCTTATGGACATGTCGTCATATTTATGGTAAATCCTGGGGCATGGGTCCCCAACAAACTTACTGGATCTGTCACGGTCATCAGACCAATGATAACATACGGATCCATCGTTTGGTGGACGAAAGGATCATAACGGATGGCCAAAGCCAAACTCTCTGGATCACAGAGATTAGCATGCTTGACCCTAATGGGGGCAACTAGCACCACACCGTCAGCTGCAATGGAAATCCTCCTGAACTTACCCCCCACTTCATATATATTTGGAGAGAGGCCAGGTGGGCAACATATAACTGCAACAAGCGGCCATTAATATGCTGCAGATTAGTATTATGGAGTGAAATAGGTTGCTGGATGACATAGTCACAGCATCCTGGGAATGTTCTCGGATACTATGCCTACCATTACCAACTACGAGCTGACCTTCAACATCCTCTTCCGGAAACAGATGAGTGGGATCGGAATAAAACCGACCTACTGAGACAGACAGTTGCTGGTTTACAGACAGCTCCAAAACTCTCGAGGGAACAGGAGCCGGAGTATACAGCGTGTCCGTAAAGTATGGAATAAATTCATTATTTTTTAATCCAAAAATATTTAGAAACAAGTCTCGCACACGTCGATTTTTAATTTTTAATTGTTTCCGTTACGTCTTCGATATATTTTTTATTGAAACACCCTGTATATTTCTCCAAAACTCCTGAGGGAATAGGAGCCGGAGTACATAGCTACAGACCAAGGGTGAGGATATCCTCAAGCCTAGGTACTAATGCAACTATTTTTCAGGCTGAGGTTCATGCCATTGTGTGTGCGAAGGCTGGAATATATGCATCTTACACGCAGATCAATTAAAATTTTTTCAGATAGCCAAGCAGCTATAAAAGCTCTTGGCTCCTACCGCTGTAACTCCAAAACGGTATGGAACTGTCAGAATTTGTGCAAAAACAACAGTGACTTTGGTCTGGATACCCGGCCACTCTGGTCTCTAAGGTAACGAAACAGCCTACTCCTTGGCCAGAAAAGGAGCAGGATCACGAATCATCGGACCAAAACCGATACTTGGCATATCTTCAAGTGCTGCTAAGATGGCTATCTCAACCTGGGCTGAAAGGAAAACTCTCCAGTATTGGCAAGAGTTACCAGGATTGATTCATTAGACGGAGTTTATAAAATACCCTTTGAAATCAAGAACTAAGAAACTTTTAGAGTTAAACAGAGTAAACTTGAAAACTGTAACAGGCCTATATACTGGTCATTGCCGACTAAACTATCATCTGCATAAACTCGGCCTTGCGGAAAACGCCGAGTGCCGTCTATGCTTGGAGGATGATGAGATGGCAGACCACGTCTTATGCACCTGTCCCGCTGGTGGAGAGGATCGGATATTCAATATTTGGCAGAAGGCAACTGCCGCCAGAGGATCTGGACGCATTCTCACCCAATAAAGTTATCAGTTTCATTAAGAGATTGAACTTATTGGGTGAATATAATTATCAGTGAGCCACAATAGGACTGCTAATGGCCGCAGTGGAGGGCATACAAGGATCCACTCACAATAACCTAACCTAATCTAACTTAACTGGCAATCACAGAACAACGGGCAATATTGGTAAGAGCGTTTTATGCGAAAATCTTACTCCGAAAAAATTTTTTTGAACGCTCTACTAATATGTAAGGACAGACTTGAATGATCTGAGATAGAACTTCGAATTAGCTAAGTTATGTGCATAATTATATTGCCACGAAAGGGCGTATATCGAGAATCGCCTTTGTTATGAGAAAAAAGTATATGATAGATGGGCGCATCTCAAGATACGCCTCTTTGTTAAATAATATTTTCTGTAAATATCCGAGATAGGTCTAATATTTAATATTTTATATTTCAAAACCGGTGCATGATTAAGAAACGCCATTTTGCTTTAACACAACTATTAGTTTATATGCGTATGTAACTCATTTTGGCCAAATTTGGAGATAAGCCTTTTCGTCTTAACAACGATATGGATTAAATTTCAAGAGACGTTTGTAGTAAAACTAATACGTCGAATAGCATTTGGTATAGTTTATACTAGTACAATTGAAATCGTATAAAAACTGAAAGCCTGCAAAAACAGTTTATTGTACATATACAATAATACATAGAATAAAGAGATGCCGACTGTTTTTGCTGGCTTTTAGTTTTTATACGATTTCAATTGTGCTCGTATAAACTATATAAAACTGACTCTTTTTTTTAATGTTTGATTTATACTTGTAATGTAAAAACATAAGGCAATTCGAAAAACTAAATCTGATAATTTTATTTACTTAACAAAAAAAGTTTTTATTTGATATGCAAAAACAAGGTAGTTCGAACACTTAATATAATAATTTTATTTGCTTATCAAGTGTTTTTGATTTATTTTTTGTTAATAATAAAATTTAGGTTTTCTAATTTTCCATTGTCTTTGACCTGAAAATTTTCGTACACAAGGTATTAAAATTTGTATGCTGTCATTTTGACAGTTAAAACAAGATAAAAACAAATAGGGGGGTTGCTATTTAAAAAAATTGTCGATGACATTATTACTCGAAAACAAATGATGGTCGGAAACTGAATTCGATATAAAAATGTGCATTTTAATAACAAAATCGAGGATACTTTCAAGAAAAAAAATTATTTAAATTTTAATAAATTTCTTAAAAACATAGCCGTTCACTGTATTTTAAAACCGAACAAACAAAGAATAATAATAATAATAAAAGGCTACAGTATATTTTACCATGACGTAATAAAATTAAACAAAGAAATAGGTACGTTAATTTAAATTAATTTTAAAGGATTCGAGATATATAGATTTATTTACACAAATCAAATTATTTTTAAATTTAGAAATAATCATACAAAAAATATTTGTTGTACAGAAACCTGATATTTGTCATACACAAAAATTAAATCACTTGAAGAGTACTTTGATTTAATTCAAGCATACAATTTTAAAAACTTTTTTTTCTTGATTTGAGAAAAGTTTTTTATTTGTGCATTTTAAAATAATTTGTCTTATTTTCAAGATCCTAATGTAAGCAATAAAAAACTGCGCACCTTGTACTTGTATATACAATTTTAATGAATTATAAAATTTACATACTTGTAAGTTAAACCATTTCCATGATTAATCATTTGTTTCGCTGATAATCCATCTTCGAGATCATCATCGTCCATTTTATGATTTTGTAAAGAATTTGAATCGCCCATCATCTGAAAAAAATCGTATGTACTTTCTTTCTTCTAAAGTTACATAAAAATCTACATATATGTATAAAATTTTAACACTGAAAAAATAAAGTTCTTAAGGTGGTTCACATAAAATTTGATTGTCATATAAGGTTTATCTTAAACTGTGTATCTTAAACTAACATTTTGACTGTTGCCATATGTGCTCTTCAAGCATTGGAAAATGAGATGGAATTGTAAACTAATAATAATAAACATATTTATTGAACACAATACCCAAAAGGCTAACGGCCGAAGTCTTCTGCCAATACATTCATATGTATATACCGGGTCTAACAGGATCATGGTGCACCCCCTTTTCTCCTTTAGTTTTGAAGATGATTGATTGAAATTTGGGATATCCTATATACATAATAAGCGGCACTTTTTGGCATACACGTGATTTTGTTTTCACTTTCGGTTTCGCCGCAAGTGACACTAACTTTTGATTTTTTAAATGGAACACCCTGTATATTATTAAATTCATATTTACATAAATAATCCTTGACCTGTGAAAATTCCCATGCAGAATCATTTCAAACAATGAAATAAATTCAATCTAAACATTGAAATCATTTGTCAGCCCGTCTAAGGGGGCGTAAAGGGGTTAAAATCATTAAAAATCATATTTCCATTAATTATTCTTGACCTGTAAACATTCCTACGCAGAACTATTCGTAATAATGAAATGAAGTAAACGTAACCATTAGAATCATTTGTCAGGTGGTTTGAGGGGATAAAACGTGAGGGTAAATTATATTAAAATTCATATTTACTTAGGTAATCCCAAAACTGTGAAAATTTCCATGCAGAATGATTTCTAACAATGAAATAAATTCAACCTAAACATTGAAATCATTTGTCAGCCTATCTAGGGGGTGTAAAGGGGTTAAAATCATTAAAAATCATATTTCCGTCAATAATTCTAGACATGTAAAAATTCCTATGCAAAATTTATCGCAATAATGAAATGAATTTAACATAACCATTAAAATCTGTCAGGTGTCAGGCGCTAGGGCGGTAATATAGACAGTGGCGGGGGCTTGCGCCCCCTCTAGCCCCTACCTGGGCACGTCACTGATATAGTTGACTACATAACGTTATGTGGTAGGTGCAAATTCCAGCACGCAAGAGCGTGAGGATGGTTGTGGTGTGTTTATTTTTTCTTAACTTAAATTGTTGCACTGCGCGTGTTTTAAGATTCGGGGTTTGCCTAATTTATGTGGTATATTTTATATAGGTTACATCATAAAAATATGTATTCAATTGTTTTGGGAAAAAAATTTGTAGGTTCGTTTATATAAATCATATTTTTCTTTTCTAATTTTGTAATGACTTAAATACATTGACGATCTTATTTTATTAATTATAATTTATTAATTTTTTTTTTGCATTTCAACTATTTTATAATGTTTACACAGTTCGCATATATTATTATAAAGGGTGGTGCATTTTATGTGGTACTGTCTCATACAGTTTTTACATTTATTAAAAGATTCTTGAGTTTCCTCTCCACATATGAGACACATGTTTGGTATGTTTTCAGAGAATTTTAATAATTTAGTTTTTATTTTGTTTCTAAACGTATTCATATTTTCTAAAAGTGTAAATTGTTTATTTTGATCGTATAGAGACACAAAATATATAACATGTGCACCACAATTATAGGTATCTCTTTGTTTAATATGATCCCTTAGACGGGCTGACAGATGATTTCAATGTTTAGATTAAATTTATTTCATTGTTAGAAATTACTCTGCATGAAAATGTTCACAGTTCAAGGATTATTTATGTAAATATGAATTTTAATATTATTTACTCTCACTTTTTACTCCTTCAAACCACCCGACAAATGATTCTAATGATTACGTTTACTTCATTTCATTATTACGAATAATTCTATGTAGGATTTTTTTTTAATCCTTTTACACCCCCTTAGACGGGCTGACAAATGATTTCAATGTTTAGATTGAATTTATTTCATTGTTAGAAATGATTCTGCAGGGGAATTTTCACAGGTCACGGATTACTTATATAAATATGAATTTCAATATAATTTACCTTCACGTTTTACGCCCTCAAACCATCTGGCAAACGATTTTAATGGTTACGTTTAATTCATTTCATTATTTTACGAATAATTCTGCATAGAAATTTTCACAGGTCAAGAATTATTTACGGAAATATGATTTTTAACGATTTTAACCCCTTTACACTCCCTTAGACGGGCTGACAAATGATTTCAATGTTTAGATTGAATTTATTTCATTGTTAGAAATGATTTTGCATGGGAATTTTCACAGGTCAAGGATTATTTATGTAAATATGAATTTTAACATAATTTACACTCACGTTTTACCCCCTCAAATCACCTGACAAATGATTTTAATGGTTACATTTAATTAATTTCATTATTACGAATAATTCTGCATAGAAATTTTTACAGGTCAAGAATTATTTATGGAAGTATGATTTTTAATGATTTTAACTTCTTTACACCCCCTAGACGGTCTGACAAATGATTTCAATGGTTAGGTTAAATTCAGTTAATTGTTTATAACAATTTTGCATCGAAATTTTTGCAGGTCAACCAATACATTTTTAGAAGTATTTAGAAATATGATTATTATGTTTTACCCCTTTCATCCCCTGGATAGCCTAGTTTAAAATTGATATGGTGATTGTAAACACTCGAGTTTATGATTTTTAACAAGTCTACATATATAATATTATTTGTGCTAATGAAATATGTTTAAGAAATATTTTATTTTATTATAACTTATTTTATTTTACCCCATTTCTATATTTCCTGCCTCGTTTGTTATAAGCAGTGTTGGTGAAAGAAATCAAGATATTTATAAACAGAAATCAAGTGGAGTTCTTTGAAATACTAACAAGAACTTAAGTATTTGCAATATTTTATTTTGGTACAAGATGCTTCTAATGTATATAATTGTTTGTGATTGACCCGTGACGTGACGAATTACAATTTTTAAAATTGTGTTTGTTTTTATGCAAAATAATGTAATTGAAAAGTTCAAATACTTTCACTCTAAAGTGCTAGAAAACTTGTTACTACTTTAAATTAAATTAAATTAAACACCACAGGGATACAACCCCCTGAAGGTATCTTGTGTGGAAGAGGGCTACACATTTAGAGACAATAGACACACCCGATGTCCGAATATGCTCGGATTCATTTCTGGTTTAGAAAAAATCCTAGCTCCTCGACCGGAGATCTAACCGGGGACTTCAGGGTGAGGGGCAAGTGTCCTTACCACTCGACCACGAAGCCACACTTACCCATCAATCTTATAGCACTTTCATATTCAGACCAATTAAGAAATGAAATTATTTTTGTATTAATATTATTACTAGGTACTTTTATATAAAATAGAATGATTATCATTTTTATGAAACAGTTTATTTTAAGATTTTATATCTTATGCATTTATTTATGCCTTTTTTATTTGGTACCTAGGTACATACTTATTAAAAATAAATTATTTCATACCTATCTACATTTTAATACACTAGCAAGAAAAATTATATTTATATAACATAAACTGCTGGCTTTTTACTTGTTGATTTAATCAGCTCAAACTTATTTGAATAAAACTTAATGTTAAATAAAATACAAAATATTGTAGGTAAGTACTCTCTCATCAGGAACCTAATTATAAATAAGCGAAAATCAATCATAATTTAATTAAATATATTTTTATTATTAAATAAGTTGATTTTAAACTCACCTCTAATTATGATTTCAGTATTTGTTATTTTCAATCAACGTGGTATAAATTTGTGGTTAGTTTCTACGGTTTAAGAAAAACAATAAACAGGAAAACGTGGGCTGCAAATTTCCTGAATTTAAATAAATTAGATTTATACAGAAACTATTATTAAAAACACTTTTAAATTGAACTTTAAATGGACAGCTAGTTGCTAATTTAAAGAAATTATGTATCCACACATGAAAACGTACTACACCAAGCACAATTAATAAATAGCAGACAACAGACAACCACGAGGCATTCAAGTACATATAAAAAAAAATGTGTTGGGTTTTAGGTATAATCAAAGACAACCGTCTCTGGTATAATTATTGACATACTTCCATCCTTGTAGTACATAGGTGTTTCTCGATTAATCTATCTTTGTTGCAGTTTGGGAAGATTCTCGTAGATGCCGCTGGCAGCACAGGAAACGTCATCGTTGATGTTGGATCCGGTCGCCATATTGTTTGTTTTGATGCTAATATTGTGTGGTGTGTGTCGTTTTTTATTTTATATTGGATTACGAACTGTAAAATACTGTGACTTTTAAATACTATTTTATTAGTGTTAGTGTAGTATATAATTTTATTATAACCATGCCACAAAAACATTGTGTTATTTGTGGATTCAATGTAGACCAGGTGGAAAAAAATGCACTATTTTCCAGTCAGTGACCAAAAGTAAGTTTGTGTTTTAAAGATATTTAAGTGAAATTGTTTCCTTCTTATTAGGTCCAAAATTTGGCAAGAAATGATGGGAATAAAATGTGTTCCAGATGTATCACTATACACATCTTTTGCCATAAACACAAGATTTCTGTTATAGTCACTGAATTCATCTTTGATAATGTGAACTTCTCATGGTACTCCTGTTCTGACCATTATGAAGTTGTAACCAGGGAGATCGTGCAAGCTGTGTGGAAAATTGGGATTCTTTGGTGGTGTAAAAGAAAAAAACCAAGAAAATATCCAGAATCATAAGGATGCAAAAAAAATCTAAATATAAGCTGACGACATTCCAGCATTGATACCTAGTTGTTGATATGAGGTTTGTTCCAGCAGCAGTCAGAAACAGTTTGCAAACTATAAAATAAATAAATATGTTTTATTTTATCAGCTTCTTATGGCTTGATAATTTTAATGCTATTATTAATGTTTTTTTTTTATAATTTCAAGTATTTATGTTGCTTGAAACTGTAATATGTACATATGCACCTACCTAATAAGTTTATATTTACCCAATAATTATTAATTAGGTAGGTATATAATTTATGTACCTACGTTCTTTGTTGTGTGCTGTGTCAATTGCTGGTTCAGCGCTGGTCAATTTTTAGTAAAGAAATTGATTATCTCGACCAGATTAGAATTGTATAAAAATGGCATCTGTAAAGGAAGGTAATCCTGAAAAGCCAGGACAAGATACTGCACCAATCCATCATATCAGAATTACTTTGACGTCACGTAATGTTCGTTCATTAGAAAAAGTATGTTCAGACCTTATCGATGCTGCTAAGAAGCAAAAGTTGCGCGTAAAGGGACCAGTGCGTATGCCAACAAAAATTTTACGTATTACAACTCGTAAAACTCCTTGTGGTGAGGGTTCCAAGACTTGGGATAGGTTCCAAATGAGGATTCACAAAAGGGTTATTGATTTACATTCACCTTCGGAAATTGTTAAGCAGATCACTTCTATCAATATAGAACCAGGCGTGGAAGTTGAAGTTACTATTGCAGATGCTTAGGCGTTTGTTTTAAAACGTAAATAAATATTTTTTATAATACGTGATACGAATAAACTTTATTATAAACAAGTACTTCTTCCTTCTTGTGTAGGATATGTATATTTATTTGTAAAAACCTATCGGTGTTTATAATATGTTTTGTTAATGTAAACTTTACCTAAGCAATTAAATATTATTACTATTATATTTGTTAAAAGTATTGTTAAATTGCAGACCACATTGTATAAATAATGTGCAGCATTAATCCATGTTGATACATATATCTGGGATGTTGGAAAGCAAATGTACATTTTTTTTCCTTATTGGTAGGCTTAATTATATATTTTTTTGTACTTGCCATATAGGTTTTGTATTACATATGTAGGTACCTGTTGTTCAAGAAAGTATTATAATCGTTATTATTTAATTGTAAAATATTTAACTTTTTGTTTAGCCATTTATTTTTCTGTGGTTTAGATTATTTAAAATATCTTCATAATTATTGCATTCGTTGTGGCTTGTTATTTTATTGATTTTCTGTCAATAACCAATTTATTTTACCTGTTTTGTTTTATTTCTTCATTAAAATGTAATTGAAAATGTAACAACAGCCAACAAAACGCATCGCGCGCTTTTTTAAATCACGGCTCATCATCGCGCACGCCATCTATTCTAATCTTCCCAAACAGTAGACCAGTACAATATTCCGAATTGTAACAATACAAGTACTTGAATGTTTCGTGGTTGTCTCTGTAGTGATAGCCCTTTTTCTGTTCTGTGGTGATAGCGGTTTAAGTAGCAGTACCTAGTAGAAAAAAAATTAGGTTATAATTTGATATCGACTTAATTTCTATGCTTTCGACTGATCCGCAAATTCACGTCATCGCGCATCGAGGATCTAAATACAACGAAAAAATATGCTTGATTTATGGCGTTTTCCATTGGTAAAACCAGTATAAACACTGGTAAAACTAGGGCGCAATGAGGCAAGTTTATATTTCATTCATTGGTCAGGCCATTCATCTGAGGTCAGGGCAGGGTAAGTTTTTAAATTCCATTCGGGAACTAGAGCAGTAGCTTTATTTGTTTCTAGATATTTTGGGGCGACCACAACGTGCCCCTAATTAATGTCAAATAGTGTCAAATTCATCACGTGACTTTTTCGTTGTGTCAACACATATTATTACACTAAAACAGATCTAAAACGAAGTAAATCGATACATCAGAAATAAATCTCTAACCCAGCTTTTTATATTTATTATCTGGCTATTACACATTAGTATCTATATGTCTGCTACTATAATGATGAGTTTATTTTGTTTGCAATGATGCCGAAGCAAGAATTTAATTGATTATTTGTTGCTTCACTTTAGCTGTCATTTTAAATTGCCACAACAGTTGTCCGGGTTGTAGTTATGTGCAAAAAGTATCTATTGGATACAAAAGAGTAGATACTAGAAGATATCGGATACTGTCGGCAAAGAATCGGGTATCAAGGATACTTTTTATTTCTAAATTATCGGCAGAAAATTGACTACCATCTAGCGATTAGGGATACATAACACGATACAACCGTGTAGGTAAGGTAGGTTCCTAGTTTCTACTTCCTAGGTTCTTAATTTCAATTAAATTTACAGTCACCATTTGTGTAGTAGCGAAGCGACATCAGTGCCCAGTGAAAGTTAGGGATGTCGATTTTTTGTAAAAAGAATCAATCTTTGAATCGTTGGCTAAACGATCGGTTCAATAAAAAATCGATCCATGAAAAACAGATTCTCTAATAAATGATTAGTTGAAGTTGTTATACTAAGACTAGTAATACCAATAATAAACTGTTTAAATTCCACCAAAAACTAAAATAAATATTTTTTACATAAGTATTAATAATAAATTTTATTTTTCACTAACATAACCTTAAATAATGTATTGAAACACACGGTAAACGTTTAATTATTTTATTACATAATTATTATATTACAATTCTACGAATCATGTCGGTAATTCCGGTTTCTTTTCATGTACACAAATACAGCCAACCATTTTAAAAAGAGGAAAAGGAGGGGGAGAGGAAAATAATGTAAGAAATGAAATTACCATAGATTTAATAGAAATTACCAACAAACAATATCAATCTCGCTGAGCTTGCTTATTTGCTACCAACCACATCAAAGCAAAAGTCCCCATTCCTTCGTAGATGACATTTTGACAATAAATTACCATGTCGATTTTCCGATCGGATTTTTTTATAAAAAAAGAATCGATTCATTAAAATAATCGATTATAAATCGATTTTCCTAAAGATCGATTATTGAATCGGCATCCCTAGTGAAAGGATGTTCTCTAAAACAGGATCAATTGTATTAGACACAAGAAACCGTCTGAAGGCAGAAAACATTCAGAAAATTGTGTTTTTAAACGGCAATCAATGTTTCATGAAAATTTTATAGACATTAAGTACATACCTTTATTTAAAACTTTAGAACAGAATTTACATGTAGTTTTATATTTTTTTATTAATAATGTTTTCCTTTGATCAATGTTTGTCAAAGTTTTAAAAACAGTAAAATATCGTATACAAAGTATCCGATACATGTGCGAAAGTATCCGATATGCAAAAGGTATCCAAGTTGCACAAGAGTTCACTGGTTGCACATCTCTACCGGGTTGCCCTCAACTAGATTACACTTGTATCAAAAATCTTTAAATCGTACCAACTTTTGATACAAAATTGTACTAGAAATCAGAAAACTGTACTAAACTCTATTCACTTAAACTTTGCAGTGGTGGGTTGGACTTAGTGAGCCAGATTTATAATGGGCAAAGTAGCGAGTGTATTGTAAATTGCTTATTTCCAGCAGTAATAAATATATTGTGGGTTACTTATTAATTACCAGGCGTAAAAAATATTTCAAGGCATTAGAATTAAGATGTCTTTTAGGTTTATTGAATCAGTGGAAAAATATTTCAACAGAGTGTACATACATAATTTATTTATAATAACACGAAATGCTTTTGGTTAACAGTGGAAAGAAACAAAATAACAAAAATAAAATTGACATATTTTCTTTAAAATTTTGAATAATAAACTAAAATGACTGGCTACGCCGAAATAAGAACATTCTAATTTAATAAAAAATTTCGATTTAGCTATAAGAAAGCCAAACGTCTTAAAAATTTCCGTTACTTTTAATTTTGTGTACCCATATAATAACGTCAGAAAATAAAACAATTTTAAATTCTACCTGCTTTAGAGCGGACCAACTTTTTGCTGCACAATTTTCATATTCCTGCTTTAAACAATGTTACGTTTCTCCTTGATATAAAGCAATATGCTGCATTTTGAGCATTTAGTACTACTGTCCTGTGTTAAAAAGTGAGTAAAATATACACCATATTATACTCCGTTCATTCATATGAGCACATAAAAAACTGTTTACCTGGGTTCGCAGAGCGACCCTTTGTCGACCGTCAGTCTTGCGTAGTTTTCTAGCAGACGCGCGGTGCATTATAAATGCACAAAATCTATTTATATAATACCGCACTCCTGTGCTAGCATTTTTTATGTGCTAAGTTAAGATCAAATAAGTTTATATCTACAACAAAAATCCTCATTTCGTCAGATCTATCGACTGTTAAAATGTTCGCCATTAAAACTGAGTCACCTCATATAATAAAAAACAATAAATCATTTAAACATCAAATACCTTACTGATAATTATTATAAAATCAGCCAATAAGCAATATCAATAAAGGTAAATAATTTTATTTTTAATTTTTAATCCTCATGTTGTGTAAATTGTCTTTTACCTACTTTCTGTTTTTTAAAATTGTGAATGTCAATATTTAATTGCTTAAACCATTTTTTATGCAAATTTTAATGTCAAGTAATTTAATTTAAACTGTTTTAACATAAACTTTTAATACTTTTTAAATTACATGATTCCATAAGAATTTTGTAATTTCAGTGTTCAGATGATGTTTATAATAATAAACGAAACGTCGACAAATTGTAAATTGGTTTTTGAAATTAACAATTTTGATCCCATCACCCACTACATAGGGTTTAGTCAAAATTTCTTTTGGATCACTAAATTAAGTAATATTACATTCTTTGGGTTAAACTACCAGAAGACCACGGACTAGGTAAATCATGGGATTCCTAGAAGCAATTCAAAACACATATGGAAGAGAAGTAGTAAACAACTTAAAAACTTGGTCTAATTGTGTAAAAAAATTAGCCAATTACAATATTATAAAAAGTTTTTGTTAAGATGTAGAAAATATAAAATTTTCCTAAACATATATTACAAACTTCAAAATGTATCCATATTTTTTAACCGAAGAAAGTCCATTTATAAATAGAACTCATATTTAATTACGTTTCCAAAAATCTATTTTGAATGTTAAAAAAGACAAGATAGATTTATTAGGGTTCAAAATAAAACAAAGAAGGCTTAGTGCCATATTCCCCAAAAAGAAACAATTATGCAGCTACGGACACGTGTTTCGGAGTTATTGCCTCTCATCTGCGTAGCGTAGCTAAGGAATTGGATCTACGATGGGATAGATCAGGAACAAGAACTAAAATAAGGCTGGAAAGTACAGTACACAGTACTCAATTAGTGTCTTCATGTTCCCATGTGCCACATTTGGGGCCTCGATGAGCACAGTCAACACACAGAGCTCTATGTGTACTGCTCATTTCCACCTGGCACTTAAAAATAAAACAGGATAGATTTATTGGGGTTCAAAATAAAACAAAGAACGTTTAGTGCCATATTTACTCCGAAACATGTGTCCGTAGCTGCATAATTGTTTCTTTTTGGGGAATATGGCACTAAACCTTCTTTGTTAAAAAAGACTTTACACATTGGAAAATATTTTGTATTAATAACAAATTGAACGATGCAAAAAATGATGCAAAACAAAGTCTTCCTGAAAATATTTTTAATCAGTACAACAGCTATCAAATGCTATCTTACGAAACAAAATACAGGGAGGTCAAGCAAAAACAACTTAATAAATTTAATGCATTATTTGAAACACAAAGAAAAATTACTGATAATTATAATACAAATAACAAATGGCTAATAAATATAATTGATCTTCCGATACCAAAAAAATATTCAACATCTTTTAAGTTTAGGAGACAAATTTAATTTACCATGAAAAAAAAATCTTTACCAATAAAGCAACTTATAATTGATGTAGAATATATTATCAATCAACTCGATGAAAATGACAAAATAGAAACTCGTAACAAATGTATAAATATAATTACTAACAGCTTATAAATCTTTTGAAAATAGAAATGCAAATTCTCATGTCTCATATTGTAAACAAATGTGAAAAGATGCAAAGGATACCAAAGAATTTATAAAACAAAACAAAGATAATATTGTAATAATTAAGGCTGATAAAGAAACGTAACTGTTATACTAAGTAAAGAAGAATATAAACAGAAATCATTAGAGTTGTTAGATGATTCAACATCTTACAAAAAATTAACAAAAGACGCTATTATAACTATGCAAAATAAATATAACAAATTAATAGTTCAATTAGTTAATAACAGTTATATAGATGAACAAGATGGTAAAACCCTTAAATCAAATACAGGTTTTTCACCAAAAATCAATTTTTTACCCAAGATCCACAAGGACAACATTCCACTTAGACCTATAGTTTCATTTATTGGCTCACTCCTTTACAATATATCTAAATTTATTTTTGGTATTCTGAATCATGGTTTCCTTAAAGATGAGAAGTACGTAAAAAACTAATTTGAGTTTGTCAAGTTTATTAATGCTCAAAAATTTCCTCAAAGTTAAATTTTAGTTTCATTAGATGTAAAGTCACTGTTTACCAACATTCCAACTGAGCTAATAGAACAATTAATTGTTGATCGATGGCATATGATAAAAAACAACAGAAATATACCCCTTGATGCATTTTTACTTTTATTTAAATTTTGTGTAGAAAACAATTACTTCCAATATGAAAACGACTTCTTTACTCAAACTTTTGGTTTATGCATGGGAAACTGTATGTCCCCAGTGTGTGCAGACATACATATGTCAGAACTCCAAAATGTTAGCTTAAATAAATTAGATTCAGTATTGTTTTTCAAGATATGTGGATGACCTCTTCATGGCCATTGATAAAAATAAATGGCAAATAGTGCTAGATACTTTAACAGTTTTCATCCAGGGATTCAGTTTACTATTGAAAAGGAAGAAAATAATCGGCTTGCATTTTTGGATGTGTTGGTTATTAAACAAGATACAGGGAAACTCATAACAGATTGGTACCATAAACCAACCTTCTCTGATTTATTAATTTCCACTCTGAACATTCAATTAAACAGAAAATGAATATTATAACTAATCTAAGAGACAGGGCGTTAAAACTATCAGATCAAAGTTTTTGGGAAAAAATTTAAATTATTTATACTCATAAAAAATAATTATCCACCAACATTAAATAAAAAAGATATTAAATAACAATAATACACTTGGTACAAACACGAATAATAACCTACAACCACCAAAAGATACAAAATATTTAAAAATTCCATATATTAGAGATTTATCTGACAAATTAAAAAGGGTCATAAATCAAAAACCAGACGACATAAAAACTGATTTCAAGAACGAAAATACAATTAAATATAATTTCTTTACAAAATTAAAATCTGTAACACAAAAAGCACTACAATCTAATGTAGTATATGAAATACCCTGTATTCAATGCGAGAAAAGTTATATAGGACAAACGGGAAGATACCTTAAACAAAGGACAGCTGAACATAAAAATGACAGTAAAAATGCATTAAAGAAAAATAATTCTATCCAACTCGTAGAACATGTGTTGATAGGACATACTTTTAACTTTGACGAATCTAAAATAATTGGGAAAAAAAGATTAACTAAGGAAATGATATCTATAAAGAAAAATGATAAGTGTGTTAATAAACGATCTGATATTAAAAACTTAAATGCAGCCTATTTCAATATCATTAGTTGAACAAAAAGGTAAAGTTAATATAACATTAAATTTAAATTGTAAATTGCTCCTAAACTATAAAAATAAAACAAAAAATGAATAAAAATGTGAACATTGATAGCAGGCAACATCAGCGTAGGTATATCGAATCATTTAGATGTGATTTGGCTTTGAGACCAGAAATTATTTTAATATTATCAATAATTATTTTAAAGTGTTTAGTGTTTTTGTTGTTCTCTTTGTGTTTTGCTTTAAAAATTTTATAAGTACAGAATTCCAATGTATCTAGTGATGTCCAGGAAGATATTTCAAACAAATAAGACGTCAAAAACTACAATTAACTGTTAGTCTACTTCTAACATTTTATTTTTAATTTTTAATCCTCATATTGTTGTGTAAATTGTCTTTTACCTACTTTCTGTTTTTTTAAATTGTGAATATGTCAATATTTGTTTAAACCGTTTTTAATGCAAATTTTAATGTCAGGTAATTTAATTTAAACTGTTTTAACTTGAACTTTTAATACTTTTTTAAATTACGTAATTCCATAAGAATTTTGTAATTTAAGTGTCTTGATGATGTTTATAATAATAAACGAAACGTCGACAAATTAATAATTGGTTTTTGAAATTAACAATTTTGATCCCATCACCCACTACATAGGCTTTGGTCAAAATTTATAGTCGAGCACCTCCTGGCGATTAAATACGAAAATAACGTTTTCATTAGATTGATAAACTATACTTTATAAACACTGGTAATAGTACCATTCACCCAGTAAAGGAAGCTGGAGGATTTAAGACCGCCTTCCTTAATGGGTGAAACTATTCCATTTGCAGAGGTGAAATATCTAGGAATCATTCTAGATAAATCACTTAGTTGGAACTCTAATCTGGAAAAGGTAATCCGCAACTGTCCTTATGGATATGTGGTCGTATTTGTGTTAAATGTTAGGGCAAAAATATAATTAAGAGTGAGCCACAATAGGCCTGCTCATAGCCGCAGTGGAGGGTCCACAAGGACGCAGTCACAAAAACCTAACCTAATCTAATCACATCAGAAAGCTACAGGTACATCATTTGCTTTCCTTTAACGCCTGTTTGAGTTGAATCGACACTCGCTATATATTAATTTATCTCGTCATGTATATCTAGATAACTTGAACAAGATATTTCTGTATATATGATGTATCTTTTCCCAAACACAACATTTCAAAATATTCTTCTTCCGTTATAATTGGAACATCACTTGCAACATTTTCAATTCTTTCTCCATTCATTTACTCTATCCAGATTATCTGCATCAAATAGATTATCTTTCTTGAATTGAAAAGTTTTTCAAACTGTTCTGCAAATAAAAAGGTTTTTTTTGTCTATATGGTAATTATTATCATTATACATACGTGTTGGTGTATTTTTGTTATTTGATCTACATCTTGATAGTTCTTTTATCTGTTGCCAATAATTTTTACCCTCTAATACGTTAATGATTTCACAGGTTTTTAACCACCTTTAAATTCTGATATCAATGATTTCATACAATGAACATTTTTAATAAGTTCGTTGTATTTTGTCTTTAACTGGGTTTGATCATCTTGGACTATTTCCCAATAGAATTTTCTTTTTTGTTTTATTAAGCTTATTATAACGGGTAGTAATTCATAGTTAAAAAGTTTTCGTTTTTTCTTTTGTGGAGGAGTTTTCAATTACAAGAATTGTAAACATTTTATTAAATTCGATTATATATTCCTTTGAAATTTCTGCTGTTCTTCCACTAATATAGTGTTCCATTTTTTTTTGTTGACTTTATATATATAACATTTAAATTATAAATAATTTATTCTATTGGTGCTGTTGGTGTCTAACAGCTTTGTTTCTGCAGCGGTAAGTGATCATTTGTGGACCATCAGAAGTACTCGACCAGCTGTATTTAAATACCTTTATTCGCTGGAAGTTATTAAGAACTAACCGAGCGACTACCTCTGATGGTCTACATAACCAACCGCTGCACAGTGGTCCCCACACTATACAAAACTGCGTCAAAAATCAAAAATTATTTATGGCTGGTTTTTAATGAATAAAACTAATACAGTATAAACAAGAAATGATTATATTTAGAAAATAATATTGAAAAATGTAAATACTTATTTAGAACATTTTAAAAAAATGGATGAAATTCGAATAAACGTAACAAATAATATCAATGAAGTAAATCAAAATAACTTAAACCCTAAATATAAAAACACTTATTAACATCGACTAAAGTTAAAAACTATAATATTAACATTATTTACACTACATATAGAATAAACATTATAAATGTTAATATTACAAAGATAATAAATCTAAGGCAGCTTTTGACAAAATAGATTTTTTTTTTCTTAGGCAGATTTCTAAGGCTTGTGATTAACAGGTCTGAGCTAAGGAGGAGTCGATACATCAAATCTGTATTTGTATGTTTGCGGGACATTTTTCGCGTATGTTTCAGCCTAAACGATTTAATGTCTAACGATTTTTGAGTTGAAAAACTCTTGATCAGTAAATACTGATGTTTTGTCAGTTTCGTTTCAACTAGTAGCTGACAATACTTCCTCTGGATTTACAGGTGCTATTGAAGCGTTAGAAACAAAGGATGTGTTGCTCAATGCTTCAGCTGCAGACTTATCCAGTTTTGATATTTCCGTTACTCTCCTCTGTTTCGTGCATTTCGAGCACTTAGCAAATTCTTTTCTTGGCCTTCCACGCTTTTTTACTGGTTATCTGGACGTCCGACGTAGATTCAATATTCCTTTTCAAAATCACGGTTTCTGACGTATTTAACCAGGTCGAATATTTTTCTATAACCCTTTCTTTCATACTGTGATTTTTGCGCCAAAATTCCACAATTTTAGTACATATATACCGAACTCGAGCAATAATGTCAAAATTGACATTTTCTTTGTTCTCGATGGGTAAATTCTCAATAAGATGATCACAAACGCGTTGGGTTCTCTTAGTAAAAGTAAGAGTATCCTCAGCAAAATTATGCCAAACGTCAAATATATGCATTCTTGAGAACATGCACTGCTGAGATGTACATGTAAAAAACAAAATCTGAAGTTAAATGAGAATTACATTACTTGCCTAGACGCCAGCGCGTGTAGACAGTTGCTACGCAAAGTCCACGCTGACGTAGCACACGAATTACTTAAAATCGGGGAAAAACGGGAAACACATTGTTACTAATTCATTGAAATCACACTTTTAGCTTTCAAATAACAATGGAATGCAGTAATGACTCGCTGATACGGGCGGTTACTTAACGAAATGTGTGCACTTTTCGATGACGAGGTTAGACTGAACGCATTATTTTTATTGCAATCTATTTGTGGTTCCGTTAACCTTGAACCTAGTAGATTGGGGGTGACTATGTAATTGTGCAATATATCACCATGCAAATTTTTATTTTTGACGCATTGATGGAACCACTGTGCGCTGCAGAAACAAAGCTAATAACTAACGACAATTATGTAGTTATTACTATGGGCAGCAAGCTAGCAAGCATACGATGTTACTCCACTAGCCTCTACCCAAGGAACGTTTTTAGTCTTGCTGCAGCACAACAAGTTCTATTACGAATAAATTTCTGAAAAAATTAATTTAATATTATTTATTGTTAAAGTGATTTTTAATACTGATGAATATACCATTTACAGTTTATATTAAAATTATGTGAACAGACCTATTTTTGGCATTTGTGCAAATGTTAGTTAGACTTGAGGTGGCTCAAATCTAAGATTAACAAACAACGAAAGTTGAATACATAACCTAAAATTTATTTTATATGTTATAGCAAACGTTAAACATAAAAAAACAATACATATACATATTAATGTTTGAGAAGCGGATTTTTAATAGCATTGTCATAACCATGGTATTCGATTTGATCAACGACATACTTCCTATGTACCCTGCATTCCGTACCGCATTTCTGAGATCCACATTTTCCACATTCAAAAAAGCATCCCACACAATCTTCGTTTAAGCAGTCGCATAAATCTGTGAGAGACGTTATGTGTATTCCATTTTCATCGTATAAAGCTCCAAGAGGCCTACGAACATTACTTGGAGGATTGATTTTCCTGTTGAGCTTTCTTTTCTCTCTGACGCTTGTTTCCGGATTGAAGTTTGCCATGAAACCGTCTGAAGTAGCACGTAATGCTCGGGCTGCATTTCTAGCTGCTTGTCTCCTAGTAACGTAACTTTGAGTGGGTTGAGCAGCAGTCGATTTCCTAGCCGTGCGATGTTCCCTTTCACGGAAAAAACGGGGTTCAGGATCGGGATTGTACTCGTCCTCGCTGCTTTCGGTAGTCTCTGAGCTCATTTTTTAGGTGTTTATTACCTGAAATCAGCAAAATGAAAATAGAATTATTAGGATATTATGCATAGTTTATTACAGAAATACTTTGTACATAAAAAATTCAAAGGCTGCCGACCCAGCTACCGACAGTTATTTGAAGAGTGGAGCATTTTTTACATCATCTATTTTATTTATTTATTTTATTTATTTATTTAAATGCAAAATCCAACAGGCAAGAGTCCAATTACAGGATTAGGTACATTGAAATTATGTATAGATAAATATACAATAAACAATTTCTTAATTAAATATATAATATATGTATACGAACACAACATATAGAATTGCATATACACATATAAAGATACACTTGTACATATACATACACATACATATACAGATAAATAAAGAATACAGTAGATTACAAAACATAAACATGCAAAACAGAGTTTTTAATTACACTTTCATTGCAGAAAAATATATCAACACATTCTTTGATTTAGCATTGTTGACATACATTTGGTGTATTGGAGAGGCCGAGAGAATATTAGTTCTTGCAGTGTGTGAAATAAATAAGTTGTTATGGTGAGCTGAAATTCTAAGTACTTTATAATTTATTTGATTTTATAGGTTAATATAATCCAGCCGATTATTAACAATTTTATATAGAAAAATTATTGATTGAGATATTCTCCGTTTGGCAAGACTTGGTAAGTTAAATTTTTCTAACAATATATTTTGTGGAAATCCAATAGGTGGATAAGTGCCCTCAAGAGTGTACACTGCAGATTTTAAAGACTTACTTAAAAAAAAACTTACTATATATATATATATATACATATATATATATATATATATATATATATATATATATATATATATATATACATATATATATATATATATATATATATATATATATATATATATATATATATATATATATATATATATATATATATATATATATATATATATATATATATATATATATATATATATATATATATATATATATATATATATATATATATATATATATATATATATATATATATATATATATATATATATATATATATATATATATATATATATATATATATATATATATATATATATATATATATATATATATATATATATATATATATACATATATATACACACGCGATTAGACGCAGTCTATAGATTGGAATTCTTTCAAGGTTAAAGCTACTACTGGTAGTATGGTATCATTACTTATTCGTGGTCATTCAGGTCAATTTGTTCCTTCTTCCGTGTTATCCTTTGAATACATATTTACAATAATAAGCATAAACACGCATTTTATGAAAAATCTCCCATTTTTGCTTGCTGTCAATTATTCAATAAACTACCAAACACAATAAAAGAAGAAAAAACATTTAACAAATTCAAAACATCACTTAAAAAATTACTAGCAAAGGAATGTTTCTGTAATGCCGGCGAATTTTTAATTTACCCCAATGTCACCAACTATTTTCGTATGAGAAAGCTGTAGAAAACCTCCACCCTTAAGTTGTGTCCATTATTGTACGTTTTGGCACATTATATTAGCTGCATACATATTATGTGGTGTACTATATATTATATCCAGGTGTAACAGGATCAAGGTTAAACTCCCCCATTTCTCCTTTACTTTTGAAGATAATTGATTGAAATTTGGGATATCCTATATACACAATAAGCGGCACTTTTTGATTACAAGTGATTTTTTTTTCACTTCCGGTTTCGCCGGAAGTGACACTAACTTTCGATTTTTAAATGGAACACCCTGTATATTATTGCATTTTTGAATTCTGCATAATTTTCTGAATCCAACGATATCAAATATGGGACATTTCAAACGTCAATATTTTTTATAATATAATTTTTAGTTTTACATTTAAATGTGCCATGTGCCGATTTATTCTAAATAATCCGTGTAATGCTAGAATAATCGAAATCCCGTCAAAAATACTAAATTATGTGATTTATGAGTAAATAACCGCCGTTACAACCCGTGAAGACCTGGAGCTACAAGTAAGACGCGCAATTAATAGCATAACGGCCCAGCAGTTGGCGAAAGTTCGTCGAGAAACAGGTATGCGAGTTCATAAGTGCATTGACGTAAATGGACAGCATTTTGAACAACTGTTGTAATGTTTTATGTTCATTTTTTGTATTCCAAAGCCACCTTATGTATAACAGGGTAATTAGAACAAAATATTATTTTCTTATTTTCCTTTAGCTGTAATTTTCTTTGTATTTATCGCACACTTTAATACGACATATGAATAAATTCCTTATTAATAGTATAGTATATCCAGTCAGTTGAAGCGCTATAAAATTGCCGACAAAGGAATTTAAACGCCCGACAAAGGGATTTACTCATTTAATGGATAAAATCCTTTGTCGGCGTTTTTATAGTGTTTCAACTGACTTTGGAAATACTATACTAATAAATGGTACCACGGTACCAATATGGTTCCATTTGAAAAAAACTGAGTTTTTCCCCAAAAAACCATTTTAATGAATTTTACTTGCTCATAAATCACGTAATTTAGTATTTTTGACGGGATTTAGTTTTTTCTAGCATTACACGGGTCATTTAGAATAAATCAGAACCGTCATGGCACACTTAAATGGAAAACAAAAAAATTATATTAAAAAATATTGACGTTTGAAATGTCACTTATTTTTTATCGTTAATTATGCTGTATTCCCAACCTATAATTAGTATGCAAATACTGTTAGATGGTGTATCTGAAATAAATAAATAAATAAATAAATTATTTTCTCGATGCCGGACAGTCCTCCCGTGGCCTCCTTCGCGTCACCGAAGTCGCACCGGCGCATTAACTACAGCCGCTCCCCACATCCCGTCAGTTAGTGACTGTAGATTCCAGAATCGTATGCCCTAAGCAGACGGAGAGAACCCAGAATGACCGCCTTCTGCATTTGGCCTGTTAGCCACTCAGTTAATTTTTGGCAAGTATGGTCTTCAGTTCCGAGAGCAGCGTAGGTTTTATCCCTCCGAGTACACCGATTATTAGGACAACCATTTTGACCGCGTGGCCTAAGTACAGCACTTGAAGCTAGTACCGGAGAATCGCGGTATTTGGTCCGTTTCTCCTCCTTCAAGGTGATGTTTTTCTCCGCAGGTGCCGAGAACTCAATGACATACATCACTTTGAGTTGATGGTCGAGGAGGTCTATGTCAGGCTTGTTGGTTTGGATTAGCCTGACCGTCAAGAACAAGTAGTTTCAGTAAATCTGACACATCTCGTTCTCGACAACGGACTCAATATCTCTGGGGACGTAAGGCAGCACTGATGTCTGGTCTACCCAGTACGAGTGCCTTAGATGGTAGTATAGCACTTGTAACGCCGAGTTATGTCGGTGGATGTAGGCCGAAATCGCGTATACGGAACATGCAGATAGTATGGTCATGAGCAATTCCGGCGCCTGACGGCAGATCCTGCAGTTGATGTCAGGAACCTCTACACGCGGCTACGGTAGACCAAGGTTGATAACACCATATTGGCAGCCCATAATGAATCCCTCGGTCTCCGACTTAAGCCCGGCTGACCTTAGAAAAGCGAATCTTAGCCTGGTCGATAAACCCAGTATTTCTATGTTCTTATAGAAGACACCATACTGGGATTTATCGACGTGCTGCCGAAACAGATTTTCCTGTTTGGCAGCTCTAATTCGGACTTTCATACGATTTGAAGTTCAGTGACTGACTACATCAGCACCTCGCCAGCCACCTCGCCTGGTGTCGACTGCGAGACTAAGTTCATCTGCTGCTCTTTTTGCTGCCTTGCATCCTGCTCTCATTCCTACAGTTTCGTGATGTTTTATAAACCGCAAGAGGGAATCTGAGCTCCTCAGGATGTTACATGCCATACTCAGTACTACACTGCCGCCATGCGTACACTCCAGGCTCAAGAGTCCTCGCCCGTCTCCTCCCCCACCGTTGATGTGGGATGTACACACGAGGAACGGATGATCGAAGATGAATACTTCTGTGAATATTCATCATTTTGCGGGTATCTCTGTCTAACTAGCGTAGCTCATATACCATCCAGTTTACTACTCCGAAGAAGTAGAGCAACCAAAACGGCAAGAATATTATTGTAGACATCTTGTTCTTCACCGAAAGTTCGGAAGACCAAATCTTTCGCAGCCGGTGTCTGTACTTGCCAGGGAGAGAATTCATTATTTGTGTTACATCCTTGATGTGCCTTTGTTGCACACCTAGATATGTATAGGTCTCCCCGGCATCCAGATGTCTTAGGATGCTTCCGTCTGCTAGCTGCGCATCCTCAGAGAATTCCCCCGTATAGTCCTCTCTTGAGGTGGACGACTGCACATTTGTCCAACCCGAACTCCATACCAATTGCCCGCGTGTATTCTTCGACCACCCTAAGAGCATTTTGTGGTTCGCGCTCTCCGGAGGCATAAAGTTTAAGGTCGTCCATATAAAATAGATGGGCGACCTTATACCTCCGGTCGCTGGGTGGTCCACATTGATATCCGCAGGTTTGGCGGAGCCCAATAGACAACGGCAGCAGTGAGATGCAAAGGAGGAGAGGACTCAGGGAGTCACCCTGGAAAACTTATGGTGAAGTGAGTCTTCCAAAGTGGCAAAAGCTGTTCTATACATCTCACTGCAAGACATTCGAGCAAGTGTAACAATCGCTCGTGTGATGTTGTGTCAAATGCCTTGCGGTAAGCAATCCAGGCCATCGATAGATTCCGCTTGTATTGCACAGAATCCTGTGTAATACTGCGGTCTATCAGCAGGCTGTCCTTACAACCTACCATGCCCTTCTTAGCACCACGCTGTTCGTGTATCTGCTGAAAGACCGGATCAACAGACCTCAGTGTCCTGGCATACAAGAAACAAATAAATATCTTGTGGCAGGAGATGAGGCAAGTGATCGGCCTATAATTCTTCGGGTCGGAAACATCCCTCTTTTTGGGGATAAGTACAGTTCGTCCCTCGACGAACTAGTCGGGAATCTGCCCCTCGTTCAACCATAACTTTTCCTGTTCAGCAGCTCTGATTCGGGCTTTTAGGCGACTTGGCTGCAGCTCAGTGACTGGCTTTTATCAGCATCTTGTCGGCCTCTTCACCTGGTGTTGAATGCGAGACCGAATTCATCTGCGGCTCTTTTTGCTGCCTTTAACAATCCTGTGCCCACTCCTGCAGTTTCATGTTTCATAAACCGCATAAGGGGATCTGAGCCCCCTAAAGATGTTACATGTCATACTTAGTACTACTCTACCATGCGTATACTCCAGGTCCGAGTCTCAGTCCCCACGTTGTCGTGGGAGGTACACACGAGGAACGGACGACCTAGGATGGATGAATACTTGTGAATATTTATCATCTTGTGGGTATCTCTGTCTAATAAGCGCAACTCGTCGCCCATCCACTTCACTACTCCGAAGAAGTAGAGCAGAACAGTAACAGTAAGCATGTTAGTCGCAGACATCTTGTTCTTCCCGAAAGTTCTGAAGACTAAATCTTTCGGAGTCAGTGCCACGGAGGGAATACTTTATTTATTTGAGACCCTGGATGTCGCTTTGTTGGACACAGATATGTATAGATCTCTTCGACATCCAAATGTCGCATCTTCAGAGAATTCCCTGCATTGTTCTTTCTTGAGGTGGACGACTGCACATTTGTCCAACACCCGACCTCCATACTAAATACCCGCGTGTATTCTTTGACTACCCTAAGAGCGTTTTGTAATTTGGCGCTCTCTGAAGGTATAAAGATTAAGGTCATCCATATGAAACAGATGGGTATCCTTATGCCTCTGGTCATTGGATGATCCGCATTGTTATCCGCAGGTTTGGCGAAACCCAACAGATAACGGCAGTAGTGAGATGCAGAAGTGGAGAGGGGAATCACCCTGGATACTTCTCTCCTGAATGCCACCTGCTCTGTCATAACACGCTGTGCATCAGATGTTATGGTAAAGCGAGTCCAGCAGCAGCTGTTCTATGCATCTCACTAGTGGTACTGGTACCGCAACGCATTCGAGTAAGTATAGCATTAGCTCGAGAGATGTTTGTCAAATGCTTTGTGGTAATCAATCCATGCCATTGATAGATTCCGCTTGCATTGCACAAAATCCTGTGTAATACAGCGGTTTATCAGCAGAATGTCCTTGCAATCTGCCATGCCCTTCTTAACACCATGTTGTTCATGTATCTGCTGGAAGACGGGATCGACCTGTACATATCTCAGTAATACGCCCATAATACTTCGGGTCGGAAAAATTCTGCTTTTTGGGAATAAGCACAGTACAGTACCTGATAACCCAGTCCAGAATCTGCTGTCCCTCGTTCAACGAGGGGCAGAAGATATTATTGTAATTGTTTTTTTTTTTTAATTTATTTATTTATTTTTTAATCGTCCTGGCAGTTCTATAGCAACAGTGGTAGAGTTAACACCTATTTTTCTCTTTTTTCTCTTGCTTATAGAATACAAGTTGTTAATAGTTGGTTTTTTTTTTTTGAAATGTCAAGTGAAAGTGATGGAAGTTACAGTGAAATGGACATTTGTGATACTGATCAATGGAGAAAAGTAAAGCATAAACGAAAAGCAAGGACTAGATTAGGAAGTATCTCAAAAAAATAAACAACTATCAACAGAAGAAATAAATGACATTATTATGGGACAACATAAACTAGAAACATCAAAGAGCCATACATACCTCATAAGAATCATTACGGGATGCATGAACTCATCAGAAAAATTACTTAACGAGGGCCTCTTTTATAAACACAGACATTACCCGGTCTATCCAAGCTTACTACCAGCTCCAATACCACAACCTTGTTCTCGTTGCCAAAAATTTACACATTCACGAGATAACTATACCACACCAATAAAATGCACTAAGTGTAATGGACCCCATCACCATACTAAGTGTAATACACAACTTCCACCACAATGCACAGGATGCGGTGCAGAAGATCATACTGCATGGTCACTAAAATGTTCTAAAAGACCTATGAAACCAATTGAAGGCATACCAAATAATCAAATCAAATCTCTGAACAAAAAAATCAAGCGAAATAGACCCAAAAATCACCAAAAATTCAAAGATACACTCCCAAGTTACAGTACACGATATGATCAATACTTAACCAAACTAAATAAAGCAAAATACATCGACAGAGAAGAATTAATCTCTAAACTAAAAAAACGATTTGTAGCACAATATAACATTGATACAGTTGCATATTTTTCAGGAAGCAGAATGTATATTTTGATGTTTGACCACGAACAACTTTCAACAATATCTCCAACTCAACCAATACAAGGGATTAATAATGTTCAAGTTCACGTCGATAGTTAAAATTTTATATGCAAATGTAAACAGCTATATACCAAAACAACATCTTATCAACAATATTATAAAAAAAATCGCATCAACTGTACATTATTTGTAGAAACAAGACCAAAACTACTAGTAACACAAGATATAAAAATTGGGAAGCTCTACAGTTTGATGGCAATGTTGTCAATAATAATGTGAGAGGCCTTGTGCAAATACACCCTGGATTAGGGATGACCAAGGACAATCCACCGAAAGTAAATAACCCCCTATGCGAAGCTACCCATATCACCATTTCATTTCTGTAGGAT
The DNA here is from genome assembly GCA_029963845.1 of Rhamnusium bicolor. Lineage (NCBI taxonomy): Eukaryota > Metazoa > Arthropoda > Insecta > Coleoptera > Cerambycidae > Rhamnusium > Rhamnusium bicolor. Next base: position 326,578 of record JANEYF010004945.1, read on the forward strand.
AAGTTACACATATTTTTAGTATACATTCACCCCACTGCAGACATTAATCAAACTATATTCACGAAAGCAGCATTGTATAAATATTGTATTATCATAGGTGATTTCAACGTCAACAAGAACAAGCAAAAACAGCTTAATAATTTCTTAGAAAACTCCAATTTTACAAAAGCAAATACTCTCCCTATTTTTCATATGGCAAACAACCCAGACATAACACCAGACCTAATACTTTATACAAATAACCTTAAAAATAATATAGAGAAAATCGAAACACATCCGGACATTGGTTCCGACCACTCAGCAATAGAAATATCACTAAATCTGAATAGGAAAATTGAGGACAAAGATGAAAAAAGGATTAACTACAATAGATGTAATATGGAAGTTTACCTCTTTCAAGATTATAACAAAATACATCGAAGATATGCAGCATGTACCAATGGACAAGGACACAATCAAACAATTTAATAAAGAGCTGATGACAGCAATCATGGAGAATACACCCAAAGAACAAGCAAGATACAACACGTATAAGCTACCACCATATATCATTAGAATGATAAAAAATAAAAGGAAAATGTACAGAGACTATTTAAAAAAATCCAAGTGAAGATTACAAGGACATATCAACTACAACAAGGACATTCAAAAACTTATAAGGCAATACAAAGAAAACAATTGGATGAAAACATGTGATTAAATAAACAAGAATTAAGGGAAAAACTACTGGCAACAAATCAAAAGACTTACTCAATACAAACCACACCAGAAATTATTTGTCCTAGAGAAAAATAACAAAACATATAACTTTGACCCAGAAAAAGTACAATTATTTGCAGAACATTATAATGAAACCTACATGGAAAACAACAATCCTCAATTTGATGATGCTCAGTATGAAGATGTCAACAACTGGTACGAAACATATTTCACTGAACACCCAGTGCCAGACACAAAAGAGATAGACGAAGAAATCTATTTTGAAATACTCCATAAAGGTAAAAACACAGCACCGGGATAAGATGATATCACGAAAAACATAATAAGAAAACTCAAGTATGAAATACACTTATACATTAAAAGAACATATAAATACTGTCTCAATCACTGTCATTTTCCTCCAGATTGGAAACATGGAATTTTAATCACTATTCCCAAGCCTAACACTGACCACACAAATGTTATCAACTATCGTCCCATTACGTTACTTTCTGTTATGGGAAAGAACTGAAACTGAAAAAAATCATCAAAGCGATATTACAGAACAAAGTAGGACATGTTATCCCAAGGTATCAGTTCGGCTTCCGAGAAAAGTGCTCCACTGTACAACCCTTAACAATCATCGCATCTAACATATAGACAGCAAAACTTAGTGGTCAATGTAGTGCTGCCATCTTTCTTGACATCCATAAAGCTTTTAACAGTGTCTGGCATCGTGGCATATTATACAAACTGCCACAGATATCTGCTTTTTCTCCTCAAAGACTACTTATGTGGAACAACTGTTCAAGTTAAAATTAATGACCATTTATCACAAAACATTACAATCCATCAAGGTGTTTCACAAGGCTCTCCACTCTCGCCCTTGCTCTACAATATATATTGTTATGATATATATAACTTTAATTTAGAACCAGAATATTTAAACCTGAATTTGTATATTCTCCAATATGCCGATGATACCGCACTCGTAAGCCATAACAAGAACATCTACAAGACAGCAGAGGCACTTCAGCAACTGATGAACAGAACATTAACGTGGTTCAACAAATGGCGAATGAAACCAAATCCCCTGAAATCTCAATACATCGTGTTTACCCATAATATATCCCCAAACACTCCAACAATAACTGTTGACAATAGGACAATATATTGTCAACCAGCAGTAAAATATCTTGGGAGCCACAATAGACAATAAGCTTAATTTTAACAAGCATGTCAAACTAATTAAGAAGAAGTGCATTGCAAGAACCAGACACTTCCGCAGCCTAACATATAAAAACCAAGGAATCAACAAAAAAACTGCTGCCCATAATTATAGTACAATCTGCCGTCCATTGTTAGAATATAGCCATCCACTATACCTTAATACAAGACCAGTCATAAAAGTCTAGAAATAGCAGAAACATCAACATTGCGATCCATTACCAAAACCAGAAACCCTCTCCATAACCCTCCCAATAACCTTCTCTATGAGATTACGCAAATAACACCAATCAACCAAAAATTACAATCCCTAACCACAAAAATTTGCTAAGGAAAGAAATAACACAGAAATAATACAACCCCTTTGCAAAACAAGAGCACAAGAATTACCTAGCAGAAGAAAATTTCCAGAGCTAACCCTATGGGAACACATCATCGCATTGAATAATATACAATGAAACAAATCTGTTTTTTTTTTCTTACAGATATTTATACTGTAATGAAATCAAATGGTATGTAAATTACTTTAAACAGTTGAAATAGGCTGAAGGACCTCGGTCGATGGCCTTTTGGTGTAATAATAAAATACTTTTATTATTATAATTATTAATCATCCTAGGTAAATTATTATACATACCAAAACCTTTATGGAATAAATCATTTTGGTTATAATTAGTTCTGTTGCAACATACAAATTATCATGTCCTCTGGTAAAATGTTCATAGACCTTGCATACAAACAAGCACTGTTCTAATAGACAGTGGGTAGTAAACCATGAAGTACTTTATATAAAAATATCATTGAATTTAGAGTAATTATTGACTGTCTTACACCGAGTATTTCTAATTTGTCCAACATTGATTTTATACTAGTATATCTATTACAGTGTAATATTATTCTGAGAGCTCAGTTTTGCTTCTTTTGTAAGATTATCAATATCAGTTTTTAAGTAAAAATAGCATTGTCATACAACAGTTGAAATGCAGGTTTATAATTATGTTAATTATTATATCATATTAACTATATGACATTAAACAAAAAAAAAAAAAAATTTGCTGTTAACAAAACATGATATAAATAGCCTTCTTGCTTACATCTGACTTATTTTGTTTTGCCTCATTTGCTTAATCTTTCTGTTTCTTTTATATTAAACGTTTTATCATTTTATATATTGTAACAAAGTACATACTCTTCTATAAAAATAACAACACATATCAGTACCTACTTAGTATAAGGATAAACTGCTTGACACAAACAAGCTTGCCTTAGGTGTCTATTTTCTTCTCGAGAATTTTTGTAGATATACACGTTTTTTCTTAACACTATTTAAGAAGAACCCAATTATTTTAAGTACTGATAATATTGCTTTTCATATTTTGTAGCTTGGGATCTATTAGTCAAGTAGCTGCTGTACCAACTTATAATTCATTCTCAATACCCACGGCTTGCAATTTTAACATTAGTAAGCTTCTATTGATTGTTTCGAACGTTCTTTGAATGTCTAGAAATAACACCAATTATTTGTTTATCATTTATGGCACTTTTCCTGTTTGTTAGTATTGATTGAAGAGCACTTTCATAAGTGTAAATTTTATGGAACCCCGCTTGATATTTCGTTAATATACTGTTTTTTTAATATAATCTACCAGCTGGTTATTAACTATTATTTCCAGTAGCTTTTCATATACAGGTACTATAAAATTCTTCACAGATTTAGTATTAGCTTTTTATTCAACTGATATTATTGTTGGCGATTTCCAAGTGTTAGGAAATATTTCAGTAATTCTTTACAACAGCCACTTCTATATTTTTCGTGTTTTTTTTGTACACACGCGTAAAGTGTCTCTATAGAAGACATTTGCTGCAAAGGAAATGTTGCGCAAATATATTTCGTATTTTCGCATTGTTTTGGGGCAAAGGAAATAAGTGACAATAGTTAATTGTACCGGCGCTGTCAACCCATAAGGAGTCATATAAAGCAGATATAGAATGTATGTGTAAGTTAAACGCGCCGTATGAGGGTTATCGTAAATTCCACCAAACGCATTGAAAAATTTTATTTTTTTTTTGTGGCATTTCCCATCATAAGCGCAACATATAATTATGTGGGATGCATTCCTAACATGACGGAGCATCGTACTGTGTATTTGTTTTTTTCGTCAGGCAGAAGTGGCTGTTGTAAAGAATGACCAATATTTCTTTTTCCAGGTTATTATTGATTGTAAAAACCTATCTCCAATAACTTCAAAAGAAAACTTTAAAATATTAGTATTAATACTAGTTGGCAGTTTTTGTTTGATCACCCATTGTAAAAAAACCGATTAGTATAATAATAAAGCATATATGATAAAAATTAGGTACCTGTTTGTCTTAAATACTTCAACAAATCGTTGCAACAATCATATGATATATCTATCTAACACCATTCACTGTGAAAAATTATGTACACAAACATAAACAACTGTCAAGAGTTAAGTTCATTTGATTCATTTGCAGGGTTGTTATTGGAAATCTTTAAATCATACCAACTCTTAAGACAAAATTGTACTAGAAATCAGAAAATTGTACTAGAATGCTTTTTTTGAAAGCGTTATTTTATGAAATTAAAAACCAAGGTACACTTGCGAAACTTGGAGGAAAACGTATTGTTTTCTTGTAAAACATTTTTGAGTTGAACTTAATTATTCTGGCGGCACGTAGAATACAATAATTATGTTACAGAAGGAACAAAGGCTCGCAGAACATCCAAAAAAGACAGCAGAAAGAAATGTTTGAAGAAAATAATTTCGTAAACAAAACTAGTTTTGTGATGAAAACGAGTATTTCTGCGCTACGAACGCCTTGAAACATGTTTACTAAAAATTAATGCTGATTGCTTGAATACAAATTTCCTGTTCTTCCGTGATTGGTTAAACTATTTGCATTAGAGCAGAGCACGAAAACATGACAAGGCAATGACAAGTGCATTATGTTTTTAAAACGAGCATTAGTTGTTCATTTGTTTATTCAAATACTGCATAGAGGAACACATTATGATAATGTACTAGATTTTTGAAAGAGATGCTAATGTACTAAAAATTATTAAACTGTACTGAATCTAGTAAATCACAACCATATACTTATAGTTAATAAGTATATGATCACAACCCTGTTCATTTGCTGTTGGCGATACGTATCGATCTTTTAGGCTTCGATATTCGATATTTTGTGTCGATATTTCTGGTCCAATATATCGGTGAATCGATTCGATATGGGTATCGAATAAAATGTATCGAGCAATAAATTTATATTATTACATAATAGAGCTTTGAAAAAATTCGATAGTGAACAAATAAAGGCCATCACAGACGGATTTGCATAAGCGCATATGCATATGCATAGAGTCATTACCCAATCACAGTACAGGCATAAGGCGGCAATTTTGTTGCATAGCTCCTCGCATAAGCGCACAGAAAAATACCGAAATATTGAAATTTCTATGTTTATGCACTATGCATAACCAATCATAATTTAGTAAATCGATGGATAAAGTAGATTTCTTTAACAGTTCATAGTTGACGCTGGGTAGGAGCGCCTAAAACCTGAAACACGAGCATGCTATTGCGCATGCGCTAATTTGACGTTTTAAAGCTTTTAAAACTCTTGAACTTCTTTTGTCTATCTATAACAAAGATCTATAATAAATAATTCTTATTTAAATAGAATTATTTTAGGTATATCTGGATATAATATAAAGAAATACAAACATATTAAAAACTATTTAAGTATATTATACTTTTATTATAAAACAAAATCAAATATAATATTGTGATCATTAAAAATACAAAAATATTGTAGTATAACATACACGGCCTTTTCAAATTTTTAATTTAGCGGAACCCAAGCTGTGTGAGTAGAGACCCCTACATGTAAACAAAGGAACGATAGCACTGGCTACTAACGTTTTAAGTAGGGGATGTTTTTATTCAATAAAAGACATATCGTAAATACACCTAACTTTATTATATTCATACTTGCGGTTCCATTACACAATAAAGATATGACAGTTAAAAGAAATAAAAATATCAATGAAATTGAGAGTGCCAGGCTCACCTAGAGCTCCTGTGGGGAAAGAGCATGGCAGAGAAACCCACGATTTTTGCTCTCGACTACCCAATATATTGTATGCAACCAACTTAATGCAGAAATGATAAAAATCTAACATTTTGATTATAACAACAACAACTTAAAATTAAATATATATGTTCCTACTACGTGTCACTTCATACAAACATACATCGTTTTTCAAACAAAACTGAAGAGTTTTGGTGTTAGTTTGGCAAAGGTACTGGGGTCCTATACAGGAGGCATCCCAGCTATGAGTTGAAGGTCAGAAAGATCTGTATGTGTTTTTTTTTTCATATAAATTTATTGCTTATTTTGTTTATTTATGTTTTTTTTTTAAATAGATTCAATCCTTCACGGGAGAAAATATTAGTTTAATCAACAAGGCTCTATCACTCGACTGACATTAAGTAGGCACAACTAATATTTAATAATATTTACTTCAATACCGAGACTACTTTTATGAAGTTATGTAGGCAGGCAGACACCAAAATATTAAAGGTAGTCACGACAATCTAACAAATTTACATTCAGTGAATGATAAAATTACTGTTGAACAAGTGAAACATTGAATAAACATTGTAAGAACTTTTAATCAAGAAAATTTGTGGACATGAGGCTATGGCGTATAGTTCAGACAAAGGATTATTTATATTGTAACGTTTAAATTTGCTACTAATTCTATTTAGGAGGGCACAGCTTTTAAATGACCTAAAATAGTGTGTATATTTCGTTGGTTTTGATTCCTGGGACAAGATTTTACTTGTAGCCTGTACCTGGAACAGAATTTGTTGTTTAGACTAGATTTGTAGAAGTTGTAGATATAAAATTTATTTGTGTAGTTTAAGGTACCTTTGAAGGGGGTTATTAATTTATTAAGTTTCCGATCTGAACATTCATGTGACAGAATCCCTCGAAAATTGGTTTCTCTATTTTTTATTTTTTACATACCAGACATATTTAGTGGTTATAACTGCATGTAGTAGTTCTGATTAAAACCTAAAATAATTGTGGATTACATTTCTTTAAAATAATGTTTAAATTCATATATTTTACCATTTCATAGATGAACTTAATTCTGAATTTTCGTAAATAAAATCTTTTTATTTTTCTGTATTGCTCAAAATTCCAGTGTTTTGTAGAATAATTGCATCTATTGAAATTCATTTTACTATCCACGAGAATAAAACTTTGGCATACCTAAAAAAATAAATAAATTGTTTAGTAGCTGTATATTTCTAAATTATTTTGATGAAAGTCTATATTTTACTTACCTTTAGCCATAAAACCAACGTCTGAGAACAAATAAAAGTCTTTCCTTTTTAGTTTCTACAATTATTTATAACAAATTTATATAACTTCATACTTTTTAGGCAATTTGACAGACGTCAAATATTTCTCAGGTTGACCAACACTATTTCCACTTTCCACGGTTTAGGTAAAAGGTAAATCAATAAATAATCAATTAATGAACAATTATATTTGTACAAACACTTTATTTAATCTTATAGGTAATAATAGATTACATTTTTATATTTTGTAAAGTAAATATTTAGAGAAGTAATTTTACGTGTGGAGCCATCTCTTGAGAGTAGCTGAAACACTAGCTTGATTTATATAGATTTTTAGGCTATTGCATTTATTATGTATCTTTATAATAAATGGCTATTGGGTTTTTATCAATGCTAGGGCGGTTTTTCAATATAGGATTTTAAATTTCAAGGGTGTTCTGGCAGAATTTTGACACTCTCTTTTCTAACGTGCTAGAGGCAGTATCTACTCAAAGTTTTTGAATATTTTAATTCATCCGTTTCGGGAGCAGTCTTTGTGTAGATTTTACTTGTGATTTGATTGTAAAAGGAATCAAGGTATTTGGGTTGATTCATAGTTTATTAAAATCACACTCGTTAAGAGGATTATTTTGCCACTTTGCACCATCAACGTGTGAACACGTTTTCATTAACTTTATTTGTTAAATACGTTTTGTATTTTGAAGAAAACCCTTTGGAAAAGGTACGTGTTAACTGTATTTATTAGATATAGGTACTATAATTTGGATTTTCTATATGTTTATTATAGAGTTTTTTTTTGGGAGTCATTTTCCATCTGCTATTTTATGACGATAGCTGTTTCGTTTATCTGCTGCGTTGGGACCTGTCATGGTGTGGCATTGAGCCGCTTCTCGATTATTGCTGTCGACGAGGGAGTCCGTATTGTTTTATTGGGGTATCGCCACCTGGAGGTGCGATCTAAACCATATCGTCAGCTTTCTTTTGAAGATCCAGCCTGATCTCTTCAGACCATACTTTTAAACTATTGGACCGTTTCAGAACTGACCACAGCTGCTCTATGTTAAGGAACCAGGAGTTACGCAAGTTTTTTTCAGAACATATTTTTCTTTAATATTTTATTTAAAATTACTGGTTCTTACAAATATTAGAAAATAACAATAAAAAAATAGGGTTTAGTAATAAGCTACTTTTGTTACCATACTTTGAACGCTGGTACTGGTGTATATTTATTTTGTCACAATATATTTTATTTATTATTTATATACAGGGGGAACTTAGGCTTAAACTATGCCGTATAATTTGATAGATTTTCTGCCTTATGGTATATACATAGATATATATTACTAGTACTGCGTGCCTTGTGTTTTTATTATTTACTATTATTTTTTACATATTGTCAATCTACGCTAGTGAACGGTGCAGACCGCTGTGTGTGTAAATATATATATTTCAATCAACTACTCAGTGGAATAAATTTGTGAGAATTAGCTTGTCGTTTCCTTTGGTAATTTGTTTGGATAGTTACCTTACTTATTTTTTTTTGGGTATTGACAACAATCTAAAATTTACCTGGCGCCCAGATATATCTGCAACGAGTGCAGATATATATATTTGAATATAATAAATTAATAAGGAACTCCGCCCGTCTCCTCTGTTGCCTGGCCGGAGCATACCCAACTGTCATCAGGACAGCTGGTTTTATGTGACGCTTCTCATAGGGAGTTGAACGTTGTAATATGTTCAACTTTAAATAACATAATCATGATGCACTTATTGTTTTTCTGCTGAGTAGAACCCCCGACCCATTCCCGACCGCACCCAAAAAATCCCATCGAGCTCTTTTTCGATTTCCCTTTTCCATCTACCGAAAACAGTCATTACCATCTAATATAGCCTACAGACAACTACCTTCTACTGCCATATTACAGAAATTATTATTATTAGTTATGTCCTCGACTGACAGATGGCGCGCACGCTATTAACTTTCACAACTTTACAATGACAACCTCACCCAACAGATGGCGCTAGTTGTATTTTCCCACAATATTTAAAAAAACTGTTTATTAAGTATAATATTATACTTTTATTATAAAACTCAAGTTCATCAATTTCATTTTCAAATCCATGTTCCGAAACTAAGTGATAGCGTAAATGGCTTATATATCGAAATGAACATTCCTTGCAATCTAAACATTTAGCTTTATATTTGTTAAAATCATACGATATTACATTTTTTTCTACATTATGTTCTTTTTTTAAATGTTTATTAAGAGATTGCTGGTGGTTATAAACCTTGGAACATTTTAGGCACATAACCCCCATAATGATATATTTATTTTCTAATATTGTTTTAAACAAACACAATTCACACTGGTTGAACTTCAAAACCAAGTCAAGAAGTCAAGTGCAAACGAAAACCGCAAATCACAAGGCCATTATTGATCACCTGCCGCATGCGCAGTAGAAGGCTCGTGTTTCAGATTTTAGGCGCTACTCTGTTGGTGGTATCTTGAGGTTGTATTTGTTTTTTTATTTACCAAAGAAATATATTAATAAACACCTCAAACTCTCAAACATGGATCATAAATACTCTCAATATTTTGAAATAGAAAGTAATTATCGTGAAAACAGTGAGGAAATTCTATATTTCCCAGTGGCGGCTGGTGAAATTTAGGCTATGTCATATCTCAGTATTGGAGCATGGGACCCAAGCGATGCTTAAAGGCGTAACTATCAGGACTAAATGAAGAAGTTTTGCAGAAAAAAAATTGCGCTTGAAATTTGCGAAAAAAAGTTGGAAAAATTAGTGCCCCCCAGGTTATTTTTTAAACGATTTATAAAATATTTGTGAAACATTTTTTTTCAGAATCAGGTGGAAAATATAAGTTCACATTTCAAATTTCATCGAAAAATATTGGTTTTCTATAAAGTTACACCGTTTTGAAATTTTATTTTAGATTCATTTTTCACTTTGCAAACTTCAAAACGGTGTAACTTTATAGAAAACCAATATTTTTCGATGAAATTTGGAAATGTTAACTTATATTTTCCACCTGATTCTGAAAAAAAAATGTTTCACAAATATTTTACAAATCGTTTAAAAAATAACTTGGGGGGCACTACTTTTTCCAACTTTTTTTCGCAAATTTCAAGCGCAATTTTTTTTCTGCAAAACTTCTTCATTTAGTCCTGATAGTTACGCCTTTAAGTATCGCTTGGGTCCCATGCTCCAATACTGAGATATGACATAGCCTAAATTTCACCAGCCGCCACTGATATTTCCGCATGGAAGGTCTTCATCATAAATACCAGTGACACAAATAGATTCGAACCAGCCAAACGTCATAATATCAAACACATGCGCATTTGATTCGCCTCTCATTGGATCACTTGCTATGGTTATGCGATTTGTCTGTTATTGCTTTTATATTTACATCTATGTATATGCTTATGCTTATGCCTTATGTGCTTATGCAAATCCGTCTGTGATGGCCTTAACTGATCAGAAATGTAAATGCTGCCATCTACATTTCTATAATTCTATTATAGAATTCAAATTACAGATTTCTCTGCCCTGAATTTTGCTTGACAATTTTTTTGCTGCAATCACCATATAATGCATAATTAACCACAATTTAAATTATAGAACAGCAATCAGCATTTCAAGCTTTTTTATTTGTGTAAAAAAAATTCCCGATCAAAATTTGTTCGATATTACGAGGATCTATACTTTGAAAACGTAGTTTATTGTAAACAAACAGAGATGCCACCAGCCCACCGACGCTAATAAAGAATGTTGAAGTCAGCGACCTAATACTCGCTGGTTGAAGTAAATGAAGTGAGACAAATTTGCACTAGTGCAGAGCATGAAAGAAATGAACAGATACCTTTAAACTTAGGATACTTTTTGAGAACAACCGTATAACCGGTTTGTTTTTACCAAGGACTGGTTTCAGGTTAATATTTTTTAACATCACGATATCAAATATCACTCGGTTAGGTGGTATGGCATCAGAAGAATGTGTTCTTAACAGTATCAATCTACGTATAGACCACAGAGAACCTCTGTGGTATAGACTTACAAACGAATCTTGCTTGAATCTAGACAGTGGGCGTCAGCATGTCCTCCCACAGAAATGACCTGACGACCTGATGCGTACTTCTTTCAGCTGATCTAAAGCAAACTGAACGCGATGGAATGTGCATTATTACAGAGTAGCTTATTGCGATCAGTTTGCTCACTTAGATCAGCTTAAAGGAATAAGCCACTTGGATCACATCCGGGCCGTATTGCACTTTGTTACATTTCGAGATGTTTGTCATTCCTCAGTGGTGTAGTCTTAAATTAGTAAAAAGCAGTGCCACTACGCTCCTCTGGCTTTTGGCGCCAGAACGCATTTCGAACACGTTAATATTGATTTAAATAGTAGATCTTTTCGAATGCAAATATGAATTGGATACATTTATAATAAAATTAAGATTATTTTTATCCAATGAAAACTGATTGGTCAAAACCACCGGTTATAACTTCATTACAATCGAAAAGACCTATTATTTTTCTAATTATGTAATACTTACAAAATTAAGTACACGTTGAGGAAACTTTGGTACAAGGAACAAAAATTAAAAATGTTAATAATTAATATCACAAATTTAAAGGCACTTTTTATTAAAACAGGAATACGAAAAATACTTTAAACATACCTATAGGAATCTATAGGAACAGGATTAATATTTTATACGTATTTATTAATAAAATCCAGTTTCTGGTTACATATTTAAAAACAGTTTCATGATGTTACACCAACCGCAGGAGAGTATTCTAGCTCCTGAGGATGTTACATGCCATTATCAACTAATCTGCCATGCGTACACTCCAGGCTCAAAAGTCCTCCGCCTTCCCGTTGATGTGGGGAGTACACACGAGGAACGGATGATCTAGGATAAATATTTCTGTGAATATTCATTATCTTACGGGCATCTTTCTCTAATTGGCGCAGCTCGTCTACTATCCACTTGACTACTCCAAAAAAAATAGAGCAGATGGTAACGGCAAGCATGTTAGTCGCAGACATCTTATTCTACCCCGAATGTTCAGAAAACCAAATTTTTCGAAATCGGTGTCTGTACTGGGTTATCCAACAAAAAGGCTTACCCCTATATTTTGCTTATTTTTCGAGTTAGAAAAAAATTTGTCAAATAAAAGTTGTAGTTAATCAAATGAACTCTTTTGAATCCCTGCAAAGTATATACAGGTAACCCGATAAATGCGGGACAAACCAAACATATTTTTTAATGGTGTGACGTATCACTAACACCACACAGCATATTTGTGCGTGTGTGACATGTCACTATGGCACCTTTCAGTACAGTAGCGGTACCTTGAACTTACAGTAACGGTCTCGAGCGCCAGCTCCTGTTTTAAAGTATAGGAACACCATTTTAATCTATCAGCAGTGTGATAGAAGCTAGTGTAACTCAGTGAAGAAACGGAATACCAGGCGGTCTGTGTGTGTGGTTGTCGTTTGCGTAGCAATGGACAACTTCACCTTACCTGCCGAAAATGATTCTCGGTGTACCAACAAATGTATTATTTATATTTTTGTTTTAAATAACCGGCAGAAGTTTAACTTCACTTACCCTATTTGTTTAAGACTACTTCACACATAAAAAAAATATATACAAATATATACAGAACAGTTATGTTGTAATCCAATGTCAATATTAACCTATATTACAAGAAAGCAACCAAGGAACCAAGCAAGAAGTTATGAAAATGCAAGAAGCGGTGATCGATTATGTTATATCAAGTACAGCTAAGTTATGGAAGCTACTACTACAGTATTACTATCAACTGTTTACTACAAGCGTCTACACAAGCAAGCAAGCGATGATTCAAAATAAAGCAAGGGTACAGCAACTACTACTACTGTTAGCTACAGCAAGCGGTTAATGAAGCGGTATTACGGTAAGCGATCGGTGCAACAACATAGTTAGTGGTAAGCGGTTACGGAGTACTTGTAAGACACAAGTGCAGGAGGTCAGTCCAGGAAAAGGTGGCATATTTGACTGTACACTCACGAGCGTGCTATAGTTTAAAATTAGCACCTCATATCCCTGATTTGGGGTTAATTGACTACTTGTGTTGCGTTTACCTAATAAGATCTTATCCACACACGAGGTATTAGAACCTTACTGGTAGTGAAACTATGACTGAGACGGAACTCTATTCACACATGAGGCATTAAAGTTCTATCTTTACGTCGGATACAAAGCCAATGACAACCGAATATTCCCGTTGCTCTTCTAATTCTATAGCACTGTAGTTCAGTTCACTGACTGGTATGTTAGTATGAACTGTCCCTTAAACTAACTAGACCAGAGATATGCGTGGATGCATGAACGTTAACGCTCGGTAATTACTTATGATTTAGGGCGATAGGTTATCACATCAACTTCAAGCTTATCTTCTTTACAATTTAAATTCAGTGAGCACGGCTGACGAACGGATCGGTTAGTACCTGACTTCCGGGGCACAGCGTGAGATTCTATCCACACACGAGGTATTAAAATCTCACGTGTGCCACTCCGCGTTAGTAAAGTCCTATCCACACACGAGGTATTAAAACCTTACTGGTAGTGAAACTATGACTGAGACGGAACTATATACACACACGAGGAATTAGTGTTCTGTCTCTACGTCATCTACAACAAATGATAACCGCGGATTATCGATGCTAGCGGTTAAATAGATAACCCTACATGTATCAATGAATCCGTGAATATCCTAAATATCTCTGGTTTATTCGGACAACAGGCACTTCCGACAAAATAATACAACAGTACATTCGGATACAAACGGTAAATTCGGACACAAATGGTAAATGAGAGAAATGCAAAATAAAACCAATAAAATGGTCAAAGTATTTCTTACCACTATCGGATTGCGGAGTGCACTGGAGATGTAGACGTGTCGAGAAAGGCGCAGGCAAGTCGAAGACAAGTGATTCTTTTACGCGGTGGCTTTCAATTTAAACACAAACGCCTGTCATAGAATGGCGGGGATCTGTGCGTTGCGCAAGAGGGTCGACCGTTGTCCGTGGCAAACGTTATATCAGTTTATCACGGCGCATCATATTTAAATAAATTCCCTATGTTAATTCATATAAACAAATGTTTATAAAATATTTCAAGGCTGGGAATCGCTTTCTCATAATTTTCAAACTATATTTCCGAAAAGAAATAATTTAAAACGGCCATGTACTAATATTTAAAATAAATCAATTAATAACTTATTCAGTAAATTATTAAACAACTAGGAACGTATTTCTTTACTATCAATAAATGATTTCAACGTGCTTGAAAATCAAACTAAATCAAATTAAACTACTTTCCTCTTACTTGATTGAGTACAAATACAATAAACGATTTATCATTAGAATTCTAAACAAACTAAGATTACCTTGAAAATAAACCGGTTTGAAACAGTTATATTAGAGAAAAAAATGATTATTTCAAATACTAAACTTGTAAAAATAAATTTAACTTTGTTTCCAAATGGTTTTAAAAGTTATATTAACACAAGGTATGGTATACAGGATGTATCAAAGTGAACGAAAACAACATTTAGGTCTGATTACAATAGAAAGCTAGTAACGGAAAAATCACTTCATTACAATACATTTTTGAATCTGTGTTCTTTTTTCAGATATATAGATATATTGTCCTATCTTTTACTGTTTTTTATTTCTTGCAAATTTTATACTACCAGCTTCTGCCAGGTTATCAGGTTTGTCATGGATGAAAAACACTTAATTTGACACTCATGCCTTACAGAATAATTTAATAATATCAAAAATCAAACTGCTTAAAAATTATTCTAACTACTGTTATACATACTATCCCAAATGAAATGTTACCTGTTATTTTTTATAAATAGTGAACATACATCTTATCGCTCTGATAAAGTAAACGTTTTCAAAAATAATATGACACACAAAACCACGCAGTTTGCTTTTTTGAATGTATTACATTATTTTGTAAGGCATACGTATCAAATTAATTGTTTTTCATCCATGGCGAACCTGATAACGGTGCAAATGCTGGTAGTATAAAATTTGCAATAAATAAAAAAACAGTAAAAGATAAGATACAACATATCTATATATTTGAAATCACAAAAAACACAGATTTCAAAAATGTGTAAGTGTAGGGTATTCCATTTAAAAAATGCAACTTTGGTTTGTCCCGCTTTTATGGGACCACCTGTATATTGAGTAGTGGTGAGAAGTATGAAACTTCTCGTATGGTCTAAATGCTACTATCCGACAGACATCATAGATGTCTCTGTGGTGGATAGCGAATTGCGAATCAAGTACCGAGAGCGGCGACCTCTAGCCCAGGTGGACTAAACTACTGTTATTAAATATGATTAGACATAACCTATGGCATACTGAGGGAGAACAAATAAATTCGAAACCGGTCTATGTCTGGTTAGGAATTGACAAATGTTATTGGCTATCGATCTATCATGATTTGAAGGTGTAATCCAATGCAGGTCGGGGTATTTGCCTGCTGAGTAGTTGTTTCGTTCAAATCATATTTAATACCTGTATATTCTTTGCTGGGATTCTAAAAGACATAATTTGATTCACTACAACTTTTATTTAAAACATTTCTTACTCGAAAAATAAACAAAATATAGGGGTGCATCTTTTCGTTGGATAACCGTGTATTTGCCGCGGAGAGAAATCCTTTATTTGTTTTACATCCTGGATATGCCTTTGTTATACATCCAGATATATACAGGTCTCTCCGACGTCCAGATGTCTTAGGATGTTTCCGTCTGCGAGTTGCGCATCTTCAGAGAATTCCCCGCATTGTCCTCTCTTGAGATGGACGATTGCATATTTGTCCAACCAGAACTTCATATCAATTACCCGCATGTATTCTTCGACTACCCTAAGAGTGTATTGTAATTTTCGCTCTCTGGAGGCGTAAAGTTTAAGTCATCCATATAAAATAGATGGATGACCTTATCCGGTCGCTGGGTGATTCGCATTGTTATCCGCGGGTCTGGCGAAGCCCAACAGACAACTGCAGCGGTGAGATGCAGAAGAGAAGAATACCTAGGGAATCACACTGGAATACTCCTCTCCTGAATACCATCTGCTCTGTCGTAACCCGATGTGCACCAGATATTATGGTAAGATAGATGATAGATTCCGCTTGTATTGCACAAAATTCTGTGTAATACAGCAACCTATCAGCAGGCTGTCTTTGCAACTTGCCATACCCTGTTTAGTACAACGCCATTTATGTATCTGTTGGAAGGCCGGATGAACCGACCTCAGTGGTCTAGTATACTAGATACGTGTATATATCTTGTAGTAGATCAGTTAAGTCAAGCGTAAACATCAGACAGATAGGCGTTATGGTTAGAAGAATTAAGAAAAGTAGAGCGAATGTACTTCTAGAAATCCAAAGAGGGCGTGAAAATCGGAACAGCTGAAAAAAGAGATAAAGAATGTGTTGACGGATATAATTGCTACCACGAGAACCTCGTCTACTATAATCAACATCACAGCTATAGATACTACTATTGAGGAAGGGAAGATAAAGGAGGCAATGTGTAATATAATTGATGCATGGATACTGGGAGAGTACTAACATACTATCTGTAAAATCCAGCAGACATGGAAATAAGACCGCTACTATTTCGGTGGACAAAAGGATAAGCGCTATGCGCTAATAAATAAAGGGCAAATTAAGATAGGCTGAACTACGTGCAGGCTAAGACTGAGAGTAAATGTCGTAAGGTGTTATAGATGTTTTGAATTTAATCACAGCAAAATAGTGTAAGGGAATTGATAAATCAAATCGGTGCATAAGATGTGGGGAGGTTGGCCATAGGGTGAACAAGTGTGAAGGTGTGGAATTCTGTACGAATTTTCAGGAAAGGAGACATAGGGCGGATAATAACAAATACAAATCGCCGAAGTATAGAGAGCTGACAAAATTCATAGCTAACCAAAGGCAAGAAAAGCTCAGAGCAAGTAGTATGAATAAGACGGGGCAGCCGCCAAACCTTATAAAGAGTAACAATACCCAGGGCCTCGGAGGGGCGGGAGATACGGAAAAAATATTATTGAAAATTATCATGCTTCAACTAAACCTGAGTCGTGCCAGAGCAGTGCAAGATCTTTCTTTCGCTCTGGCCTTATAGGAAAGGACTGATATCATTCTGATGAGCGAACCGAACCTACAAATTATAAGTGGTGCCTCATGGGCATTGATCTTAGAGGGTATGTGGCAGTATACTTTTTGAACAAAAATGTAGTCCTGATCATAGAACCCAAAAATGGATATATAGTTGTAAAGATGAAAGAGTTTAACCTAATGCCGCTACATCAGTCCGAATGTAAACCAAGCAACATACGAAAACTACGTGGAGGTAATGGAGAGTATTCGGAGCAGCAGGAAAAAGTGTATAGTAATAGGAGATGCAAATAGTAAGGCTGAGGAGTGGGGTTCTCCAACTACGAATAAGAAAGGTGAGTACCTAACAAGATAGCTAGCTGAAATGAATATGGTGGTGGTAAATAACGGAGATACACGAAACTTTACTAGGGGGTAAACAAAAATTCTTTATAGATTACATATGCTACAGGGACAATAGCCAGGTAGATCACCGACTGGAAAATTATAGAAAAAGAATGCTGTACGGAGTATGGCCCAATATACTTTAAGATTACAGGCGGAAAAACGGAACAAATCTAAAAAAATGGTAGGAAAAGTCCGATCTACGATGAGAGGGAACTAAAGAAGGCCTTGTCCAGAGAACAAAACACTCGAATACTTTCATCGGAGAAACTGGAATAATTTATAGACGGAATATTAAAAACTTGCGAGATTGAAAATAGACATAAGAAGAGTAAGAGCTATCCAACATGTGGGAATGCGGACATAGTAAACCAGAGATCAGAGACCAGTGTATAAGTTTGAAGCATAAGCTTACAAGAATGAGAAGAGAAATACATGGGCAGATCTACTTCTGGGTGCATTAAACAAATTTCTTAGAACACAAACCTTTTCGGAGATATAGAAATTGGCAAATGTGGTGTTAATTTGGAATAAAGAAGGTAGCTAGAAGACCCGTCGTTGGACAGACCAATGTGTGATAACAACAGTCTGTGATGAAAACGACATCTAAACACGGAATGGCATGTTTTGTGAAGTACACCACAGAATTTGGTGCACAATTGCCAATAATTAGGTGCATATATAACATGTATAATATACAGAATCAATTAACATATTCATACATGCACTGATACATACTCACATTTACGTACATATACACATGTTTTAAATTTTACAGTGAATTACTATTATTATTACTATTTAAATTACATCAATTTTTCAGACGATAATGCATAATTAATATAATTTATGTAATTGGAGACGAATACAGCTTGACTCATTTCATTTAATCATTCTAAGGAGAGCATTTTTTCTTTTTCAGTACATGTATTTTTTATATTGAAAACATTAGCTTCCTTGTATAGTTGTAAGGTATGTAGCAAAACAAAAGTTTCAACATTATTATAACCTCAAATGCACATAACACAGAACAACAAATTGTAAAGAATAGGAATGCATAACAATAATTTACTAGTTCATAAGGGGTGCAACGGACCGGCAACCTCTACGTTGGTGCACCCTGGACAAGCAGAGGCAACTCTGCCTGACTAATGCCGGCCGGGAGTACCAGGGCTAACTACCCTGGTACTCCTATTGCTATGGTTCCATACAATCTTAGAAGGGCCCCTCACATTCGACCTCAGTCGGATGGAGGTCAAGGACAGATGGGAGGGGCCTTACCGGACGGTCCTAACGATGATGACAATGCAATTGTACATGGACGCTTTAAGTGGACGAGGGAACTTCGGGATGACTTACTGACCTACCGCGAGAGTAGCGAACCTGAGCGAAGGGGATACATGGCGCGATTGCATGCACTTTGGTGCGAAATGCATCCAGAGCATCGCGCCTTCTCTCAACAATACCTGAGAGATCAAGTATCCTTTCTGCTCAGAACAGGTTATGTAAGGGCACCCAGTCAGCCGGAAGAACTGCCAGCCGCAGTACCACCGCGGCAATTACCAGCTGATAGGGAACATCCTTTAGAGTTCACAGGTGTAGACTTAAGGACGAGGGTTAGCCTTAACACCAGGGCTAACCTAAAGCCACAAGACCTGGCTAGAATGGACGCGGTCATCGATGAGGAAATTTCGGAAGATGTAGACATCTGGCAAATCAACTGTGCCGTGTACAACGCCGCGAAGCAACTCGTCCCCCGTGAGAGGTCAACCAATCACGGGGTCGAGAAAGACAAGCGGCGTGTACAAAAAATCGAAGGCAAGATACAGTCGGCCAGACAACACGGATCCAGAGTGTGGTGGAATATAAGACGTCTGGTAGAGTTTTTACTCCCAGAATCCGGCGCATAGCAGCCGGATTAAGACGTCAACACCATACTCTAAATCTGACAGTGATGCTTACCATCAAGCAGCACTGTCTAGATAGGATCCGAGCGCTTATGGCGATAAAGAAACATTAAAGAGGCGAGTGAGGAGTATGGAACAAAACAATTTGTTCCGTACGAATCCTTCCCGCCTCTTTCAAGAGCCACAGCGTGTTGTCGACAATCCGCCGACTGTAGAAGGTGTCGAAACCTTCTGGAAGGGAATCTACGAAACGACGCATCCATTCAATAGCGACACTCCATCAATTGCACACTTCGAGGCTCTGTGCCACAGACATCGTCAAGAGCCAGAAGAAGTGTGCCCGGCAATCAGTACGGAGGAAGTTCAACAAGCACTTGTTGGTACCAAGAACTTCGCTGCCCCGGGCCCAGACGGCATTAACAACTGGTGGTGGAAGAAATTTCCTTCCACTCACCGCCGTCTGGCGCGAGTTTTCAACTCATGGTTGAACGAGCGGCAGCAGATTCCGGACTGGTTCGTCGAGGGACGTAATGTGCTTATCCCCAAAAAGGGGGATCTTTCCGACACGAGGAATTATAGGCCGATCACTTGCCTCAACTCCTGCTACAAGATATTTACACGTATCTTGTATGCTAGGACACTGAGGTCTGTTGATCCGGTCTTCCAGCAGATACACGAACAGCGTAGTGCTAAGAAGGGCATGGCAGGTTGCAAGGACAGCCTGCTGATAGACCGCTGTATTACACAGGATTCTGTGCAATACAAGCGGAATCTATCGATGGCCTGGATTGATTACCGCAAGGCATTTGATACAACATCGCACGAGCTATTGTTGTACTTGCTCGAATGTCTTGCGGTACCAGCACCACTAGTGAGATGCATAGAACAGCTGCTGCCGCTCTGGAAAACCCGCTTCACCATAACATCAGGTGCGCAGCGGGTCACGACAGAGCAGGTGGCATTTAGGAGAGGAGTTTTCCAGGGTGACTCCCTGAGTCCTCTCCTCTTCTGCATCTCACTGCTGCCGTTGTCTGTTGGGCTCCGCCAAACCCGCAGATATCAATGTGGGCCACCCAGCGACCGGAGGCATAAGGTCACCCATCTATTTTATATGGATGACCTTAAACTTTATGCCTCAGGAGAGCGTGAACTACAAAACGCTCTTAGGGTGGTCGAAGAATATACGCGGGCAATTGGTATGGAGTTCGGGTTGGACAAATGTGCAGTCGTCCACCTCAAGAGAGGACGATGCGGGGAATTCCCTGAAGATGTGTAGCTCGCGGACGGAAGCATCCTAAGACATCTGGATGCCGAAGAGACCTATACATACCTGGGTGTGCAACAAAGGCACAGCCAAGATGTAACACAAATAAAGGATTCTCTCCGCGGCAAGTATAGACACCGCCTCCGAAAGATTTGGTCTTCCGAACTTTCGGGGAAGAACAAGGTGTCTGCAACTAATATGCTTGCCGTTCCGATTCTGCTCTACTCCTTCGGAGTAGTAAAGTGGAGGGTAGATGAGCTGCGGCAATTAGACAGAGATACCCGCAAGATGATGAATATTCACAGAAGTATTCATCCTAGATCGTCCGTTCCTCGTGTGTACCTCCCACGTCAACGGGGGGTCCGAGGACTCTTGAGCCTGGAGTGTACGCATGGCAGAGTAGTACTGAGTATGGCATGTAACATACTCAAGAGCTCAGATCCCCTCCTGCGGTTCGTAAAACATCACGAAACTGTAGGAGTGGGAGCAGGATTGTTCAAGGCAGCAAAAAGAGCCGCAGATGAACTCGGTCTCGCATTTGACATCAGGCGAGGAGGCCGGCGAGGTGCTGATGTTGAGTCAGTCACCGAACTTCAGCCAAATCGTCTGAAAGCCCGAATCAGAGCTGCCGAACAGGAAAATCTGTTTCGGCAGCACGTCGATAAACCCCAGCAAGGTGTCTTCTATAAGAACATAGAAACACTGGGTTTATCGACCAGGCTGACCTTCGCCTTACTAAAGTCAGCAGGGCTTAAGTCGGAGACCGAGGGATTCATTATGGCCTGTCAAGATGGTGTTATCAACACCTTGGTCTACCGTAGCCGCGTGTGGCGTGTAGAGGTTCCTGATATCAACTGCAGGACCTGCCATCAGGCGCCGGAATCGCTCATGCACTTACTATCTGCATGCCCCATATATGCGATTTCGGCCTACATCCACCGACATAACGCGGCTTTACGAGTGCTATACTACCATCTAAGGCACTCGTACAGGGTAGACCAGACACCAGTGCTGCCTTACGTCCCCGGAGATATTGAGTCCGTTGTCGAGAACGAGAAATGCCGGATTTACTGGAACTACTCGTTCCCGACTGTCAGGCTAATCCAAGCCAACAAGCCTGACGTAGTCCTCCTCGACCATCAACTCAAGGTGATGTATGTTATCGAGTTCTCGGCACCTGCGGAGAAAAACATCACCTTGAAGGAGGAGGAGAAACGGACCAAATATCGCGATCTCCGGTACGAGCTCCAAGTGCTGTACCCAGGCTACTCGGTCAAAATGGTCGTCCTTATTATCGGTGTACTCGGAGGGATAAAGCCTACGCTGCTCTCGGAACTGAAGATCATACCGGCCTGCCAAAAACCAGCCGAGTGGCTGGCAGGTCAAATGCAGAAGGCGGTCATTCTAGGTTGTCTCCGTCTGCTTAGGGCACACGATTCTGGTATCTACAGTCACTAACCCTGCGAGATGTGGGGAGTGGCTGTAGTTGATGCGCCGGCGCGACTCCCGTGAGGCGTCGGAGGTCACGGGAGGACTGACCGGCATCGGATATTCCGACAAAAAAAAATAATAAAGGGGTGCAAAGGACCGGCAACCTCCGCGTTGGTGCACCCTGGACAGGCAGAGACAACTCTGCCTGACAAATGCCGGCCGGGAGTACCAGGGCTAACCACCCTGGTACTCTTACTGCTATGGGTTCCATACAACCTAAGAAGGGCCCCTCACAATCGACCTCAGTCGGATGGAGGTCAAGGACAGATGGGAGGGGCCTTACCGGGCGGTCCTAATGATGATGAAAATGCAACTGTACATGGACGCTTTAAGTGGACGAGGGAACTTCGGGATGACTTGCTGACCTGCCGCGAGAGTAGCGAACCTGAGCGAAGGGGATACATGGCGCGATTGCATGCACTTTGGTGCGAAATGCATCCAGAGCATCGCGCCTTCTCTCAACAATACCTGAGAGATCAAGTATCCTTTCTGCTCAGAACAGGTTATGTAAGGGCACCCAGTCAGCTGGAAGAACTGCCAGCCGCAGTACCACCGCGGCAATTATCAGCTGATGAGGAACATCCTTTAGAGTTCACCGACGTAGACTTAAGGACGAGGGTTAGCCTTAACACCAGGGCTAACCTAAAGCCACAAGACCTGGCTAGAATGGACGTGGTCATCGATGAGGAAATTCCGGAAGATGCAGACATCTGGCAAATCAACTGTGCCGTGTACAATACCGCGAAGCAACTCGTCCCCCGTGAGAGGTCAACCAATCACGGGGTCGAGAAAGCCAAGCGGCGTGTAAAAAAAATCGAGGGCAAAATACAGTCGGCCAGACAACACGCTTCTCGGATCCAGAGTGTGGTGGAATATAAGACGACTGGTAGAGTTTTTACTCCCAGAATCCGGCGCATAGCAGCCGGATTAAGACGTCAACACCATACTCTAAATCTGACAGTGATGCTTACCATCAAGGCACTCGTACAGGGTAGACCAGACACCAGTGCTGCCTTACGGAGATATTGAGTCCGTTGTCGAGAACGAGAAATGCCGGATTTACTGGAACTACTCGTTCCCGACTGTCAGGCTAATCCAAGCCAACAAGCCTGACATAGTCCTCCTCGACCATCAACTCAAGGTGATATATGTCATCGAGTTCTCGGCACCTGCGGAGAAAAACATCACCTTGAAGGAGGAGAAACTGACCAAATATCGTGATCTCCGGTACGAGCTCCAAGTGCTGTACTCAGGCTACTCGGTAAAAATGGTCGTCCTTATAATCGGTGCACTCGGAGGTATAAAGCCTACGCTGCTCTCGGAACTTAAGATCATACCGGCCTGCCAAAAAATCAGCCGAGTGGCTGGCAGGCCAAATACAGAAAGCGGTCATTCTGGGTTCTCTCCGTCTGCTTAGGGCACATGATTCAGGTATCTACAGTCACTAACCTTGCGGGTTGTGGGGAGTGGCTGTAGTTGATGCGTCGGCGCGACTCCCGTGAGGCGTCGGAGGCCACGGGAGGACTGACCGGCATCGGATATTCCGTAAATAATAATAATAATAAAAATAATAATAAACTAAAGCCACAAGACCTGGCTAGAATGGACGCAGTCATTGATGTAGAATTTCCACAAGATGCGGACATCTGGCAAATCAACTGTGCCATGTACAACGCCGCGAAGCAACTCGCCCCCCGTGAGACGTCAACCAATCACGGGGTTGAGAAAGCCAAGCGGCGTGTACAAAAAATTGAGGGCAAGATACAGTCGGCCAGACAACACGCTTCTCGGATCCAGAGTGTGGTGGAATACAAGACGAGTGGTAGTGTTTCTACTTCCAGAATCCGGCGCATAGCCGCCGGATTAAGACGTCTACACCATACTCTAAATCTGATAGTGATGCTTACCATCAAGCAGCACTGTCTAGATAGGATTTGAGCGCTTATGGCAATAAAGAAAACATTGAAGAGGTGAGTAAGGATATGGTGCAGAACAATTTGTTCCGTACGAATCTTTCCCGCCTCTTTCAAGAGCCACAGCGTGTTGTAGATAACCCGCCGACTGTAGAAGATGTCGAAACCTTCTGGAGGGAAATCTACGAAACGACGCGTCCATTCAACAGCGACACTCCAGCAATTGCACACTTCGAGGCTCTCTGTCACAGACATTTTGAAGAGCCAGAAGAAGTCTGCCCGGCAATCAGTACGGAGAAAGTCCAACAAGTACTTGTTGGTACCAAGAACTTCGCTGCCCCGGGCACAGACGGCATTAACAACTGGTGGTGGAAGAAATTTCCTTCCACTCACCGCCGTGTGGCGCGAGTTTTCAACTCATGGTTGAATGAGGGGCAGCAGATTCTGGACTGTTTCGTCGAGGAACGTACTGTGCTTATCCCCAAAAAGTGGGATCTTTCCAATCCGAGGAATTATAGGCCGATCACTTGCCTCAACTCCTGCTACAAGATATTTACACGTATCTTGTATGCCAGGACACTGCGGTCTGTTGATACGGTCTTCCAGCAGGTACACGAACAGCGTGGTGCCAAGAAGGGCATAGCAGGTTGCAAGGACAGCCTGCTGATAAACCGCTGTATTACACAGGATTCTGTGCAATACAAGCGGAATCTATCGATGGCCTGGATTGATTACCGCAAGGCATTTGCTACTACATCGCATGAGCTATTGTTGTACTTGCTCGAATGTCTTGCGGTACCAGCACCACTAGTGAGATGCACAGAACAGCTGCTGCCGCTCTGGAAGACCCGCTTCACCATAACATCAGGTGCACAGCGGGTCACGACAGAGCAGGTGGCATTTAGTAGAGGAGTTTTCCAGGGTGACTCCCTGAGTCCTCTCCTCTTCTGCATCTCACTACTGCCGTTGTTTGTTGGACTCCGCCAAACCCGCGGATATCAATGTGGACCACCCAGCGACCAGAGGCATAAGGTCACTCATCTATTTTATATGGATGTCCTTAAACTTTGTGCCTCCGGAGAGCGCGAACTACAAAACGCTCTTAGGCTGGTCGAAGAATATACACGGGTAATTGGTATGGAGTTCGGGTTGGACAAATGTGCAGTCGTCCACCTCAAGAGAGGACGATGCGGGGAATTTCCTGAAGATGCGCAGCTTGCAGACGGAAGCATCCTAAGACATCTGGATGCCGGAGAGACTTATACATACCTGGGTGTGCAACAAAGGCACATACAGGATGTATCCCAAATAAAAGATTCTCTCTGCGGCAAGTACAGACACCACCTCGGAAAGATTTGGTCTTCCGAACTTTCTGGGAAGAACAAGGTGAGTGCAACTAATATGCTTGCCGTTCCGATTCTGCTCTACTCTTTCGAAGTAGTAAAGTGGACAGTAGAGGAGCTGCGCCAATTAGAGATACGCGCAAGATGATGTATATTCACAGAAGTATTCATCCTAGATCGTCCGTTCCCCGTGTGTACCTCCGACGTCAACGGGGGGGCCGAGGTCTCTTGGGCCTGGAGTGTACGCATGGCAGAGTAGTACTGAGTATGGCATGTAACATACTCAAGAGCTCAGATCCCTTTTTGCGGTTCGTAAAACATCACGAAACTGTAGGAGTGGGAGCAGGATTGTTCAAGGCAGCAAAAAGAGCTGCAGATGAACTCGGTCTCGCATTTGACATCAGGCGAGGAGGCCGGGAAGGTGCTGATGTTTAGTCAGTCACCGAACTTCAGCCAAATCGTCTGAAAGCCCGAATTAGAGCTGCCGAACAGGAAAATCTGTTTCGGCAGCACGTCGATAAACCCCAGCAGGGTGTCTTCTATAAGAACATAGAAACACTGCAGCAGGGATTAAGTCGGAGACCGAGGGATTCATTATGGCCTGCCAAGATGGTGTTATCAACACCTTGGTCTACCGTAGCCGCGTGTGGCTTGTAGAGGTTCCTGATATCAACTGCAGGACCTGCCATCAGGCGCCGGAATCGCTCATGCACTTATTTTCTGCATGCCCCATATATGCGATTTCGGCCTACATCCACCGACATAACGTGGCTTTACGAGTGTTATATTACCATCTAAGGCACTTGTACGGGGTAGACCAGACACCAGTGCTGCCCTACGTCCCCGGAGTTATTGAGTCCGTTGTCGAGAGCGAGAAATGCCGAATTTATTGGAACTACTTTGCTTAGGGCACACGAATCTGGTATCTACAGTCACTAACCCTGTGGGATGTGGTGAGTGACTGTAGTTGATGCGCCGGTGCGACTCCCGTGAAGCGTTGGAGGCCACGGGAGAACTGACCGGCATCGGATATTCCGAAAAAAATAATAATAGTAATAATAATAAGGGGTGCAAAAGGACCGGCAACCTCCGTGCGGTGCACCCTGGAAGGCAGGGGCAACTCTGCCTGGGAAATGTCGGCCGAGGGGGTACCAAGGCTAACCACCTAGTACCACTTTCACTTCTGGTTCCATATAACTTCAGAAGAAGGGCCCCTCATGACCGACCCCAATCGGATGGGGGTCAGAGACAAGTGGGAGGGGCCTCACTGGAACGTCTCAATGGTAACGACCGCAACGGACAAGGACGCTTTAAGTGGATGAGGGAACTTCGGGATGACTTGCTGACCTGCCGCGAGAGTAACGAACCTGAGCGAAGGGGATACATGGCGCGATTGCATAAACTTTGGTGCGTAATGCATCCAGAGCATCGCGCCTTCTCTCAACAACACCTGAGAGATCAAGTGGTGTTTATAGCGATCGGCTATTTGGAAAAATATCCGCCCCTAAGAACAAGTCAATTTTGCCTGATTTGTTAAAATAAGGATCTGCTAATTTTAAATTGGAAATATGTGCCCATGTGTCAGTAGAAATATTAGTCGTGGGCACATCCTCGCAAATTTTATCTAAAAGAATAACGTCAAGATTAAAAATAAGAAATTCTTTCCCAACAGGGCTTAGTATATAGTGAACACCAGATTTAGCGGGCGTACACATTTTTTTCTAATCCCTGTAAAGAGAGAGAAATATTAAATTCAGGTAGTCCTAACTTAGTAGCACAAGTTCGCGTAAGAACATTAGCTTGTGATCCGGATTCTAGTATGGCGCGAATTGTATGAAAATTTCCAAAAATATCTTTTATATTTACTAATACAGTGGACAACAAAACATTATGCATATTGGATAACATTCCAGTCAAGGTATTTATAGGTGACGCAGTATCACTTTGTGAATTGATTCCGGAAGGCCCCGGAGGAAAATTATTAGTAACGATTGGATGTTCGCAATTTTGTTGTATAGTTTCGTTTGATTCGAAATGTAGCAAAGTATGGTGATTTTTCTGACATTTACGAAATTTTTTATAGAGTTACATTTATTTACAAAATGCGCAGTAGCAAGGCAATTGACGCAACATTTGTGTTGTTTTATAATTTCAAAATGTTGTTATGGAGTTTTTGCCAAAAACAAAGTACACTGATAAATAATATGATTATTATTGCATAAAAAGCAACTAGGTTTTTGAGTATTAACAAAAAATGCTGACTTACTTCGGGGACTCTGAGAGTTTACAAAGTTTGAGTTACGAGGTGAAGTAGCAAATTGTGACTTGATATTATCTACCTTTTTACCTTTCTTATCGAAAGAAGAAGCAATAGAATCAAGAGCTGTACAGTGTTTTAATAAAAATTCTCGAACGTCCTTATAAGTAGGTACAGAGGTGCAAGCATGATACATTTCAAATGCGGTTAAAGTATTTTGATCTAAACGATCTAAAAGCATATTCATCAATATGAAATCCCAATTATCTGTATTATAACCTAAAGTAGCTAATGCAGACAAATTTTCATTAAACGTATCTAAAACATTACGTAATAAATGTGCATTTTCATTATGTAAAGTTGAACTATTGGAAATTTCCTTCCAATAAGCCGTAGCAAGTTTTCTTTGATTAGAAAATCTTTCGATCAATGTATTGTAAGCAATTACATAATTAGTCCCTATCATTGGTGTACATTTAACAAGTGCCAGAGGGTGACCTTCTAAAGTTGAAATTAAATAATTCGCAATATCAGAGAGACTTGAGTTATTATGTACTAGAGCATTGTACATATCTATAAATGTAGGAAATTGTAAAAACATCCCCGTGAAACTTAGGTAAAGTTATACTTGGTAAAGAAACATTATGCTGAGTTTGGTCAGATGTAACATGTAATATTTGAGATTTATTTTTTTTGTCTTCAAGGGGTTTCTCAAACAAATCATAATAAATTGCTTCTACACTAGGATATATTGTCATGAAATCGTTATAAATTGTTTCCTCATCGTCTAAGTTTGGCTCTTCACCTACTGCAAGTATATTAATAATACCCAAATGCTGTTTTTCAAAATCTTGTAATAAATTTTGCAAACCTCGGTATCTCACTTTAAAATTAGAATGTAGATTTCTGTCATTAAGTGCCGCTTGAGCAAGTTCATTTATTTTCGTAACGCGTGAAATATTTAATTAACGTAAAGCTGCAAGACGCTTTATTTTGTCTTGAACATTAGCCATCTTTAGAAAATTTAAATTTTTAAGGTTTATGAAATAATAAATATTTTACAATAAGTAATAAGGCCTAAAAAAATAAGCGTAGCACAATTTTACCTTGTTAGACGTAAGTAATATTTAAGTAATTAATTATTACATTAAATTAAAATAAATAAGTAGTAGTAAGAAATAAACAACAAGCTGCAGAGTATTAAGTTGCACAAATCCAAGATGTAATTCAAGCCTTATCTCTATTGAGCAAAAACACAAGCAGTCACACT
Source organism: Rhamnusium bicolor (assembly GCA_029963845.1). Lineage (NCBI taxonomy): Eukaryota > Metazoa > Arthropoda > Insecta > Coleoptera > Cerambycidae > Rhamnusium > Rhamnusium bicolor. The sequence goes on from JANEYF010004945.1 coordinate 355,947, forward strand.
AAACCACTTGCTCGCAGAAACAAACTGTAGCAAAGAAAGAAAGTTTTTGTACTTGTAAATATAGTAAATTACTGAATTAAATACGTAAAATTGTAATGTATGAAATTATGAAAATAACTAAGTATGTAATAATTTCTGCCCTATTTAATATTGAATTATTAAAAATAATTTTGAAAATTATGCAAAGGTGCAGTAAAGCAATTCTACACAGACCAAGTATCCGGCTCGAAGGACCATAAAAAATTTGATGTAATGAAGTGGATTGTATTACTAGGGCTAAATGAGTTCTTTATTCCTAAATCTGAGCAGGATTGCCTCCCTCCACATTTGCACAACAACTAATTATTATGAAATCAGTGGTAAATGAAACTGCATAAAATAAATACCGTTACAGGTCTTGCACTTACCTCGTGATGAAGGAAGAAAAAATAGCGGATGGATGTCACTTCTTCCACCGGCCGGTGTAACGTGAGAAAAATAATCGATAACGATATCGGCAACTATAACCATGTATATGTATATGTAACGCATTCGTCCAGGACGTACTCGTTTCTGTCTCTCAACTCCGTCTTTTTTCACACACCAAAAAATGTCTATCCAAAAAAGGAACAGGAGATGAAGAGGGGAAAAAGGGACTTTATTTAAAGCAGAGCCAAGACCTCTCTTAAGCCCGATTTACAGTATGGTAAAATGAATACCATTTAAGTAATAAATGAATTTACAAGGGTAGAAAATACAACAACTTAAATCTAAAATAACAAAAGTAAAAATAACGAAACAATTTGTAAGGGCGAAACAGATGATGAAGAATCATTACATTCTGATTCGGATTCTGATAACAGTTTTTGAAAAAATATTTTATTATGCATATGACATATATTTTATTACAATATTGTTTTATGCAAATTAGATATTACTATATTGTGTACCATTTAATCTTTATTATAATATTTTTAGTTTTATTCACAATAAATTATTATACTTTTCTATTGACCATTTTTATTGTTTATGATAGTACTTCTACTGGAATATTGCATAGGTTACGCGAGTTTCAAAATATTCGTGTTTTCGCCATCTAAAAACCACTCTATTTCATCATAGGGATTTTTTTCACTAATTTTTCAATATTTTGGAGGCCAATTTCTATACAAATCCAAAGTTTCAGAATTTTAGGCGGTAAATTCAGTTTCCACCACATCAAAACTGCTCCAACTATTCATTTTTTTCGTTATTTTTGCTGCATTCACGAGCTTATTTTGGGTTGATTTCATGAGTTTAAGAATTTTTGCCAAGAATTGTCTGGTTTGGCTGCACTGTGCGGCGGTTTAGATCGGCGCGGTGCGTACCGCCGAGCTAGGCCAGTTTGGTGAAGTCCCTCCTTTGACCAAAATCTCCTAAATTCCTATTTTTTCTACTTTAATTTTTTTCAACATCACAATGGTGGACAACAGGATATACGTTCGTTCACAAGCTGGTCTTGAAAAAATGGCGGACTTATGTAAAGCAAACTCGTTGTTTGAGCTGTTTATAACATCTGTTAAACTAACCATAACCATTTACATTATCTTAACGGAAATAGTGGAATGCCAATTAAACGGAATTAAATCCTTGTTTAAAGGACGTTCTAATAAAGAAATACAGATTCATCGTTCTATTGATGTTAAAATAATTCATATATTTTTAGATAGACTTTCTTATGAAGAAAATGTTCGTTGTATGAACTGCTTATCACATCTGTTATACTTACCATAATCACTTACACATTATTTTAACGGAAATAGCAGAATGTAGATTAAACCGAATGAAATCCTTGTTCAAACAACGTTCTAATAAAGAAGTACCGATTATTCGTTCTATTAATGTTATAATTCATATATTTATAGATGGATTTTTTTATGAAGAAAACGTACATTGTGTGAATAGATGTTTAGTGGGCTACTACCTCCGAAATGCATAAAAGGTAAATTGTGTGCCATGCTGTTATATTTAAGTTATATTATTATTATCTATAACCTTTAATGCCTTTGCTGTCCTTACTGTTAAAAATTTCTCTGTTAACTGCTGTATGTATCAAAATGGGCATGTCCTGTCTATAAATAAATGAAGTATGCTAGTTATTATAAATTAACATAGACATCTCCTAAACTGATTGTTTATGAGCATTTAATGTAATTATAAAAGACTGGTAGAAATTATAATTCATGAAGAGTGTTGTGCAAATAAATTAGCGGATACAAATGAATTTGCGAGCTGATGTCAAAAGTACAATGAACTAAATATTTGATAATATTTATAACATATGTATTAATCTTAAATTTTAATCTGAGCATTTCAGATCGATATGCCATGTTCGGTATTACGAGTAGGATGTGTGATTGACTTAATCTAGATTTATCTAAAAGGCTAACGATCTAAATAGCGGTGTCATTATTTCTATTTAAAAAAATGACGACCAGTAATAAAGTATTTATAATTGAAATGATTCACCTCGAAATTTAGCCCGATTTCAAAGGGTCATCACTGATCAGGGTTCATCAAGTAGGTATTAAAAATGAATTATAGAAAATTTTCTGGATTAAGATGCTGCACTGTAGCATTAAAATGCAACATAGTACACAAATTGTTTAGATTCTTTTCACATTTAAAACGACAAATTTTCAACTGTTAGGAAAAAACACTGTCAAGGAGACAAGAAATTACAATATTAATAAAAGAAGGCACAATTCTTGAACAACACAGAAGAATAATTTCTTAATTTATTTGATTTATTCCATTGACAAAAGATGTAATTTCCATTAAGAGCCATTTACAAGGTACTTAAAACAATGGTGTTTTAAAATAGATGGTTACTTGTACATAAAAATTGAAAAATTCCTCAATTATGATGTTTAAGTATTGTGTCTATTAAGAATATATTTACCATAATCATATGCTCAGGCCATAAACTAACCCTTTAAACATAAACAACAAAACTTGTAAGTACAAATGTTAATAAGTTTCCTGTAAACTTTCATAATAAAACCTTAAAATCAGAAATAGTTGTACTGGGAGGTGCTGCGCTCTACACGAAATTAACGAAAACTGTATAAATATAATGTCCTGTATTGTGCTTAGCGTATGTCACGAAGGAGTTGATGTCTCCCCCAAATGTTACGTAACGGCTTTGGCCATCTCCACTGAGCCTCCACGAAGATCTATGAAGGAGTTGACCACCCCATTGCTTCTTACGTTGATTTACATTAATATGAAGCAACATTAAATGTTTAGTTATTAAAATGTTTAAATAATTTGAATATAAGACTCGCTTGGCTACAGAAGCGGGAGCAATTAGCACCACACCGTCAGCTGCAACAGAGACAATCCGAGACGTGCAAGTGAATAGAAAATTTTGTCCGATATTAACATTTATTCGCTATCTCTATTTAATATAAGAATAGTCAAATATAGCTGTCCTAGTCCGATAAAATGGAAGGTGAAAGTAGAGGGTAGCACTTGCACTGCTGTCATTTCTGTTCTATTCCGCGGTTTTTCTGTGATATTTATCTGTCAACTTGAACTGACGAAAGAAGTGTTTGTTATTTTGTCGTGATTTTGATTATTTCTCGTTGTATTTTGTGATATTTGTGTGTTAAAGACTATTTCTTTTCTTAAAGACTACCAATTTCATATAACTGGTAAGTTATAAAATTATAAATAATTTTATCCGCTATATCTAACCTATATATTAATCAGAAAGGATAAACAGTATTAGAAAATGTGCTAACTGTATCCTTTACCTATTTCATTCCTCATAATAAACTTTGAAATTGGTTGTAGCTTATTTTTTTGTTTGAGATGGCCACAGAGTCATGAATTAGATTGTGTTATGTGTGTGGTTCTTCGGAGGACGATGTGGCAAAACTTCATTAATTTTCTTCAAGGTTGGAAAGGTAAATTAAGGCCTGCACTAAATTAACAACACTTCTAACAGCACAGTTTTTTATGTTTTACAGGTCTAAAATTTGGCAAGAGAATATGGGTTTACATTATACTGAAGAAACTCTTAAAAATTATAGGATATGCTCTAGTCATTTTACTGTTGAGAGTTATGTCGACCTAAGTAGTCATAGGTTGACCCGCAATGCAGTCCCCACACTTTTTCCATGTCATCAGTTGGCAACATACCAAGTGCAAGCAGGTAATATGTGTTTTACAAAATGTTGGTGGTGAGGGGTCCTTAGATATCAATCCGTAGTTGTTACTAATTAGCTTGGTAGAATTATCGCAGACTTTTTACTATTTAATTTATTCAAAATAAAGAAATATAGATTTGAACCAATAAACATGGTCGCTAATATCTATCTCATTTTACTTCAGATCTAGCCTCAAGCGAGGCCTCAACTTCAAAGAATATACCTTATGAGTTGGCGGAGGAATTTCCTGGCATAGTGAAGGCAGCTAGTGAATTTTTGGAGGAGATTCCCAGCACTTCTGTATCAGATCAGAATGTCACCGTTCGAAAACAATCAGTGTTTAGAGGCATTGGCGATCTTTCAAGGACAACCTCTACTCCAAGAAAAGTTAAACTTATGAATATGATTTGTAAGAAGGAGGATCATATACGGAAGTTGAAAGTCATATGCAAGCAGAGGGCTCATGACATCAAATCTCTATCAAATTTAGATGACTCATCAGTAGTCAGAAGTATATTTAAGGGAATGTCAAATACTACAACCAACTTCCTCATTTCCCAATTACGCTGTGCCAAACGCGATCAAAAAGGTAGGAGATGGACTATCGAAGAAAAGGTTATAGCCTTGGCACTTCTAAAAAGGAATCCAAAGTGTTACAAACTATTGTCAAAGATCGTCGTGATGCCTTCAAAAAGAACATTAATTTCACTATGGGAAAAGGTCCCATTCCATGTTGGCATTAATGATCACTTATTTAGACACATCAACAACAGTTTAACAAATGGGCAAGATAAAGTGTGTCTGTTGCTATTTGACGAAATGGGCATTAAGGAAAATTTTCAATATGATGTAACCTGCAACCTTCTAGAAATTTAACTGTGACCAATTTTTTGAGTGGAAAATACATATTTACAGGTCTAGCCCGGCAAAGTGACATAAGGATTTGTAAAGTCTTTACCGATTCCTTATGTCATTTTCTGTTGACAAAAAGTATCCGCTAACAATTAAAAATGATTATTCCAGTCTTCTTTGAAAGTAAGCGTCTGATGTCTCTCAGTTGAATTTTATATTTTATTAAAGTTAAAAAGTTTTTTGAGACTAGCAGGAACCGTTGCAGAAAAAACATTGTACATAACACACCCAGAAAGTGACTTTACTGGGCTCGCTAGGGCTTTTACAATGGAAATTGCCAGCTCGCCCAGTAAAGAATCACTTTCCGGTCTTGTTGCATAAATAACTATCATGCTTTCTTGATATTTTCTGTAATATATTGACAAAATGTCCTAAATTTGCTTTTTTGTAGTTTTCTGATTTTAATAAATTTTGTACAAAATATAATTACCTACCTACTTGTGTTTTGAGTGTTATGTTAATTATCCAATACAAAAACATATTTCTTTTAAATCTTATGTTAAGCAGTTCAACAAGGTTACAATTAACCTTTTGATTAGTTTAACATAAAAATTAATTGACATGTGGTTTTGTATTCTAACTTTAAAATAGCTTTGTTTCTGCAGCAGTTGGTGAACGTTTGTGGATCATCAGAGATAGTCACTCGGTTAGTTTTTAACTTCCAGCGAATAGAAGTATTTAAAAACAACTAATCGACTACTTCTGGTCCACAAACGATCACCAACTGCTACAGAAATAAAGCTTATAAAATCAATAAAATAATAATAGGGGGGTTTTGAATTTTCGCGGGCGTTTGCTTCTTGCGCCATCTACTTTCACCTTCCATTACAATTGACCAATTTAATACTGTGGATTAAATTTTAGCACGTACTTGCGCGTCTCAGGGTTGTCTCTGGCTGCAATGAAAATCCTCCTGGATTTACCCCCTCTTCATATATATTTGGAGAGAGAGACCAGATGGGCAACCTACAGACTGCAACCAGCGGTCATTAATATGCCGCAGACTAGTATCATGGAGCGGAACAGGTTGCTGGATGACATAGAGAATCACAGCATTCTGAGAATGCCCTCGGATACTATGCCTACCATGACCAACTACGAGCTGATCTTTAACATCCTGTCTCCGGAAAGAGATAAGTGGGATTGGAATAAAGCCGACCTACTATGAGGCCAGACAGTTACTGGTTTACAGATGGCTCCAAAACTCCCGAGGGGATAGGAGTCGGAGTAGATAGCTACAGACCAAGTGTGAGGATATCTTCAAGCCTAGGTACTCATGCAACTGTTTTTCAGGCTGAGGTTCATGCCATTGAACTGTGTGTGCGAAGGATGGAATATATGAATCTTACACGCTGATCGAGACAATTTTCTCAGATAGCCAAGCAGGTATAAAAGCTCTTGACTCCTACCGGTGTAACTCCAAAACGGTACGGAATTGTCAGAAGGTTCTAAATCATTTGAGCAAAAACAATAAAGTGACTCTGGTCTGGATACGCGGCCACTCTGGTATGGAAGGTAACGAAATAGCCGACTCCTTGGCCAGAGAAGGAGCGGGATTACGATTCATCGGACCAGAACCGATACTTGGCATATCTTTAAGTACTGCTAAGATGGCTATCTCAACCTGGGCTAAAAGGACTCTCCAGTATTGGCAAGAGTTACCAGGATTAGTTCATTCGAAGGCGTTTATAAAATACCCTTTGAAATCAAGAGCTAAGAAACTTTTAGGGTTAAACAGGGTAAACCTGAAAACTCTAACAGGCCTATATACCGAGCACTGCCGACTTAACTACCATTTGCATAAACTCGGCCTAGCGGAAAACGCCGAGTGCCTTCTATGCCTGGAAGATGATGAGAAGGCAGACCACATCCTATGTACCTGTCTCGCTGTGGAGAGGATCCGAATCTCAATATTTGGCAAAGACAACTACTGCCAGAGGATCTGGACACATTCTCACCCAATAAAGTTATCAGTTTCGTTAAGAGACTGAACTTATTGGGTAAAATATAACTAGGTGTGAGCCACAATAGGTCTGCCGAAGGGACCCACTCACAAGAAACCTAACCTATATGTAAATGGCTTTTGAAAAGTGGAGGATTTGTATTTAGGTATTCTCAAATCTTGCTTATGCCTAGTGTTTTGAGAATGATTATACATTGAGAATTTGTTACGCAGATTAATAGTCATCACTTTATAAATAAGTCCATATGTGTATGACATACGCCTGTTTTTCATGTTTAGGATAGAATTTTGATTTAAATCGGGAGTAATGTGATTTCGGAAAGGAATATTATACGAAAAGCGCATACAAGCATTTTGAACTGTTTGTATTACATGACATGAAGCAGCACTAATGAAATTATTATATACTATATCCCCGTAATCAATAAGTAAGAGAATAAAACTGTTACACAAACGATATTTCGTGACTGATGACATGCAAGTTTTATATGGGTACAAACCTTTCAGCCATTTTTATTTTATTAGAAATATGCGATTGAAAGGTAAGTGCATCGTTAATAATTATTCCTAGGTTTTTTGCTTCATTGACTGGGTATTTCATCAGTGTCAATGTTTAGAGTAAAGTCAGATAATTTATCCCTGACATATTTTGAGCTCGCTATCAGTGAAACAGATTTAGTAGCATTAATTTTTAAATTATGATCCGAAGAAAACTTTTTTTAGTTTTTGTAAATCTGACAACATATTTTCTTGGGCAGCTATTTTATTATTTGGGCAAACTTCTAATATTAAGGCTCTAATGCACGCATTAAAAACTAGGCTTCTGATTCTGATTATACTAAAAAAGTTAATCGTCCTATTTTTATGGAGTAAAAAAAATTGGTTGTAAAAATATGTCCTTTTCTAAGGTACGAACTCGTTTAAGAAAAAATATGTTTTTTTATTATGCTTAAGTGCCCTTAAGTAGGCGTACTTTGCACGAAAATAACAACAAACACAACAAGTTTTTACGAAATTCGCGAACGTATCTTAGGTACTGCATTCTGTGAGTAAAACTAATTTCATAATTATTTTCCGATCTTTACTTCCCCTGTAATATTCCGAATTGTGATTCAAGTTTTTCACAATTTTCAAAGTTGGTTACCTATTTTCAGGGGCTTGGTAATTACTTTAATGCGAGCAACGTATCTAAAACTACCAAGCGGGCACAAGTATGGCTGATGAAATGTACACTGAGAGAAGTGTGCATATTGGCATTATTAACACCACTCTAAATTTAAACAAAAGTATGAGTAAGAAAATATGATTTTAATTTCTAGTTCTTTTCGTTTTGAAAAAGGTATAAGTGTGATTTGTAACCGGATTGTGAAATTTTTTTTTTTTTAAGTAATAAAAAAATAAAAATTAAAAAAATGCTTTCGAGTATTATAATTTCTGAGGGACTTGTTCTTAAATGTTTCAAAATTTTTTTAATTATGAGTATTGTTTTTCGACGCCCTGGAATGTTCTTCTTATTTGTACCGTATTTAGTTTTTTTAGGATAGTCAAGAATACTTTCACAGAGCTGTTTAATGGAGACTTTATTGATGAATTAAAGATATCTTCCGTAAATTAGTTTATAAGGGGATTTGATCTGAGGTCAAGCTGTTTCAAAATTATAAGTTAAGTTCATACCTGCCTCTTGAATCTAATTTAAAGATATTTTTTATGTACGAGGAAAATGTTCAAATTCTACTAAAGAAAACATTATTTTAAATAAATGTACCTTATAGTACTGAGTGGAAAAACGTCCCAAAATTTAACTTATTCCTGTTGTGGGCTCAATTTCTTGTGGATCCACAATAAATGTTTAATAAGTAAACCATGGAAGTTAAATACATTACTTTATTAACTTGCTTTATTACAGATAATTTAATTTCTCTGGTTTTTTAAAATTATTAATACATTAGATTTCCTGTGCACCTAATATCATGCTCTTGTCGTAAATTTTTAATTTTTCTCCTGTGGGGATACTGTGGATTTATAATTTCCGGAAGCAAGCAGTTATAAAAAAAATATTTTTAAATTTGTCTCCATTTTTTCTTTCCAGAAATTGTCATCTCTGTAAATCTGCAAAAAAAAGTTGTTAAATGCTATAGTAACATTGTAAGAAATTTTTTTTCATATTTCGTTTTTGAGCTGTGACGTCATTATTAATTTTTTTTTTAAATTGCTACCCCTTCCGTTTTTATTAAAAATGGATTCCATATTATTTACTGAGTACAATGGCATCCAATTTTAGGGGTTTCCTGTTTACCGTTTACAAAATACAAACACCCGTATCTTGTAAACGGTAAACAAGCGACCCCTAAAATTAAATAACATTGTACTCAGAAAGTAATAAGGAATCCATTTTTATTAATTTAATAAAAATGGATTCCTTATTGTTTTCTGAGTATAAAGGTATCCAATTGTAGGGGTCTCTTGTTTACCGTTTACAAGGTACAATGTGTATGTGTGTGTGCGTGTGCGTGCGTGCGCGTGCGTGTACAGTAACGGTACTTTGAACTTCTTATTATGGTAATGGTTTCGAGCGCCAGTTCCTGTTTTAAAGTGTAGGAACACCACTTTGTTCTATCAGCGGTATGATAGAAGCTAGGGTAACTTAGTGAAGAAACGGAATGCCAGGCGTTCTGTGTGTGTGGTTGTCGTTTGCGTAGCATAGAACAACTTCACCTTAGGTGAAGAATCGGGGTGTGTGGGGGGAACCCACACGAAATTTTTTTTTTTTCATTTTCGGTTTCAGTGGAAAATGTGACTAAAGATAGGTAGGTTTTTTCGCCCAGTTTGCATTTTTTTCAATTTTTGGGGGGAATTGGGGTGTGTGGGGGGGAACCCACACGATAATTTTTTTTTCATTTTCGGCTTCAGCGGAAAATTTTACTGAAGAATAGTAAGGTCTCTATAACAAATTTTTTTTTTTTGTAGACCTGTGTTATTTATTTGAGTTAATTAAAATTAATTGCTCAACAAAAATTGCCTCACTTAACTAAAATTAATTAATTAGTCATTCAACTAAAATCGGTGGATCCAGCTAATTATTCGATTCGACTTAATATTGTTAATCGTTTTTGGTTCAAAAGTTTCAAATTTGACTCAATAATGGCTTGGACGAAATGAAATAACAGTCAAATTAGTCAAATCGACTTATTCTGTGAGTAAATGTTTTTGTTTTATTTTTCAGCAATTCCTTCAATGAATTTATTTCATTTTGGAATAAACCCAACAAGGAATACTGAGACCACATTGTTAAAAGGTACAGAGATCTTACCAGTAAAAGAAAGTAATAAAGAAAATGTACAATTGGTGGAAAACTTTATTCAAAATTCAAGTCCCAAGCCCTCCACGCATAACATACAAATAGAGGAAGAAAAGGAAAATATAATAGTTGTTGAGGCACCTGAAAATTCATCATCTAGTAAGGACATAGAGTATAATCTTAATAAAAATGAAACTCTACAAGAAGAAAATGAAGTTTTAAAACAAAAAAAAAAAATTGTATTCATAAAAATAATGAAAAGAAATTAGAAGAAAAACTTTTTGAAGTAGAAACTCAGTTGAAAAAGGAAGGATGTAACTTTGTGGAAACAGTAAAAGTAGCCTTTAAGAACAGTTTAACTTCAAGTTAAGTAGATATAGCCTTGGAAAAAAAGCACGATGGACTCAGGAAGAATTGTCCTTAAAATAGGTATTTTAGTAAACAAATATTTGAGACAAACTTTGAACTATCCGTTGCCTGGATTATCCACACTGCAGCTGTAACGAGGGGTATTTCCCTTGCTATTTTAGTTTACCTAAGTTGGCTGAGATGAAACAAAATAAAAAAACAAATACATATATTCATAATTTAAATGACAAAAGGCTCATTCAGGGCGTGGTAAGCAAATAATAAACTATGTCTACACAATCTTAAAACTACAGAAATTCTTAAGCTCAGTTAATAAGTTTGTTTAGGGCGCCACCCGCCTTTCTTTTCTGTTTTAATAGTTATACAAGTCTAAAAAAAGTTACACGCACTAGTGCCGTTGAAAAGGGAAAAGAACGGTTACTTTTCCTTAAATTGTCTAGCACAGCTGAATTGCAAAATGAAAAGGTCTAGGGGGCTTTCTCCACCTCTAGTTCATTAGGCAGGCAAATCAGCCCGTTGATGCAAATTTAGTTTTAAAATTTCCAGCTCGCACTCAAAACGGAAGCTGGCTGTTTATTATTTAATAGGTACCTATTTGAACAATAATTGGAAGGAAGATAACCTTACCAGCTCATATATCTTTCTTAGGCTACATACTTCGTAACCTCTTAACCATAACTCTCAGCCAGACAAAATTTCCAACGTAGTGCCCGTAAAAGCAACGTACAATACACACAACTCACTGCTTGGACGTACCAGCCTTGTCTCCATATACAAAAGACTCAGATAACGTACTCAAACGTAATTAGCACAAGGTAACGTACATCAAGACACACCCGCTCGGCGCCGTGGCTTCCGAGCGTCTCCTTCAAATAAATATAGTTTAAAAAAACTAAAAAAACACGCTTTTAAAGCACATCAAACTAAAAAAGTGAAAAATAATTATTAATATAAACTGAAAATAATAATGAACGAAAAATACTAGTATTATTGTGAAAAAAGCGTGGGGTGCTTTGTGCAATATTTTTCGTATATCGAGCACCCCACGCTTTTTTCACAATAATACTAGTATTTTTCGTTCATTATTATTTTCAGTTTATATTAATAATTATTTTTCACTTTTTAGTTTGATGTGCTTTAAAAGCGTGTTTTTTAGTTTTTTTAAACTATATTTATTTTTAACTTTTTAGTTTGATGTGCTATGAAAGCGTGTTTTTTAGTTGTTTTAAACTATATTTATATTGCTTATTGATACTGATATTATAACATATTACGATCCAACAGATATTTCTGAAAAAAAAAAAAAATTTTTATTTCAGCCGTGAGGTTCGAACTCACGCCGGATGAGTCTGTCGTTTCGCGTCGAGTGCCTTAACCCACTCGACCACCGGGCTAATTAACAATTATGGAATCTACTGACATATTAAGCCTTTGCTTTCACGCAGGGATACGTGAGGAAAGGATTGGCGATCCTGAACAGGATAATGATATAAACTTATCAAATTATTGTATTGTTACCGGTTCTTAATAAGTGTACAAAGTTTCAATTAAATCTGTCCGTTTAAAGTGGGTTAAAATCGAGTCCAAAGAGTCGGTTACAAACAAACATACAAACAAGCAAACATACAAGTGAAGCTAATATAAAAGCGTGTTAAAAAGCGTGTTAAAAACCTAACCGTCCTGGTACCAGCGTTATCTCTTGTCCCCACACACCGCGGTGTTCTCGCTGGTGCACTAAAGGTCCAGTGTCGCTTGAATTATATCTAGGATTTACAATTTATTTAAATCGGTTCTAGAATTTTTAAGGTTGACCTCAAACCAATTTATGCAATTAGCATTAAATGAAACGAAAGTTAATTATATCTAAAAATGGACCGTTACACAGCAATGGGCTGCTAATTTAAATGCCAGTATGTGATTAAAGTAAAATATATGTATTATTATATTACTCCCCCTATAAAACACAATGTAAATTCTCATTAGGCTGATTTTAAAAAACCAAAGAACCAGTAGAGGTCAGATTTCAGTTCAGTGATAACCTTGGTCACTATCTCCAGGAAATCGTTAAGCAATTAGGACCTCTGCAGCAGCGACCCTTTGAAATCAATTCAATACAACATTTTTAAAATTTTTATAAGTTTCTGATTTATCGTGTATCTGTTCTGCATTTATGATTTTTATTATAATTTATTGTATTTAGTATAATGCATATTTTATGATACATTTTAATTTTTGTGTTGTAATTTAATGGCATGCATTTTTGTATTTTTTTGACAATTTTCATGCATGTGTCAATAATTATATCTAAGACAATAAAGTTTTAGTTTTATTATTATTTGTTTTTGATATCCTGCATTTGTTAGTTATTTATATTCTACCCTAAAAAACATGCAAAATGTACCACTATACGCATACATACCTAGACAAAATTGAACGAAGCGATTTTGAAGTTACTAGATCAATAGAAATAAATCAAGCACTTCTGTGTGTTCATAATTAAATTTGTTACCTATTCGCTGATTAGATTCACCATTGTCGAAATATAAGCTTTATATTTTGTCAGAACTTCATGATACAGTACCTACATGTTTGAAAAGAAATAAATGTAAGATGTACTAGACTCAACAGCTTAAAGTTACCACTTACCGAGATGCTCTCCTTCTGGCACTATTTGTAGTAAGAGGTGTCAGAAAGAGAGCATCTCGAGAGGTGGTGATTTGCCAATAGTATTGTACCCGTTCATTTTTATGCATGAGTTAATTTTTTTATCATTCTAGCATTCTGAATGTATTAAAAAACGATTTTTCATACCACACATATCTGATCCTGTGATCATACATTCCAATGACTTCAGAACTGAAGTCATTGATACATTCACTAAAGAAAGTTTATTTTATTAAAAGTTTAGCTTGTAGGCATTTTAATTAGAGTACACAGAGGAAAAATATTGCAGACAATAGTAATTTGCAAAGTAGAAGCATTAAAATAAATCATAGTTATTAAAATTCTTGCCCCTATTCAAATCGGCAACTGGATGTCATTTCCGCCACACCGCTTATTCGCAGAACGTTACCAGGCAACCTTCTTTACTTTATAATTTATAAATCTTGACCTGTCCGATCTGCGGATCTGCACTGCGAATGGCTTACTGGCTGCGGCAACTATTCTGTACAGTATTGTGTACTATACCGATGATACTGCCATCTTGAAAGTGTAAAAATCACAGCCATTGTGGTTTAGGTAGCAGTTGAGTCACAGTGACTGACTGTGTGATTGCTCAATCACAGTGAAAAAATTATTGACTGTGAAATATCGCCCCTCTCTATTAGGGCCCCAATCACTGATTTGAGTATCTTATGAACAGTAAGTTGGTTGGGAATTTTCTCTTTCAAACTTATGGATTGAAAGCAGATATCCAGCGGTGAAATGTAACTAAAAAGTGTGACAATTTACTCTCTTTCGTAATATAATTTCTTAAACTTTTTTGTATCTACGAAAATTTACATATTTATTTCAGAGGTTCCATTTTGAAAACATACGCATTTTAAAAATATGTAAGATTATAAAAAATTGCCATCTATGTGTAGAAAAAATTAAATATAGCAGAGTAACAGCGATTAGAAATAGTTTAATTGCCAGCGCCTCCGCCGGTTGAGTTTGAAAATAATCAGAAAATAAACAAAATTTAATGCCCTTAGTTTAAAGTTACCAATGGAAACTATGTTTTACAAATTTTAAAATTTTATTTATTTATTTTTTTTAATTTATTTATCTTAAAATTAATGCGTTTAACGATCATTGCTGCACAACATTTTCAAAGACTTATCGAATGCTCAGATTTTTTTTCTGTGAGTGAGGGTAAGAATAATAAGCAGAATTCCATAGTGTTTTAAAGCAAAAAAAATAATACTGACGATAAATTATTAAAATTTTTATTCACACAAGAAAATTTCATATTTAAAAAATAAAATTTTCACTCCTGTGTTTTAAAGTGTTAATTAATTATTTTACCTATGAGCAGAAGAACATCAATATACATAAAAAAACTAGATAATTTCTTATACTGAATATTAAAAGCAACATGGGCATCGCCTCCAAAATTTCCAGGGGGCAGGGCGGAGCAAGATTTTTTGAGATATCGTCGAAAACGTTGAACGTTGTATTTTCTAATATCAGCAGGACTAACATCAGTTATAACTTTTTTTATTTTCAATATTTTTTAAATCTGTAAAAATATTCTCAAAGCTACTTTTTTTCGTAGAATTTAGCTGTCTAGTCAGATTTTAGTTTCATCGTTTCGATTAATGAAGACCATCATCAGGTTCATTTTTTCTTATGGGTACCTTATTGGATCTTTCACTCATTAAAAAGTGCTCGACTTTAGATTTTCAACGATGTATCACTTGTGGACAAAAAAATGGGAAATTCTTCAAAAAAAAATGATAAGAACTAATTCTTCGACTAGATATGGCAACACCTCAAAATAAATACTATAATACAATGAACGTACTTTAAGTTGCGTAAGTAGAGACTTACCTTTCGATGAAAAAATTTTTTTTTCGAAATAATTACTGATAATAATTATAAATGAAAACTAAGATTATTAAAATAAATGATAATTATTTACCAATAACAATTCATGAAATAATTTGCCTATATTATTAACGTTAAAAATCTTACGACAAACAAAAAAGGCGTTTAAAACCTAACTATTTACAATAATGTTCAAAATGTTGACCATTTTTGGTTATAAATCTTTGGCATTTTTCTAAAATGGTATTGGTCACTCACCGGATAGTATTCCTATTAATACTAGCAAATAGGTTTCGTGCTCTTTCTACAAGCACTGCTACAATCTCAGGAGGTTCAAACTCATAAATTTCGTTCTTATCATATCTCCACAGGAAAAATTCAAAGAGGTGGTGATCTAGCAGGCCATGGTATAGGACCACCATTGGAAATAAGTCTGTCTCCGAAAGTCATTCTTAATAACTTCTAACGGCTCTAACGCGCCTTTGTGAACTAGATAGTAAGGGTTCCAGATTATGGATCCGTACTCAAGTTTTGATCGTACATAAGAATAATATAATGATTTTAAACAATTTAAATTAGTAAATGATTTACAGTTTCTTATGATAAATTCTAACATTTTGATTGCCTCTTTAGATTTGATATGTATATGTTCGACAAAACTCAGTTCAGAATCAAAATATATACCTAAATCTTTAATTGTTTGTATGCGCTCTAAAACAGTGTCGTTAATGCTGTAGTTGTAGTTAAAGCATTTTTTCTTTTTTGTGTAAGACACTACTTTACATTTAGCATCATTGATTACCAACTTTGTTCTGGCCTCACCACTTGCTGATGATATTAAGGTTTTCTTGAAGATATATACCATCGTTTACGGAATTTATTCTCTTAAATATTTTTAAATCATCTGCAAAGATTAATTTGTCGCACTTCAATTCAGTGCATAAGTCGTCAATAAATAATATAAATAGTAAAGGCCCAAGGTTAGAACCTTGCGGCACTCCGGAAGGCTAAATATATTGATGATTTATATCCATTTTAGAATATAAATTGTTGTTTGTCTGTTAGATATGATTGAAAATAATTTAATAGATTTACATTAAATCCATACTTTGCTAATTTCTGTAAGAGTAATTAATGGTCGATGCGATCAAAGGCTTTGGTAAAATCGGTATACAAAATGTCTACCTGTCCTCGTTCGTCTAGAATATTAGAAATTGTTTGACTGAATATTACTAAGTTCGTAGTAGTTGATTTGTTAGATACAAAGCTATGCTGGTCTACTGACAATATGTTTGTGGTGGACATATAGATGCGATTGTATAAAATGATTTCAAGAACTTTAGCAAAATTACACAAAAGAGAAAGTTGTCTGTAATTGCTTATATTTGACGTATCGCCTGCTTTAAAAATCGGAAACGCCTTTGCCACCTTCCATCGGTTGGGAAAAATGGATGTTTTTATTGAAATATTAAACAGAATAAAAAGCGGTGTTAGAATACATTGGCACAATCTTTCACCAAAAAAGGATGGTATAAGGTCTGAGCCAGATGTAATTTTGTTCTTTAACTTTTTTATAGCATCTTGAATTTCTAACATCGAGATGTTTGTAATACTGAAAAGTTCAAAGTTATTATTGCCTATAGTCACGTGATTGTCTTGTGTATCACATGGAACGGTATATACTGAACTAAAAAACTCCGCAAATATGTTTACAATATCTTGTGGATTATCGTAGTTATTATACTTATATGACATTTTACCAGGTATTCGTGTTTGTTGCCGTTTTGATTGTGCAAATGACCAAAATATCTTTGGATCCGATGATATTAAGGACTGAATATTAGAGAGTTACCTTTGATATTCTAAATCTGTCTGTTGTTTTATTAAAGTGCTAAGTCTCTTAAACTGTTCTAAATGGTGATAATAGTTTGTTTTTTTGTACTTACGAAAATGCTTATCTTTTTGTTTAATATTATTTATTATTTCGCTAGTGTACCATTTTGGATGAGTACTTTTATAAAATTTAATTTGAGGTACATACTGGTCCAAAATACTGTACAATTTAATGTAAAATGCTTCAACGGCTAAATTAACATCCGAAAAATTTTGTAAAGAGTACCAATCCGTTTCTGAAAGAGCATTTTATATAGGGCTGGATAATTAGCTTTTTTAAAGTTATAGGCTTTTTGATCATTAGCAGATGCAAAATTTGTACATTTTGGGGAAGTTATATTTTAATGAAAAGAGCTGGGTGAAAAGTGTTCTCATGTACTAATGGCGCATTATCTCGAGAAATCTCACATGTTAGGTTTGAGAAAACAAGATCAAGTAAACGACCTAAATTGTTAAATATTCCGTTATGCTGTTGTATATCAAAGAAATTTGCAAATTGGTAATTAGATTGGTTTTCTTATCATTACTATCATTGTGAACATAGTGGGGTATATTAAAATCTCCGAAAACAAGTATGTTTGTATCTAAAATAAAATATATTTGTTCCAGTGCTTCAAAAAATAATTCATACAAGTTAGTACTAGGTGGTATATAAATAACAAAACTATAAATAGTTATAAATTTAAATTGACATTTATAGCACAAAATATCAATTGTAGGAAATGAAGCTGAAAAATATGGTAGTTCAATTTTTTCTGACATTAATTCATTTTTACACGCTAGAAGTACACCTCCACCTGTTGTATATTCTATGATCTGTAATTTCCTGTCACGTCTGTATACATTGTATATTTCAGGGAAAAGTTCAGTACTTAACACTTCCTCCTGTATCCAGGTTTCGGTTATGGTTATCAAGTCAAATTCGCCTTGTGCAACAGATGGGTAGAATTGCTGGATTTTGCAGTTAAGTCCTCTTACATTTTGGTAACTACAAGTCAGTTCTTGGTATTTTTTAGTTTAAATGATCGGTAATAATTTTTGGGATGCCATTTACGTATTTGATTCTACAGTTATTTTCTCCTAAATTTTGTCGCTCGATTAATTCTTTTTTAACGGTTTTGTAGTAAGACTGTTGCATAGGAGTTCGATCAAGTGCGATAGATAAGTGTCTGTATAGGCGATTGGCTTTGAGGTTTCTTGCTTTACCAATAACATTTCGAACAACTTGTTCATCTGCCATCGTTATTTTCAGTGGTCTAGATTTTTGATCTGAATATTTGCCTAATCTTATAGGTTTTATGCATTCCGAGTCAAGTGACAGTAGGATTTCCGTAATAATAGTTTGGTTTTTTCAATTTTTTGACTCTTGAGAAAGGTGCTGGTTTGGTTCATTTACTCCGAAAAATATTATATTATTTTTACGTTTGTTCCGCTTAGTAACTTCCTGAAAAACTTCCTCAATTTCGGCATTATTCAGTATGCCTTTCTTGTTGGCGCTTTCAGCTTGAATATCTTCCTGCAAGCTACTAATTAATGATTTTAGCGCTTTCAGATCATTTTCAAAAGCTCTAAAATTTATGCAGGACCAATCATATCCTTTATTTGCCTTAATGGTCCTAATTTCAGCTGATGTTATATCAACGCATGTGTTTTTAAAAGTTTTTTTACATACTGAGCACTGTAACATCAAATGTTTTTCATACACCTTGTTACAGCAACAGCAGGTTGTAGAATTTGCAGGCATTCTGTTAAGTAAATAAATGTTTAATGAAAGCACAAATATATATGTTACGCCGCACAGTGCAGCGACCTGTGGAGAAAAATATAAAAACCGACCCTTTATTTTGGGTTTAATTACCTACCCTATAAGTAGGTAAGTAACCAAACAAATTATTCCAAGAAACGTTTCTTGGAATTTCCCGGTATCGGGGGGGGGGTTATTGGACAGAATCGAAGGTAATTTCAATATAGTGTATTACCTACTTGGTCGGTTGAAATTTTGCTTCACTTGTGAATAGTTGTGTGCTGAACAGTATTTAATTTGTGTTATTTTGATCATGGAGAATATACATCCAGGTACATATGTTAACTATTTAAATAATACATAATGACCTCGATATTTGGCATTCTTCAACCTGTTAATTTGATTTTTATAAACGAGTGTAAAATTCGATTCTTATTGATTTTTTAACAACTTCTGTAAGCTTTAAAAAAAAGTATATAAAAGTATATATGCAACTTTCTGCTATTTTGTAGTCAATTTAGTATAGATTAAAGCTATAATATGATTTTGTGCAAATATTTGCAAATTTGTATAAAAAGTCTTTTTTCCTTTATAGGTCACTCTCTTACGTATGGTGAATGTTTTGAAGTTTGGGTGTCAACAGTAGATAAAGACAAATTTACTGCAATAAAGCAATGTATTACGAACTCGTATAACATTACAAACCCTGACGCTCCAGAACTACTGAATGTTGCAAAATTAATATGTGCTAACTTAAAATCAAGGTGGACAAAGTGCTCATGTTCAAGATCCTATTTATTAAAAAAAGAAAGTGGTTTTCTCGCCTCGAAAATTTCAATCCCTGAAAGTTTAATAAAATCTACCAATATCAGTTCGACTACCTCAATTAGTGGCCGGGGCCGTCCACAAAAGCAGTTTGAAGAGTGTTCCGTCAAAACAAAAAAAACGTAATGTGGAAACATTGGTAAAAAGCTTCGGTAGTGCGGAATTACAGTTCGCTTCTAGTATCGCTGGCCCATCAACTTCAACAGAACTTTTAGAAGTAAAGAAAGAATCGAGTTTGCAGCAAGCACTTGCTCTTTACATAGATCTAGATTTACCTGAACGCAAGTACAATTTATTAAGGACTGTGGTAAATAGCGTACATAGAGATACTTTTCCTAGTTTATATAGACTTAATCTGTTCAAACAACACTCATATATTGAGATATCATCCGCTTCTGAGACAGCTGTTGAAGTTAATATTCAAAATATGTTATATAAAACTCTTAATAGTATTTGCAATCTTATTTATGTTGTAGATATACATAGCATTACTTCATTAAATTTAACTCTTGTCTGTAAATGGTGCATGAATGGAAGTTCCAGTCACAGTATATACAAGCAAAAATTTTCAAAAGAATCTGAAACTGACAAATTTATGTTTTTTATAGGTTTTGTCCCTATTATGCTCATGGACAAATCCTCTAAAGCGGTGATTTGGAAAAATCCCCGTTCGTCATCGTCGCTATATTGTCGACCACTTAAATTTATGTTTCCTAAGGAAAACGAAGAAATAATTAAACAATACAATAAATTTGAAAATTGTCTTAAAGATATTAAAAATATTAGCATGAGAGTTGGCGAAAGAGAATTTAACGCAAATTTTGAATTTCACTTTACAATGATTGAGGGAAGTGTATGCAATATTGTGACCGAAACAAAGTCTACTGCTACTTGTTATCTATGTGGAGCAAAACCGACTCAGATGAATAAAACAGACTTGACTCAGTTTGTGGCGGATTCTGAAAAATATAAATATGGATTGTCAACTTTGCATTGTTGGATTCGTTTCTTGGAATGTTGTTTAAAAATAGCATATCGCCTTCCATTTAAAAAGTGGCGAGCTCCATGGGAATTTAAGGATTTGAAAGAACAAACCAAAAAACGAATTCAAAGTGAGTTTAAAAAACAGTTAGAGCTCAATATAGACAAACCAAAACAAGGTTATGGTAGTTCCAATGACAGAAATACAGCTAGAAAATTTTTCGAACAATATAAAATAAATGCCAAAATTACCGGCCTCAACGAGACATTACTTTATAAATTTTACCTAATTTTGAGAATTTTGAACTGTAAGGAAAAAAATCAATGTAAATAAATTTAACAATCTTGCCATGAACACTAGGGAATTGTATCTGCAAGAGTACTCGTGGTATAATATGCCTATGACTATCCATAAAATACTGGTTCACGGTTATGAAGTCATCTCTCAATTCAATATATCAATTGGTGAAATGTCAGAAGAGTACCTAGAGGCACAACATAAAGAAATTAGAAAAGAAAGATTGGCACACACTCGAAAAAAGTCGCGAACGGAATCAAACATTGATTTGATGAATCATTTGATCATAACATCAGCTCCTTTACTAGCTTTCCACAGAAAGATAATCTCCAAAAAAAGAAAAAAATATGGCTGATGACAGTAGCATTAACATTAAAGTGTTTTTCGTGTTAACTGACGAAGTAGAGCCTTTGACAGTATATAATATCACAACTCCTCTTGAAGTTAGCGATGACAGTGAAAGTGATTCAGGGGCAGAATAGACATGGGATATTTTTTTTGTTTATATTATATAAATATTTCTGGATCCTAAGTATAGTTTTACATCTCTTTCTCAATATTTCTAATAAATATAAAGTATAATTTATAATATTTTATGGTGTTATACACATGCACGTTTACATGCACTATTTTTTTACTAACCTTACATTGTAAAATAAATATTTGTGGATGTAAATGTAGACTAATGTCGGACAATTTTATGGTAAATAAATCATATGATACTACTGATTTTTTTTGGAGTTCTGATTTTAGTCCATTTGCCCCATTTGATCGCTGCACTGTGCGCCGCTGGTATAAATTATTACTGCCAATATATTGTTATAAAAAAATAGTCAAATGAGTCGATTTCCTAAAAAGAATAAAACTCGCTAATTTAACTTAAAGAAAGAATAAATAACGTATACGCTCGTTCAAGATACAAAATTATTGTTTTATTGCAATGATCATAATGCAAAGGGAAAATAAAAACATGTTTATCATAAATGCTACACCAAACATTAAAGTCAAATCGTCTCTGCAATTTGCGTTGGTCACGCAGTCCAGGGTTCTTAGTTACCGCTATTCTGGTGTTTCATTTAAAATCCTCCTGCAAGCTCCATATTCCAACAGGTTATGGGCCCAGTAGTTTTAAAATTTACTGCGCCACTCTGCTAATGTCTCCAACGCTGTGATTACGCCATTATAGTCAGCTGGCAAGGTTAATAACAAATGGGCAATTTTATCAGTCTCGGTTAATTGTGCACTAGCTGATAAAAGCTCAATCATAAAATCTTCAAATTGAGTAAAATGGGTTATTAATGGAGTATCATCTTTAAATTTCATCTCCAATAATTGTTTCCTTATTGCCAGTTGAGATGGAAGGCTTTTTACGTTCATAAAGTGTCTAATTACTGCACAATTTCTTTAGCTGTAATGTTCTCCTCAGCAAAACTGAGTAATGAATCACATAGGTACTGAATGATAATACTTTTTGCGAGTCTTTCACTTTTCCGCCACTCATCAGTTATTATTTCTGGCAGATCATTATCGAGAACCAATAATGCGTCTTCTTCCGCTATTAATGCCCGAACACGAAACTTCCATACCTATACTATATTTTTCACCCATAAACGGTTTTATATTTCGTTTCGTTTTCTTATCATTCGATTCCATTTTTACGGTTAATAGTTAGTACACCACAGAAAATTAGAAAGTCACTATAATCATTTTTCATACCTGGGCCCATAACCTTTTAGTATGGGTAAATCAAACACCTTAATTTTTAAATCATGCCGTTTAATATCGTATGTATCAAATGAATAGAATGAATAATAACAAAGAGCTGAGCTTAACTTATAAGTTTTTAAAACAACTATATTATGTCTATATCAGCAAATTAATCTTACGTTCTGTTAACTATAAACAAATAACAAGTGAGAACGCGTGAACAGTATAAGCGGGTGAACAGTATGAGGACCTGAACGACTAACCCCCGTCACCAATTCTGATATGTGCATTAGTTAAGCGTGCGCTACGCGTCGCAAGGCATCCTCTTCTGTCGCAACAAAAATGTGTGTATTATTGGCCGCCACGCCGTTACGATGCGTCGGATCGAATTCGGTCATAAGACTTATTTGCGTCGTTCGCAACGTAGAACGACACGCCGTGCGCGAATTTGCCGAAAAGGCGTTTTCCAAAATTAGCCCTCCACCCCGACCCCCAACCCCCTCCAATTTTTTGCGAAAACCTCCCGTCGAACGACGGCCCCCCCACGGCAGCGCGTTCCTTCATCTGCATATTTACTATTTTTTTCGGACGATCGAAAATTTTCGGCGCGCCAACGGCCGCCGCGCCGTAACGATGCGTCGGATCGAATTCGGTCATAAGACTTTTTCGCGTCGTTTGCGACGTAGAACGACACGCCGCCCGCGAATTTGCCGAAAAGGCGTTTTCCAAAATTAGCCCCCTCCCGGACCCCCAACACCCCCTCGATCTCTTTCCGAAAACCTCTCGCCCAACGACGGCCCCCCACGGAAGCGCGTTCCTTAATATGCATATTTGGTATTTTTCCCGACCGTTTAAAAAAAAAACGCGAAAAAGCGATCGATTTGATCCGCCTACAGTCGGATCGAATTCGGTCATAAGACTTTTTTTCGTCTTTCGCGATGCAGAATGGCACGTCTTCCACAATGTTGCCGAAAAGGCGTTTTCCGAAAGTAGTCCCCCCTTCCCGACCCCCCACCCCCCTCGAATTTCTGTACGGAAACCTCTCCTCGAATAATACCTGCCCACGGGAGCGCGCTCATTAATCTGTCGACGAAGTATTTTTTTCGGACGATCGGAAATTTTTAAGCGCGCCGACGGCCGCCACGCCGTTACGATGCGTCGGATCGAATTCGGTCATAAGACATTTTTGCGTCGTTCGCGACGTAGAACGACATGCCCCCCGTGATTTTGCCGAAAAGGCGCGTTCCGAAATTAGCACCCCCTCCCCGTCCAACCACTCCCCCACCAATTTTTTCACGTAAACCTCTCCTCGAATACTACCTGCCCACGAGAGCGCGGTCCTTAATCTGCCGACGAAGTCTTTTTTTCGGACGATCGAAAATTTTCGGCGCGTCGAAGGCCGCCGCGCCGTAACGATGCATCGGATCGAATTCGGTCATAAGAGTTTTTTGCGTCGTTCGCGACGTAGAACGACACGCCGCGCGCGACTTTGCCAAAAAGACGTTTTCCAATATTAGCCCCCTCCCCAAACCCCCAACCCCCCTCAAATATTTTTCAAAGACCTCTCGTCGAATTACAGCCCCCCACGGTAGCGCGTTACTTCATCTGCATATTTACAATTTTTTTCGGTTGATCGAAAATTTTCGCCGCGCCGTAACGATGCGTCGGATCGAATTCGGCCATAAGACTTTTTGCGTCGTTCGCGACGAAGAACGACACATCCCCCGCGATTTTGCCGAAGAGGCGCGTTCCGAAATTAGCCCTCCCTCTCCGAACCTTCACCCCCCCACCAGTTTTTTTACCGAAACCTCTCCTCGAATAATATCCGCCCACGGAAGCGCGGTTCTTAATCTGCCGACGAAGTATTTTTTTCGGACGGTCGAATATTTTCGGCGCGTCGATGGCCGCCACGCCGTTACGCTGCGTCGGATCGAATTCAGTCATTAGACTCTTCTGCGCCGTTTGCGACGTAGAACGTCACTCCGTACGCGATTTTGCCGAAAAAGCGATTTTCGGAATTAGGCCCCCTCCCCGACCCCCCCTCCAATTTTTTTCGCGGAAACCCCCCTCGAGTAATGCCCGCCCACGGGAGCGCGTTCCTTAATCTGCCGACGAAGTATTATTTTCGGACGATCGAAAATTTTCGGCGCGTCGACGGCCGCCGCGCCGTTGCAATGCGTCGGATCGAATTCGGTCATAAAACTTTTTCGCGTCGTTCGCGACCCCCCAGCCCCCTTCGATTTTTTCCCGAAAACCCCCCGTCGAACGACGGCCCCCCACGAAAGCGCGTTCCTTATTGCATATTTACCATATTTCGCGACCGTTTGAAAAAAAACGCGAAAAAGCGATCGATTTGGTACCTGTACAGGCCAAACGGAGCGTCGTACGCGTTTCGCACCCCTATGCTTTTTTGTAGGCCCGGTCATTGTCCTTTCTATTTGGGGGGTCGCGACCCCCCTCCTTTGAACTCGGGGGATGTAGTACCCCCTCCACCCACCCCAATAGTGGGGGTGGGTCGAGATGGAAGTTTTTTCATGTCGTGTCGCCCCCCATGGCCACCCCCGGGGTCAAAACGGGGCTCGGAGGCTCGGTGTAGGCTACTCTTGTTGCTCATTGGGCGGCAAAGGGGGGAAATTTTCCGGGTCCTATATCTCGGCGACGGGAAGAGCTATCGAAGCGATCTCGACGGCGTTGTACTCGTATAGTCGTCCCATACCTGCATTGAGGGAACCATTTTTTGGAAAAAACGATTATTTCAAAATTCACCCCCCACCCCCGCGAAAACGCGCAGACAAACCATCTATGTTTATAAAGGCAAAATGTGCACAAAAGCACCCCTTTTACGTAAAAAATTCGTTGCGCCCCCCGGAGCACTTTAGACCCAACTCGTGTTCCTCATTAGCGGTATATAACCTCATTAGCGGTATATAATAATGATGTAATTCTGTTACATTGTAGGATCGAAAGATTTTTGTTTATAATTCATGGAATCTAACAGGCATACTACCAAACAAGATATGCAGGTTTAATTCAATGCAGGTCGGGGCTTTTGTTCGCTGAGTAGTTGTTTCCTGCAAATCTTATTCAGTATACCGGGTGTAACAGGATCATGGTACACCCTCCTTTTCTCCTTTAGTTTTGAAGATAATTGATCGAAATTTGGGATATCCTATATACATAATAAGCAGCACTTTTTGACATACAACTGACTTTTTTCACTTCCGGTTTCGCCGGAAGTGACACTAACTTTCGATTTTTAAATAGAACATCCTGTATATTATTGTAATTTTGAATTCTGCATCATTTTCTGAATCTAACGATGTCAAATAAGTGACATTTCCAACGACAAATTTTTTATAATATAATTTTTAGTTTTCCATTTAAGTGTGCCATGACGATTCCGATTTATTCTAAATGACCCGTGTAATGCTAGAAAAGTCGAAATTCCGTCAAAAATACAAAATTACGTGATTTATGAGTAAATAAAAGTCATCAAAATAGTTTTTGGGGAAAAACTCAATTTTGTTAAATGGAACCATATTGATACCATGATGCCATTTATTAGTACTATTAATAAGGAACTTATTCATATATCTTATTAAAATGTGCGATAAATACAAACAAAATTACAGCTAGAAGAAAATAAGAAAATACAATTTTGTTCTAATTAAATGTAAAGAAGTAACTAACTAAGGTGGCTTTGAAAACAATGAAATATTTAGCTTGTCAAACATTTGTTGGTTCAACGGTGTTTTTATTGTGTTGTTAAAAATTGTTTAAAATTCTTGATAATTGTGTTCAAAATGCCGCAAATTTATACAAGAGATGAAAAAGTGGACATGTTAATTATTTATGGGGAATGTAGAAAAAATGCCGTTACTGCTAAACACCTTTATGCCGAACGATATCTTGATAACCAATGTCCAGCGAGAAATTATTTTACTCGTCTTGAAAATCAATTCCGAATTGAGCCAGAAGAAAATTTCATTCTTGACGAAGGAACGGAAATTAATGTTTTGGCTCGAGTAGAAGTTGATAAGACTGTTTCATTAAGGCAAATTAGGTTTGAATTGGAAATCAGTCACCAAGCAGTAAGCCGAATTTTGCACAAATACCACTATAAATCTTTTAAATACCAATTGCACCAGCACTTCTACGAAAATGATTAAGAACGTAGGATGGAATATTACAATTAGATTTTGCAGAATAACGTGCAGTCAAACAATGATTTTTTGGAAATGATTTTATTTTCAGACGAGTCTAGGTTTACAAATTTTGGATTATTTAACCGACAAAATACAAAATATTGGTCACAAGAAAATCAAAATTTATTACGGGAGGGTAACTTCAAGTGCGGTTTGGTTTCAATGTTTGGCTTGGAATAATCGGTAGTAGATCATTCGTCCAATAATATTTGAAGGCCCCCTCACTGGTGCCAGATACTTGGGATTTCTGCAAAATGAAATTGAGGACAGTTTAGCTGAATTACCTGTCCATTTGCGACAGGGAATGAATTTCCAACAAGATGGCACTCCTCCCTAGATGTGGCTCGGACACCACAATAAACTATAGGGTCTCGTCTCTTTTTACTCAACATAAATTCCTAGGATTTTCAGGGGGATACTTCCGTGAATTGAGAGGCGGTTAAGAAAACAAACAAACACTTAAGACTATTAAATAATTGAACCAATATATGTTTCCTCAAGAATAATGCTATCCATTATTCATTCACTGCAGTGAATAATGATTTCAATATTCCCTGGTTCTGAATTTTTTGTTAAAAATTCATCGAATAGCCATGACATGTCAGTCAAATCGCGGAATTGCTATTTGATTTAAAACGTCACAGTTTGTCAGCATTTTTATCGCGATATTTTACCAAAAATTCTTATTAGTTAATAGTCATAAACAAAGTATAGTCACAGTATAACCAGTAAGTTATTTCTCCTTATTGCAAGGTCTCGCCGCCGGGAACTTTCAAAAACAGTTAAATTGACCTGTTATAATGAAAAGCATCAGTGTAGTAGTGGCCGTTAGAGCGGCGTATATGTTATCAGCGAAATAAAAAATAACTCGTGGTGTAAGTGCTTTACGCGTAATTGGTTTATTGTGATACTTCTATGCATTTTATTTTATTTTAAAATGGGGAATGATAAGAAAAGAGGGGGGAATGGTTTGCTCATGTAAAGGATGTACAAATAGTGATTGTAGTAATGAAAAGTTTTATTCATTTCCTCGTCGAAAGCTATGTGAAAAACTGTTATATTATTGCATGCATAAAACATATTGAATTTAGTATAGGAGTTATGTATTGTTTTGCAAAAACAAGAACCATTAATGAAGTCATTTTAAGAATACAAATAAATAAAATACAAAATAGAATAAAAAAATAAAATCTTTAGTTTTGTATTTACAATTAGACGAATGCTCTTTTACATCTATTTTGAATAATTTTTTAAAGATAATACAGAACAAATTTTAAAATGTATGTATGTTGTAGACGAATTACAAATTAGTCAATTTATAAAAAGTTTAGGTTTTTAAATGATTATTGGTGCTTTCGTTTTGTAAATCCATATTTTTTAATTCAACACTGATAATTTCAGCCAGGCGGCGACAGGTTGTCATTAGATTTATATAAAGCAATATATAGGCGATTATTTTTAACACAACGTATCTTGGGATTCTATTATTTGCGGGCCATTTACAGGGTGAAAGAGTTAAATAAAGCTAAAGCGTATACAGGGTGTCCCATTATTAAATACTTTCTTTCAAGGGGGTAATAATAGGACTATAAAAAATAAGTTGTTTTGTAAACAGTTGTCTTAAGTCAGTTCATAAGAAAGCTATAATCCCTTAGATGGGGTAAGTACAATATAGTTATTTGTCAATAAATTCGAAACATCTTAAGTTGCAAATGTAAATTTGGACCATGATTAATTTTATAATGTTATATACTTTGTTAAATTTTTATCTATATATCATGATATGTGGAGTAATTACAAAGCGGGCGGGGTGAATTTTCGCCATAACTTTTTGTCTTATTTTTTTTACCCATTTTTAGAGGAAAGAAACGCTAGTGGTAAAAACTGAATGAAAGAGGTCCTCTTACTAAATGTCGATATAAGCTGTTGTTTTAAAGTTATTTGTACTTAAATATTGCAATGCAGGACGGGTATACAATGATCGATAGGTAACTACATACCTCTACAAAAACAATTCCGCACTTTATTTATAAACTGATTTAAGACAAATGTTTATATACAAAACTTAACTTAATTTTTATAGTCTATTACCCTCTTGAATAGAGGCACTTAATTATGGGACACCCTGTATATAAATTGTTTGGAATCCTTAAATTTATGTTGAGCATCTGTTATGGTTTGCATTTTTAATAAGGGCTATTCTCTTCCACTACGATTGTTTCTTTTTCGATAGTAAAATACTTATTTAGAATGCCATTTATGTTAGAACACCCTGTATACATCCTATAATACGTATAGAATGATAAATTACACAGACGATGATTTCTTTTATGTCCTCACAAGAAAAGTCTAGGGACATTTTTATAAATATACGTCTTTTTTTTTAAAAGATTTAAAAGAAAAACAAGCAAATGTGTTTTTTATATCTTGTATAATTTTGTAAAAATATTTCTAGACTTTTCTTGTGAGTGTATATTGGCGAAATAATAAATAAATGTAAAATTAACATTTATTGCCATAGTTACGGAAAGTTTTATTCATATTACCAGGTGAAAAAACGGTTACATTAGTCTATTGATTTTAGTATAGGAGTTATATTGTTTTACAAAAGCAAGAACCAATAATAAAGTAATTATAATAATGTAAATTGAAAATATAATAATTTACTTCCACACCACATCATGTGAGTAGAACCGCTGTGTATCGGCAGTTTATCTAAATTATTGAGAATAAGTGCTTTAAGAGTCTATATCAGATGCAAGTGAAATATAGTCTCGATTTTACCACACCCCCGCGCAGGCCACGGTGCATATATACAACCAAACCGAAATTATCGCGGCGATTGTCGAAGGTGGCCGATGTTCTAGTTACAGAACGGCATAGTGGAACATTTCAGATCGGGAGATGTTGAATTATCAGAGGCGGAGTACTAGAGGTTTCGTACGACATAAACCGACGAAAAAGTTGTATTGCGTCAAGCTTATAAGCTAAGCAGTAGCTAACCTTACCCTTCATGCGTCCTTGTCCTGCAATTAATATGTAAAAACAATAAAAAAAACCCGAAATTATTTTATTTACTTTGTTTAAAAATAGGTAAAGAACTAAACAACAAAACAATTAAATCGTTAATCTACAAAAAAATTTCCATTTTACCGTTTCTTATTAATGCATAATATTATTTTAAAAATTTTTCCTATAAAATGGAAGTATCAATGTGTGTCATATCATTCAACTCAGAATGGAAAAGGCGATGAAATAATATGAAAAATATTTTTGTGTTATTTTAAATTTAAACTCCAATATTTTTATCAAATATGAAAGATTATGATGATGTTACATATATTGCTGAATTCAGAAAGAAATTTTTTAAATTGAGCCGAATATACAGGATACATCATTTAGAATAAAAAAATTAAGGCAATTTCCGGTCAAACCGGAAGTAAAAGATATGTATGCGACGCGCATATTTAATCAGTATTCGGAATGTTATATGTCAATTTCCGCATATTAATGCGGGGTGTAATTTTTTTATTTCTCAGTTTTTCGGCGTTTTCGTTTTATTTGACATTCAATTGTTTTTAATTTTCGGATTCCTTAGAAAAAAGCACATAAGTATAATTTTTGAAGTTTTTTCCTAGGTTAAAAATACAGCAGAAAAATCGAGTAAGGTGCACTTAAAATGATCACCCTGTACATGAGGTTACTGCGCTTAAAATAAATCAAAAATAAAAATTATCATATTCACCTTTCATTGAGCCTTTCATTCTGCTAGGGTATTTACGCTTATGATATGTTTTTATTTTTCCCATTGTTCTTTCACTGCACTAATAATCACTTTCAATAACACGTCTACTTAGGTGTACACTTGATTTAAAAAAAAACTGGTACAACTCTTGTAATCGAAAATCTTAATAGTTTAGTTGTGTGCATATGTCTGTAAATAGGGCTGGCCAGGCATGTCGAGAGGGGGGTGGAGAAGAAGTGATTTACCCCGGACCTGGGTTTTTTGGAGGAGATCGGTTTTCTTTGTGTTTTTAAACTTATTAAACCTTTCTCTTTTATTTTATTCAAATGGAATTTTAAAAAAATAATTAGAAAATAACTTTTTCAAAACATTTTCAAGCCTGCCATATTATTGTTTAAGAAAATAATATTTGTTACGGATAATTCTACTAATGGTTGTAATTAAAATACTAACTGAATAATGATAATTCTATTTTTTAAAATAAGAACACAAAAATACCACTTGAGATTAAAAAAAAATGTGAACAATGCAAACTGAACATAAAAATACAATAAAAAAATAAAATAAATGAACTTCAATTACGTAATACAGAATTAACTAATATTTTGTCATTGCTCCATTAGCGTCTAAAACTGCCTGAAGTCTTGCAGGCATGGACAAAATCAGATTTCTTGCAAGGTCAACTTCTTGCGACAAGTTCTCCCAAGCGTCTTCAATTATCCCTTCCAATTCTTGGGCATTATTTGGATGGTTATTTAATTTTCTTATATGTTTCACCATTAGTCCCCATACATTTTCAATTGGACTTAAATCCGGACTTTTAGATGGCCACGGTAACAACTCTATGTTTTTATTAAGAAACCATTGCCTGACACGATGGGCCGTATGTATGGAGCAGTTGTCTTGTTGGAAAATAAAATTATTTTCCGGAAACACCTCTATTACTGACGGCAACATAATATTGTCTAATATTTCAATATATTTAATGGAATTGAGATGACCACCACTGTTCCAACACACACCTAATCCATTTAGGCTTATCCAAGCCCAGACATCGACTGAAAACCTTCCTAATATTTGTGGATCGAAAGTATATTTTTCGTCGTATCTAGTGGAAGGAGGCCTATATACGCGAACATGTCCATCGTTACAGGATTTAAAAACCTTTTCGTCAGAAAAGACAACTTGTCCCCAGAAGTTTTCATCATTGATTATATAGTTGAGTGCAAAAATAATCCTACCCTGCTTCTTTTCTTCTGAAAGTTTGTATTTTTTAGCCGCTGAACAACTCTTCAAGTCGCTTTGTAGTTTTATTCTTCTGCAGGCAGTAGATACCGAAGCAGGGAAATTTGTCTCTGAAATTGCATTTACTGCAGTCTGAAAAGGGTTTTCTATTAGGTAACTTATAAGATTTTCATCTTCTTGATTATTGCTCTTTCTGGGCCTATCGGAACCAACTTTACGGGATACCGTTTGGTTGGTTTCCCATTGTTTTTTAACACTCATTATCGTGGTTTTACTCACATTGTATTCAGCAGCAAGTCTTCTTATGGACCAACCATCTTCAATTTTAGAAATAATTCGAAATTTTTGAAAATCTGTTAGATGTCGAACCATTTTTAATAAAAAAAGTGACATTTGTAAGATTATTAATATCAATCAAAGAACGAATGATTTACATAGCTAAAAGAAAGTGTACCAGTTTTTATTGAAATCAAGTGTACCCACTTTATAACAAATAAGTAAATTTGAGATATCTCTAGAATACACACGCCACTGTTGTTTACGCAAATCGCAACGTGGTTCCTAAGTGCCCGATTCCCCCTCCCGCAAACGAGTCCAGTGTATGCAAGTGCATCCGTGTTTCCGAAATATCATGCGAGATGGCAGCTATTATCGGAATACAGATATGCAGTTTTTAGTTTTCTAATAAATTTATTTTCAACTAATCCAAGAGTTGGGTCACATGAATATAAACATTACAAACAGTGACTAATGTCGGAATGTTAAAAAATTTGGATACAAAATATTTAAAATGCATGCGAAAATTTTTTGACGACTCTAAAAAAAAAAATTACATTCCGACATTTTATACATATTTTTGAAAAATCTTGTAAAAATCGCACTCAAATCGGATAAGTTTTAAACGAGATATTCGAAAATTATGATTTAATAGGGTATATAAGACTCTTAAGAAAGAATACGAACATATTTTACAGTCTTAAATTTATTAATAGAAATTTTAAAACTGGCAAACAAAACACAAAATTAATAATTTGGATTTATCAATAATTCATTTGTTTGTTTTTTTTTAATATTTAGCTATTTTATTTGGTAAGTTAAGAAATGTTTAGCATTCATTATTCAATTATTCAATTATTAATAATAAAATATTATGCCTATTGTGTATTTTACTTTATTTATCTAGAGAATCTACAGATTTTTTAGTTTAACCATATAAAAATGTTAAAAAATGAAATATATACACCTGGCTGCACAAACATTAAAAACCCGTGATCTCTTTCCTAACTAATAATTATTTATTTTATTAATTAATCAACAACGATATATTTGCATCGTACACCCATGGTATTCTTGTAAAATGTGACGCAACCACCTGCACTGGAGGTCCCAGAGCACTCAGTGGATTTATGAATGAAATGTAGCTGAAATAATCTACTAGTTATACTGTGGTATAGTATTCTACTCGAATGTAATGGCTACTGAATAATATACTATTATTCGATTCAATAATGAAATCGTCACAATATCTACACTATACTATACAATTACAAAGTTCTCTCCAACCTATCCATTAATTGGTCTAGAAGAAATGATTTTTTTTTAAATTTTTGACAATGTCTTTTCGGGCTTAGGGATCCCCAAAACGTTATATTAATTTTGTTAATAAAATTTAACAAAAGACACACCTGTAGAGCTTATGTTTCTGACAACACCAAACAGTTTCGCTCTGAAAACATTTTTTAAAAGTAAAATCATTATCCACCCAAGTCTTGCCCATATAAATAATATTTCTTTTCTCTACTCTGAACTTTCTAATTTTCCATATATATTGTTACGCCACTGGACTGTGTAGACTGGTTAGATGAGGCTGGAATTGTACGCTAACGGCCGGGAATATTCTGGACTCCTCTAGATCGTGTGAATGGATGTATAAATAAGACACACGGTGTGCCGAGTCTTAGTCTGAAGTCGAACGCGAACGAGTGAAGAAGAAATACGAAAGAGACCTATAAGTGTTCAGTTGTGATTATAATTAGAACAGTGATTAATCTATTGTTGTTAATTGTTAATTAATAAATAAAGTAGTGAGTAAGTGTTACCTGGACTTTCAATCAACGAATCTACGAGTATAGGTGTTTGTGTGGATAGCAAACACGTAACAATATTTATATCGCCAATGGAAAATGTTTGGCTTTTCCATCAGAATTTTTCTCTTGCTTTGAGATTTTTTCCAGTGAAATCCATTGGCCTTCAAAAAGAAGTCTTAAGGAATTTCTACCATACGGAATATTTATTTTTTCTCTGAGCTTAACTAATAGTTTTTTAGTGGTTGGGACAAGTTTCAGTACTGTATAAAACTCGTTGATCGTTTATCGGATGATGAAAAAATCAAAAGCATCTATTTTGTCGATGATGGAGGGGCGAGGTCTTTACTTCCCTGGAGAAGACAATGGTTTTTGAGGAATATTTCTCTGCGTTCCTTATCCTCATACCTAATACGAATAATTGTACTACGTCCTACATCAGTATATAACGCAGCTCGTTTTGTTTTCGATGTAATTGGCAATTTGAACGACTTATTTACTGCGTCTTCGTCACATATCCTAATAACATTTGTAATTATTTCTCCTGCATCGTGATGCAAAGTTTGCCCACGCTGTCTGCTCATGTTTCCTACCGCACGCCGCTGTGACTATACAATAGGGGAGAGTGGTCCACAATGAGACATTTTTCTGATTCTCATCTGTAAAATTTTTGTTTTAAAGATTATTTGTTATTTATATTAAACGATGTATACTCTAACATTTTAGTACAAAATACACTAAAGAACTTTAAGAACAGTGTGTTCACTCTAACGCATAACACAATACTAATTCAGGTAATAAATATTCCCATCATAAAACCCTTCTTTTATAAATGCATTCCCACTTATCTAAAGATCAAGCAATTTTTACATCGTTTTCTCAGTAATCACCGGTTTATTCAGGGTTGGAAAATGATAAAGTTATTGGAATATATACCTACTTAATTTTGGACTTTTGCACAGTTAGATTGTTAATTTCTACCAGTGTGTGACAGTACCGTAAACGATGAATAGAATGTTGCTGAACCTTTTCAATTCCGGTTTGGTTTTACAAACTAAGTTTTTTAGATGGTCCCACAGAAAATAATCTAATGGATTGAGGTCCGGTGATCTTGGTGGCTATTCGATGGGTCCACGTCTACCAATCCACATGTTCAGAAATATCTGGTCAAGATACCTTCCAACATCTACTGCATAATGGGGAGGCGCACCATACTGTTGATGCCACAGGCGTTCGTCAACATTTCCAGGATTAATTCTACTGGGGAATAAATTTAATAACGGTGGGATGAGATAGCCAATTAAAAATTGTAGATATGCTGGTCCGTTTACAGTTTCATCGAAAAAATAGGGTCCAATGATTCTATATCTTACAATTCCCGCCCACACATTTACCTTTGTGGATACTATGTGTGCTACTCCCGCATCCATCGAGGGTTTTCTCTTGCCTAGTATCTACAATTTTGACTATTCACTTCACTATTTAATTTGAAAGTGCATTCATCAGAGAAAATAACAATTTTTATCAGAAGAGGAGCACCATTGCACATATTCAGCATTGTTTCACAAAATTTTATCCTCCGATCTGGATCATCATCACTTAGTGCTTGCACAAGCTGAATCTTAAAGTGATGCCATTTTTCTAATTTTAACACTGTATATACTGACGTTTTAGTAACATCATAATCGCGACTAACTTGGCGAACGCTGGAATGTGGATTTTCTTCAACAGCCAGTGAAATATTTAATTTTGTATCCTCGTCAACACCTGGGCGACCTGTTTTGGGTACATTTTCCACCATACCAGTCTCTCTAATTTTTTTTTTCAATTTTACTCACTGTCGATTGAGTTATGACTGTTATGAGTCGTTCTGTATATTTGGTACTAAATAAATTACATACTTCTTGTTGAGTTCGCATCCTATCAACATATCTAATCATCGTAAGAATTTCCAGTCTCTGCTTTACAGATACACTCATGTTATAAATTAAAATAAATCGAAAACAATTATTGAGAAACCACTATTGGGGGTAAAGTATTATTAAGCGATCCACTGTCAAAAATGATAATGATAAAACAAACTAAACAAAAACTAACCTACTTCAAAAAAATAGTAAAAAACGTGTTTATTTTACTTTTTATTTGTTTTTTTTTAAATGGTCGTATCTTTCAACTTATCAGTTTTAGACCATAAATGTGACGATATTTGAAATCAGCTGTTGAAGCAAAATTCAGAAATGGAGAAATATACAGGGTGTTCCATTTAAAAAAATATCGATGACGTCATAGCGGAAACAGTTATGACTTCATAACCAAAAAAAATGGTAAGATGCACAATTGAAATTAAAAATGGACGTGTCCGAGGATTTTTTCTAAATATTTTTAGTTTAAGAAATAATTAATTTATTCCATGCTTTACGGACATTAGAGTGGTCCGAAAAAAACACTTTATTTTTTTTTCTATCGCTATACCTCGAAATTTCGGTTCTTTTTAATTAATTTTTTAAAATTGCTAAACTCAATACTAACTAAGCGCTATAGGTCCTAATGTGAAGTTTGGGGTATAGGGAATACGAAAAAAAATTAAAACCCCTAAATTGAAAATATTTAGTGTTTGCGCAAAATGCTCAAAAAATTGGATTTTTTCTAAAAACGACTGTATTTCGTAGCTTATCTATTTTATGTTCAGTCTATATAAATGATAAACATATTTTTATTTTCAACTTCTTTATTCAATAATCATTAATCAATCACTTTAAAGTTTGATTTTTGGGAAAATTCGTGACAGGAGGGGAGTTCGTATTAATCCGTCTCTTGCGTCAGCGCCACACACTTTTTGAGATACTTCAGTTACAAGTTTGACACACCGTTCAACCGCCTGGGTATTCCTCAAGTTGACAGAAAAGTACTAAGCAAGGATCAATTATACCTGCTTGATATTTCTACTGCCATAAATTCAGGTGCAATTTCAGAAGATATGGCAGCTCGTGATCCAGGTCCGACTTCACACTCTAGATGGTTGACGACGGCTAACAGGATTCTAAGACTATACGTGAGTTTAGAAAAATCTAATGATAAAATTTGTCATTTGATATTTTTATTTTA
Source organism: Rhamnusium bicolor (assembly GCA_029963845.1). Classification (NCBI taxonomy): domain Eukaryota; kingdom Metazoa; phylum Arthropoda; class Insecta; order Coleoptera; family Cerambycidae; genus Rhamnusium; species Rhamnusium bicolor. The sequence continues at coordinate 393,026 of JANEYF010004945.1, forward strand.
AAATGTTACATGCCTCTATGGTTCAAAATCAAAACCAGCAAACATTTCACAGATGGTCCAAAGATACTTTTTGAAGCTATCAGAACATCACGGTACCTAAATCAAAATTTATTGCAAGTTATCAACCCAGTAATTGAGCGAAACGCTTTCTTTGCTCATCCCGAAAATTTGATTCTTGCAATGACAGTGAATGAAAGAAGACTATCAGGGAACTGGGACTACGCAGACTACTGAAAGCTCGATCACTTTACAAGGGAAAGACCATTCAAAATTTCACCACGCCAAAACTAAACTTTGAAGCAACAGACTACGTCGATATGATTTGGTGGGATAGTTTGAAAATCTCTCCTCCTTCACTACTAAGCAAAATCACGGATGAGGACATCATAAAAATGATAAAGACAGACACATCGCCGCAACCAGATTTCCAAAATTGGGCGGTTGAACGGTGTGTCAAACTTGTGACTGAAGTATCTCAAAAAATGTGTGGTGCTGACGCAAGAGACGGATTAATACGAACTACCCTCCTGTCACGAAGTATTATGCCCGAATTTTCCCAAAAAATCAAACTTTAAAGTGATTGATTAATGATTATTGAATAAAGAAGTTGAAAATAAAAATATGTTTATCATTTATATAGACTGAACATAAAATAGATAAGCTACGAAATACAGTCGTTTTTGAGAAAAAAATCCAGTTTTTTGAGCATTTTGCGCAAACACTAAATATTTTCAATTTAAGGGTTTTAATTTTTTTTTCGTATTCCCTATACCCCAAACTTCACATTAGGACCTATAGCGCTTAGTTAGTATTGAGTTTAGCAATTATAAAAAATTAATTAAAAAAACCAAAATTTCAAAATCTTTTAAAATTTTGAGCGCCATGCGCGAACGGAAGATATTTTTTTATTTGAATTTTTTTTTCATTTTGCTTAGCTAGGTGATGCAACTTTTTTGAGGTATAGCGATAGAAAAAAAAAATAAAGTGTTTTTTCGGCCCACTCTAACGGACATACTGTAATAACAAACAAGCTGTGCTTAGAAGAATGTGCGGGGAAATGTAAAATTTAACTTAAAAAGCAGTGGTCTCAACAGTGGCAGCAATATTGTTTTACTAATCCAACACGATATACACTTGATCAGCAAGATATTCCACAAGAACATTGATACAATAATTGTAAATACTCAAGAAAAGCATAGCACATAAGCAGACTCAAATTTGGTCATGGGATTACCAGTGGCCGCTGATGGATTTAGGATGTACCATATCTCAATATTGAAACATGGAACCCAAGCAATATTTGAGGGCACGACTATCAGTATTGATTGCAGAAAAAAAAATTAAAAAAATTTGAGAAAAAGTTACAAAAATGCGCAGTCTCCCCAGATTGCTTCTAGACCATAAGTAAAATCTTTGCAATCTTTTTTTTTTTTCGCAATCAGAAGGAACATTTATCACCTCGTTTTTTTTTGTTTTACAAAATTTTGATTTTTTGTAAAGTTATGACATTTTGAAATTTACACAATGAAGAACTTAATTTCAAAGTGTCATAACTTCACAAAAAAATCAAAATTTTCGAAAACCAAAAAAAAACGGGGGAATAAAATGTTCCTTCTGATTACGAAAAAAATAGTGTGCAAAGATTTTACTAATGATCTAGAAGTAATCTGGGGAGACTGCGCATTTTTGCAACTTTTTTTTCTCAATTTTATTTTCAGTTTTTTTTCTGCAGAACTTCTTTAATCAGTACTGATAATCGTGTCTTAAAATATTGCTTGGGTTCCATGCTCAAATACTGAGATATTGTATAACCTAAATCCACCAGCCGCCACTGGAGATTGCCCATATCACCTACATAAAATAGTTATAATAATAGATTCCAACCTTTGTGAACAGTACAATAAAATTGCAGACCTAGATCATATATTTTCTTAAATTGAAAAAAAGATATATCCGACAAACAAGGGAATTATATAACAACTTAATAAAACTTAAAATAGAAAATCCCTTTAACTTACACTGCATTTCCTATCATTAAACAAAAAAGCACCATGGATTATCTAATCATATTCATAAATCAATATTTGGGTAGTAGGTTTAACTTTGTCACCTATATGTTAGTCCTATTGCTTTTTCAATCCAATTATCCGTGGTCACTAAATGTTTGTGTAAACTGATAAAAGCCCTGATCGACCCTCAGGCGAGAAGCGTATGCCCCTGGCTTTATCTTCTCGTAATCCTCTAAAATTATCTTTTTTTCGTCGTATAAGTCAAAATTAGGTATTACACAAAGTTGGCACATTATACGTAACACATTAGGGTCTAGCTGTGGAGCAGTAATCCTAATACCATAAAAAAAACTGTAAATAAACGTTCAGACGCATTTCTAAAAAATTTTGCTCCGCCCCCTCCCCCCTGTAAATTTTGGTGGGGACGCCCATGATGCTTTTAATATTCAATATAAGAGAATATCTAGTTTTTATGTAGATATATTGATGTTATTCTGCTCATGCTAATAGTATACAAATTTTAGGTAAAAATAATTAATTAACACTTTAAAACACAGGAGCGACAAATTTATTTTTTAAATGTGAAATTTTCTTGTGTGAATAAAATTTTTAATAATTTATCGTCAATATTATTATTTTGCTTTAAAACACTATGGAAATCTGCTTATTATTCTTACCCTCACTCACAGAAAAAAATCTGAGCATCCGATAAGTCTTTGAAAATGTTGTGCAACAATGATCGTAAACGCATTAATTTTAAAGACAAATAAATTTAAAAAAAAAATAAGTAGATAAATAAAATTTTAAAATTTGTAAAACATAGTTTCCATTGGTAACTTTAAACTATGAGTAATAATAAAAAGGGCATTAACTTTTGTTTATTTTCTGATTACTTTCAAACTCAACCGGCGGAGGCGCTGGCAACTATTTGTAATCTCTGTTACTATGCTATAATCATTTTTTTCTACACATAGATGGCAAATTTTTATAATTTTACATATTTTTAAAATGCATTTGTTTTCAAAATGGAACCTCTGGAATAAATACGTAAATTTTCGTAGATACAAAAAAAGTTTAAGAAATTATATTACGAAAGAGAGTAAATTGTCACACTTTTTAGTTACATTTCACCGCTAGATCTCTGCTTTCAATCTATTAGTTTGGAAAAGAAAATTCTCCACCGTCTTACTGAGTTCATTAGAGATTGAAATCAGTGATTGGGACCCTAAGGCTACAAAATGTGGTTTCATTGTGAAATCCATCGCAGTACCATGGTTTTATATTGCACTTATTGTACCCCCCTAGAATAATCCTAGAAGTTTGTTAATGTTTTAGCGTTATTCTGGTGACAAGGTGATCAGGTTCATATACTCTACATTAGAGTGGCTTTGGTTCCTATATGGGGTCAATGGTGAATTAAAGTAGATCCATGGTGTGGGGTGAAATCATATCACAGGTATACCTGTGGTCATATTTTGTAGCCATAGAATTTAATAAAATACAGGTAGTTAGTTAAGTTCCCTTGCACTGAGAAAAAAATCGTACTTTTGGCTCAATAATTAGTTTAATTTGTAATTTGTACAATGAAAAATTAATTTGAAATAAAATTTCATAAAGGAGTAAACTCTTTAAACTAGTATAATCAGAGACAACCACGAGAATCAAGTACTTGTATTGTTTCTATTCGGAATATTGCACTGGTCTACTGTTTGGGAAGATTAGAATAGATGGCGTGCGCGATGATGAGCCGTGATTTAAAAAAGCGCGCGATGCGTTTTGTTGGCTGTTATATTTTCATTACATTTTAATGAAGAAATAAAACAAAACAGGTAAAATAAATCGTTTATTGATAGAAAATCAATAAATAACAAGCCACAGTGAATGCAATAATTGTGAAGATATTTTAAATAATCTAACCACAGAAAAATAAATGGCTAAACAAAAAGTTAAACATTTTACAATTAAATAATAACGATTAAGATACTTTCTTAAACAACAGGTAATACAAAACCTCTATCGCAAGTACAAAAATATATAATTAAGCCTACCAATAAGGATAAAAAAATGTACATTTGCGTCCCAACATTCCAGATATATGCATCAACATCGATTAATGCTGCACATTATTTATACAATGTGGTCTGCAATTTATATTTATATATATATATATATATATATATATATATATATATATATATATATATATATATATATATATATATATATATATATATATATATATATATATATATATATATATATATATATATATATATATATAATACTTTTAACAAATATAATAGTAATAATATTTAATTGCTTAGGTAAAGTTTACATTAACAAAACATATTACAAATACCGATAGGTTTTTACAAATAAATATACATATCCTACACAAGAACGAAGAAGTACTTGTTCGTAGGTACATAAATTATATACCTAATTAATTATTATTGGGTAAATATAAACTTATTAGGTAGGCGCATACATACATATTACAGTTTCAAGCAACATCAATACTTGAAATTATAAAAAAACAATAATAGCATTAAAGTTATCAAGCCATAAGAAGCTAATAAAATAAAACATATTTATTTATTTTATAGTTTGCAAACTGTTTCTCACTGCTGCTGGAACAAACCTCATATCAACAACTATCGATGCTGGAATGTCGTCAGCTTATGTTTAGATTTTGTTGCATCCTTATGATTCTGGATGTTTTTTTGGTTTTTTCTTTTACACCACCAAAGAATCCCAATCTTCCACACAGCTTGCACGATCTCCCTGGTTACAATTTCATAATGGTCAGAACAGAAATACCATGAGAAGTTCACATTATCAAAGACGAATTCAGTGACTATAACAGAAATCTTGGGTTTGTGGCAAAATGTGTGTGTAGTGATACATCAGGAACACATTTTATTCCCATCATTTTTTACCAAATTTTGTACCTAAGAAGAAGGAAACACAAACATACTTTTGGTCATTGACTGGAAAATAGTGCATTTTTTCCACCTGGTCTACATTGAATCCACAAATAAGACGATGTTCTTGTGGCATGGTTATAATAAAATTATATACTACACTAACACTAATAAAAAGTTCTAATAAAATAGTATTTAAAACTCACAGTATTTTACAGTTCGTAATTCAATATAAAATAAAAAACGACACACACCACACAATATCAGCATCAAAACAAACAATATGGCGACCGGATAAAACATCAACGTTTTATGTACAAGAAGGATGGAAGTATGCAGTAATTATACCTAAAACCGAACACATTTTTATATGTAATTGAATGTCTCGTGGTTGTCTCTGGTATAATCGAATGATTTTAAAAAATCGATTATGGCTTGGCTCGGCGACATTCGTGAACTGAAGTCATAATTAATAATTATAAATAATTGTTGGCTGGCAGTTGGCGCTATTATTTCTATATATTTCTCAATTATAAATTTTAACGTAATTCAATCCGGTTCTGCACTCAAAACAATCCAACTTCGATTGGCATCAGCCAATATAGCCGCTGAAATACGTATTGGTAAAGTTACTAACATCTAGAGACATATCCTATTCTTTGTCTCCCGCCCCGTTCCACAATTCATGCGCGAGAGCCCGACGTACATGCCATGGTCACAGTAGAATATGCTATGATTATGACGTTTACTATGTCGAGTATGACAGAGTGTGATGAATGATGATGCAATTACTGAATTACTGGAATGCTATATATATCAGTACATTTTTTGAGACTCAGATCCATTCTTCTTTATAAATGTAGTTTGGACAGATGAAGCCTACATTAGCAGTGCAGGAATTTTCAACAGGCATAACGAGCACTATTGGTCTGATATGAACTCTCCGTGCGATCTCAGGGACGCTTTGGTTTTAGTGTTTGGTGTGCTCTACATGGCAATCATGTTTTAACATATCACACATATCAAGAAAATCTTAAACCAGAAAATTATTGACGAATTTGTGAACAATCTACCCTTAATTGAGGCATGAAATCAATTCTTTCAACAAGATGGTGCACCACCTCAAGATATCAGGACTGTTTCAGATTAAATACCAATTTTGAAAATAACTGGATGGGAAGTAATGGACCAGTGAGGTGGCCACCATGATCATCTGACTTAACACCACTGGATTTTTTTCTTTTGGGGCCACATTTAAGTGCATTTATGCAAGAAAACCAGTACCGACAAACAAACTCAGACAAAATTTTATAGACTGTGTGAATTCCATTTCAAATCTTCATATTTATAATGCAGTTCAGAGTTTTATGAAGAGGTGTAATTTATGTATCGAACATAATGGACATCAATTTGAACATTTACTTTAATTCTAATTTTTATTTTGTAATTGTAATGTATTTTTTTGGTCTTAGCTTGTTGAGGGACCCACAATTAATGAGATTTTCTTCTAAAAATAGCTTTATTAGGTTGTCTTCTTTCTGGATAGCGATTGAAATATATTTCGGATGCAATATCACAATTGTTATTACTTTGAATAAAAAAAATCAGTTTGGAATCGAAAAGAGTGTTTTTACTTTTTTTCTCTAAAACCAGAAAGAATTTCGAATATGACGTAATAACATAAATTGAAGCTAATTAAAACCTTTATAAGAAAACATTAACACAGTTTATGAACAGGGTGAGGTAAAAAAAATATTCAAGGAAATTAATTTTCTTCTCGTAACAATTTTAATTTTTTTTTTTATCTCCCTCTCCTAAAGGCTTTAAAAAATATCTACAATTTGATGTGTCCAACATGGTTCGTCGCTTAAAAAAATCAGAAAGTTATGAGTCTGGGGAGTTTTAAGTGGCGCACCCTGTATAGTTGGAAAAAAAAATTGCTTGTTAACTAAATCATCCAACTATGATTCCTATTTAAAAAAAATACAACTTTATGCGATAACTCGAAATTGCAGCTTTTTTTAAAATTTTCTCGACGCCACTATATTATACAGAAAAAGTGCCTCAAGAATGTAAAAGTTTTTTTTCATAACTTTACAAACAACCAATATATTGACATGTGTCTAAAAGTCGAAAAATCGAACTTTTGTTTATAACTAGAAAACAAAAGATGATAGCAAATTTTTGTTTTCGCCAGTGAGTTTGTCTCAAAAAAAGAGATCGAGTGTTCCATTTTTTGTATCTCTTCGAGTTACCCTATAGAAACATTGAAATTTGCCCACCCTGTACGTACGGACGGAGATTATAATATTTTCGCAAGCGTATACAATGTCAAAAGTGAGACTTTTTTTACCCTTTGCTCCCCAAATATACAAATTTATCTCCCAATTTTCCGAGCTAAAATATACCGGATCGGTTATAGACCGCCGTATTTGTGAAAAACACTTGATACGCCGGAGTGCACATAACTGCAGACAGCATGTTGCAACTGCAAGCAATAAACAAAATCGTACCCAAAATATCCGTACTGCAAATTTATCTATGAGTCAGTTTTCATGTTAACCATGTGCGGGATACCGCAGTGGGTAAGAGACAAAGAACACTTTCGTTTATTCTGGAAAAAAATATAAATCGGGCTGGCCGTTACCTACTAGGAAACAAATACGACAATTTCTCCGTGTTGAAAGTACCAATTGGGAATAATATAAAGTGTGCAGTATGTGATAAACACGTATGTATGGATAACTGTTGACGAAACCACAGATGCAAGAAACAATAACGTTAAAAATGTGTTTATTCATATTTTACATCCAAACAACCCCAACCCATCTGATTGTGAGTGAAAGACATCAGATAGACAGTAAATGATTGGAGAAATAATTCTGACGCAACTGAACATTTTGGACTTAACTGTATTGTTCGCTCATTTACTTTCTCAATGTAGATTTCTGTGCTCAGTTTAGCTAGCAACAATTTAACAATTGTACAAAAAAGTGTTAACTTGAAATGAAAGTGTTGAATTTAATGTATTGACTACGCATACAGCAGTTACAGTATTCAAGTTTGCTTAATATAAATTGTTACTACCCATCAAGAACCGCGAGGAGGTATGAGCATTTCTTGTCGGGAAAGGATGGGTGTGGAATATTAGGATAGAAAAGAGATTATTTAAAAAGTATCAAGAAAGCTTTAAAAATAAAATAAGAACAAAAAATATACTCCCAAAATAGTAACAGAAACAAATATTTTTCTTAATAAATGAGCTAAAAATAAATTCTAATAGTAAAGTTATTACTATAATAAAAACAGAAAGACATATTGTCAAAAGGAAAAAAATAATAACATTAATAAATAATAACATCCTGAAAAATTATATTTCTCAAGCACTGAACTACGAAAGCACAAAAACGGAATTAAATAATGCAATTATCACAAAATTCACTTCTTTAATTCACATCACTTCACTTTTCACATTGCTTCTTCCTCTGCATTCTCGTCCTTCTCACCCTCTTTTTCATTTTGAGATGAACTACTATCCTCGTTCAAATTTATAATAAATTTATTTCCACTATTTATATGAAATTTGGCAATTTTTAAATAATCATCTTCAATTGTAATTACTTTCCAAATTCTTTTTCTCCTTCCTTGTTAATTTTCGACACTTCATTTTGAATTAACTCTGCGACTGTTTTATCGAGTTTTGGACAAATATTTTCTTTTCTGACATTTTTCTTCAATATCTATAATATACTTCTCATAATTTTTCATTTGCAGGACTTACAACAGTTCTGCTTTATTATAATTTTTCTCATAATAGAGATCATGTTCCATTAAAAAAAAATTGTAACTCCAGCTTAGTAGAACTCTTGTTAGGAATTTTATACAGTTGTCTCGAATGGTACTTCGCATTGTCAAGAACAATAACGCTATTCGGTTTTAATTTTGGAATAAGTGTATTTTAAAACAATTCCTAAAAAATATTTCTCCCTCCATGTTCTTGTGGTAATCCATGTTACAGTCTTCCATGTATTTTCCTCACAGTTTTAATGCATTATCAACCCATCCTACAACTGATCCATAGTGTAATATAATCAACGGAGTACCTTTATTAGGGGCAATGAGTTTGGTTGACATATCCTAGATCCATCAGTCCATCCTTTTTTTACGGTGTCATGAGTATCATACCGTTTCATCTAGATAATAAATTGGTCTATTTTCCCATCTGAGTTATTTTATATCTTCTAGATATGAATTTCGCCATTCCAATATTCGTCTACTTTCCATAATCGCCATGCGTATATTAATGGTTTGATATTTAAATTCATTTTTTCTCAGCCAAATTCCTAAAGTTCTTTTGGTATATTTTAGATGATAATTTATTTCTTTTAATTTTCTATCACGTCAATAGTTGGAATTTCAAGATGCTGTTTCACTTAGTACATCCAAATCATACAAATTAGGGTCATTAGCTCGTCGCTTCAAAAGATGATTGTAAACATTAATGCAAATTTGTTTCACTTGCTCGTTCAAATATAACCGATTTTTTCTTACTGAAAACACTAATGAACTTTGATTTTCTTTATCACTGTAATCACTATCACTTTCATTTTCACTAACACAATAAGATGGAGACGTAGAGACCTCCCACGGTCGAAACATTTTTACATCAAATACCTTCTTAAATTATTTTCAAAAACACACCAGCAAATAAACAGATATAAAATAATTATTACTTATATTACACTATTACATAACTCACTGCAACAAGATAACCTTCTTAAATTATTTTCAAAAATACACCGGCAAATTAACAGATATAAAATAATTATTACTCATATTACACTATTACACAACTCACTTCAACACGATAACCTTCATAAAATATTTTCAAAAACACGCCAGCAAATAAACAGATATTAAATAATAATTATTTATCTTATAATATTATACTTACAATATATTAGCACTACTAGAATGATTCGGTAACAAAATTTAGTGCAGTTTTGAAGTATCCCAACATGTAAGCTAAACTCCGCCTCGATCGCGTGCCAGCAAAAACAACAATCATCGTTCTTGCTTTAATGTAAGCGGTGTAAAAGACGGAAGATGTCATGTGCTATACATTTCCCGCTCACATGTCGTGTCTTTCTCGGCACGTCCCGTCACAATATAGGTTTCACAGACATACTGACAGCAATTAAGAAAATTAATATACAGAAACACAATGGTTTAATGTTAGTGATCGATGGTATATGCGCAAAGTAGGTGCAGCAATAAAAAAAATGTATACAAATTTATTGCATATAACCTATTTACTGCACGCTTTCCATAAAGTAGCAGAAACAGTTCGAAGTAGCTTTCTCGACGTCGACAAGTTAATCACAAATACAAAAAAATTTGCGAAGTCGGCTAAATATATTCAAGAATTTTAGAAAGTATGCTCATAAATTCCTGAACGGGCACAGCCTGTAATAACGAGAACTTAAAACACGCAGCCATGTTCCCCGGCTGCGTGTTTTAAGTAAAAATTAGGATATTGACAAATTGTGTAATATTTACAAGTGCCTAAAAGTGATGGACGTGCAAATGATTTAGAATGACATTATGCGTATGCAAATATTACGTCTTTGGATGTAGAACGTTCATTTTCAAAATACGCCTTAATATTTATATCCCGGCGTGGAAATTTAGCAGAGGATATTGTACAATGACAACAATAAACAACTTGGATATGATATAAGATATGATATAAGAGGTTAGTCTTTGTAAGTTACATCATGCCCCTCACCGACGCCAGTCAATTTCTTAAAACGAGCCGAGCTATAGTTTTACGTATTATAACATTTTAAAATACAATTTACAGCTTATTTTTGACAATCTACTTTTTGAATAATACAAAATATTAATTGGAAAGATGTTGCTGCAAATATTTGTAACTTGCAATGTTTTAGTAGATATTTGAAATATCTATTGACTGTTCGTGTTAAAAATATATTTATATAATTACGGTTACCCCTCAATATAACCACCCCAACCACTTTTTCCGATCAGAAACCCCTGGAAAGACCCTTTTTAATGAGGAAATAACCGTACTAACATTTTTAATACCTAACTTGTTTGAAAATATTTTGTTACGTTTGGGTATTTTTGGTCACATTGTATACTCTTAAGAGTAAGTAAGAAAGACATTTTTCAAAGGAAAAACATTGTGCGTTTCTTTTGTTAGAGATGTTTATTTAATAACATTCTTTATAGTGTACAATTAATTGCTATTAAGACACTCGTATTCAATACAATACTCGCCTACGGCTCGTATCGTGATTCTCATACTCGTGTCTTAATAGCTATCATTAAATGGTCGTTGCATACAATATTTTTTCTACGACCAGTCATAATAATGAAAAATATGTACTTTATTTCTAAGATTTATTCAATTTATAATAATATTATCAGTTTTAACTAAGAAAATATTATGTAAACTTTATCAGATACAAAACTCAGAAAAGTCAGAAAATAAAATTACATTAATAAAAAAAAGGAAATGTTAGAATTATTCCTTTTGATTTATAGGTATATTCTGGATATTACAGTTATTAAAATTCAACTGCGGCACTTCTGGCAGTTTTGTAACAATATTGGTGGATGCCATTGTAGATGTTGATAGAGTAATGTTTATTAAATTGCTGGTTTGGCCGTACTCAATCGAATTCAAAATTTGATTGGCTACGTTGACTTTATTTTCAATTGATTCGTCGATATAGTTTTCGGCCAGTGCTGTGGATTTCCATCCACAGAGACGTTTTAGTGAAGTGATGTCACCACCAGCATCAACCAATATTTCCCCCGCAACTACGAATTTTCCTGCTTTTGTATCTTTAATTGTGAATAAAAGGATTGATCTAAAATCATTTTCATTTTTAAATTCCAATTTATGTAGCTCATGCCTTCTACAAGCTCTCATATTACCAAAGATACATGCCACATATGAAAAAAATACAGTTTTTCATGTACAAACTAAGATTTACTTACCTTGAACAATAAATATTTAACATCTAGAGCTTCTCCAATAAATTGTTTTATTTTATTTGTATAAAACGTTTATGACATTTTGGGTTTACACCCTTCAGATTTTCTTTTCAATAATGCGTGCAATTTGGGATATTTGGATATGTCCACTTTATGTTTAATACATAACGTAGATTTCAAAATTGAATAATATATCCATAAACTTGTGGATTTAAATTTTTTTTTGAAAACTCATCAAAATAAACAATTAAAACGTTTTCTGAAAAGCTGCTGACATTGTTTTTGTCCCTCCAATCTATAATAAACTGAGAGTAAAATTTTTCGTATGTTTTGCTGATTTTGCGTGTAATAAATTGTTTGCGGTTCTTGTAGCCTATTCCACAATTTCTGGTGTAGTTAAATTCTCAAATTAATTCCCATTAGGTATCGCACATTTTTACCGATTTTATTTCCAAAAGCACAAATTTTAGGAATTTACAAGGTAAACAGTAAATATGAACTGTCAAAGTTGATAAATTTTAGATATGTCATGCTCATGGCAATATTTGATATTGACTGAATATTGCTTTGATGTTGCATTTTTTTTGGTTATAAACTTATATCTTAATGAAAAATCTGTATCATAATGAATTTCATTAAAGTACAGGTAGTAAATGTATAATAAATCAAATGAAATATGGGAGTAGAGAAAATATTTTATAGAACGGCTTACCCAAAGAAAGTGCGAAAAGGTACAATATAAAATGCCTCAAAGAAATAATTACAGACATATTTAATATTTGAATTCATTAAATAATGATGATGGCTCTTAAAACATATTCAAATTGCACAAATCATGAACCTCGGATTTTTAAAAACAAAAAATCATGTCATAACTGTTAACAGTAATTATTTCGTTTTAAATTTTAAATGTGTAAATTAAAGGTAAACAAATACTATTTTAATATTCTCTCAATAAGGGAATGGGCTTGATTATTATTTTCACACATTACATCACCTCCAGCTTGGTCGAAAACACATTATTTTTTACAGTTATTGTTATTACAGAAAAAATACCGTTTTAGCAAAATATTAACTAGTGGAGTTATTTAAAAACCTCAGTGGAAAAATGGTCTAATGTTTGTTTCTTACTGAGAAATAGCTATAATAAATCATTGTATCACACCCATTCCATAGGATTACCGTCTCTTTTCGAATTGTCTTCTATTACAATATCAAGTTAAAATTAAACTTTTTTGTTATTATTTATTTATTTAAAATACACACTCGGTATAAACCTAAAACCTAAGGTTCCAATTACAAAGATGTGGCCAAGGACGGAAGGCCATGAGCATCATAAAATGCATTTTGACATCCCGTCCCTGAAAAAAGAAATAATATACTATAAATAACTACATACTACTACTTTTTTAAAAATGAAAGAGAAGTTGAGTGGAAGTGTTTTATTTGCTCCAACATTAATTTTGAATTTTGAGTGAAAAAATCGATAAAATTTAGTAAATCTTACATCATTATAAAGGTGAAAATTTTGTGATTTAAATCAATATCACGTTGTATTATTATAATATTATAAACATTAAATTAATTTTAATCTATCCATTTTGGTGACAAAAACAAAAGAAAAACTTATAATTAATCAGTGTTCATAAAAACATAGTAAAAACATTATAGTTTATTTGTGATTATAGTCAGGGCTGAATTAATGATTTATGGGTGGTAATACAGGTAATACAGGTGATGATGTTAATCCCGAAACTAATGGAAAATACTTCAAATGTTGTAAGACTAAAACTGTATCAGTGGTAACATGTGTGAGATGTGGGGGTGTTTTTCACCTTAGTTGTGTGGATAGACTTAAGAATGTAAAAACTGTAGGTGAAAACAGAATTGTTTGTTGTAAAGAAAACAAAGGTGTTCAATCAATAGATGTGATATTCTTAGAGAAACAAGTTAATCTATTGGCAGAATTAAATGATAAAAAAAGAAATAATAATAAAAGATAAGGAAGAAATAATTAAATTGCTGTATGAAAAGATCAAAACACTTGAGACAAAAATTATGCATAATGAAAGTACTACAATTTCAAGAACGAAAAGAGATTTATCAAGTACAAATATATTATCTAAATCAGCCAACGAATATGAACAGGAGCAGAGACAACTGATGAATAGCATAATAAATTTGGAAAACAACCTGTGGGTCAGTTATCAGGAAGGAGCTATGCGAAAGTGGTAAAAAATGACCAAACTAGAAAACTCATTGTGTTACCCAAAAAACAACAGGATAACAAAATAACTGAGGCAGATTTAAAAAAATCCATAGATCTTGCTAAGTTGTCTGTGGGCATTAATAAAATGTATAATACTTCAAATGGTGGTATTTTACTAAGCTGTAATAATAATGAGGCAATGAAAAAGGTTATACAAGAATCTACAACAAAGTTAGGTGATGGTTATGAGATAAGAGCTGCAATTAGAAAGAAATTATTTAAGATAGCTGGTGTAGATAAGGACTCATCCTTATCTACACCAGCTATCTTACTACGGATAAAACAATTCTTGTAAACAAAATCATTTCTCAAAATAAACAGTTTAAAAGTAATGATAAACTGAAAGTGTTAAATATAGTTGACAAAGGAGAGGTCAATACAGTGTTAATTGAAACACAGGAACAAACATGTGATAAATTACAGGATAAATCAAAAATATACATAGGTTTTGAGCGTTACATTGTGTTTGAGATAAAGAACCAATTAATACGATGCTTTAAATGTGCTGGTTATGGACATTTTCCTCAGGAATGTACAAATAAGCAGGCTTGTCCCCGATGTGCTGAAGAACATAGTGTAAAGGATTGCACACTGACAGAAATTGAATATAAGTGTATTAACTCTAAGGTACAAAATGAAAAAAGTGGACTTAACCTAAATATTAAGCACGCATCATGGTCTACCGAATGTAAGTTCTACAAAAACAAATTAAAGAAAAATAAAAAAAACGAAATATGATAAATAGCAATCCGTGTTTTACAATGTGCACAATAGCTGGAGTATGTACTACCAAAACTCTCGAGGCCTTACTACGAAAACGAGGGACCTAAATATTCTTAATTCAGATTATGATGTTGTGCTGCTAACAGAGATATGGTTAACAGATGATGTTTACAGCAGTGAATTGTTTGGTGACAGTTATCACGTCTTCAGATATGATTGTTTACACTGGAAAGAAATCTGGAGGTGAAGTTCTTATCGGCGCAAAAAATAATATTTCATCAGCTGAGATCGAAATTCCTGTTCAGAATAAAAATATTGAAATTGTTTGTGTGAAACTAAACAAATATCAAGACATAATTTATGTTATGGTATTATATATACCACCACTGTTAAGTAATAGTCTATGTAATGAATTATTTGATACATTGGGTAACCTATCTTTGATGTTCACTTTAAAAGTCCTTATAGTGGGTGACTTTAACTTACCTAATTTAAATTCTGTAAATACATCTATAGTGGAATTTAATAACAGTTTGGTATTCTTTAATTTAACTCAAGTGAATCTTGTACGTAATTATAATAGCGTGATTCTTGATCTAGTTTTGTGTAATTTTGAAACTTGTAATGTTTTGAAAGATGAACACCCCTAATTGATGAGTACCATCATCACTCCAGCTTGCAAATATTAATAAGCATTAATAGTAAGTTGGAAAATGATTGTTCTCTAAAAAAAAGGGAATATTATAATTTTAAGAAAGCAAATTTTCGTCTCTTATATGAAATGGTTAGAGATACTGACTGGTCAGTTTTAGTTCAGTACATGAATTCTGATGATTACCTGCTTAGATTCTATGAACTTTTCTATAAAATTTTGGATGTTTGTGTGCCTAAGAGTATATGCTGTAATAAGTATCCAGTATGGTATACTAGAGAAATAATCAAAAGTATTAAGGAAAAGGAGCATTATAGGAAAATGTATAAAAGATATGGAAAAGCAGATTTTAAAATAAAGTATAACGACTTAAGAAGGAATGTAAAAAATGACATAAAAGCGGCTTATAATGAATATTTAGTAACCACGGAAACTAATATAATACAGGATCCCAAACAGTTTTGTAATTTTGTAAAATCAAAAAAAAGAAAACTCTAGCATACCATCTGTGCTGTGATGAACTTAGATGGTGAAATATTGGATAAAGGACAAGATATATCGAATGCCTTCACTAACTATTTTGAATCGGTTTATACTAAAATTCAGGTACCTACATAAGAATTTTATGATAGCTATCAAAACATTCAGTTTAATGATTCAACAATATCTCTCATGGAGCTCTCAGATTCTGATGTTACAAGTGCGATCAAATCGGTACGGAAAAATTCTGCCGGTCCTGATGGTATTCCAGCATATATCTGGAGAGGCTGCACTGAGTATCTAGCACAGCCATTAAGGATATTGTATAATATCTGTTTGATTTCAGGTGAAATTCCTAAAAAAATGGAAGGAAGCAAAAGTTTGTCCCATTCTCAAATCTGGTAATAAATCAGACATTAAAAATTATAGGGCTATTTCTATATTATGTACACACCCATGAAAGCATTGGAACGTATTCTTTATAAAACAATTTTTGTAAATGTCAAAAAAATACATCTCAAATAACCAACACGGTTTTATGCCCTCTAAATCTACTGTGACAAATCTTTCTGTTATAACACAATACTTAGCTAATAATATTGATAATAGAAACCAGGTAGATGTAATTTATACGGATATCATGAAGGCATTCGACAAAATTTGTCATATGCATTTAATAGCAAAGCAAAATTTATTGCCTAATTGGCGAACTATTTGAGTGATCGAAGTCAATATGTTGTCATCAACAATTTCAAATCATACAGCTACAAAAGTTGTTCAGGTGTACCACAAGGAACTAATTTGGGCCCATTATTGATTTTGAAAGATTTTAATGATATTACAACTGTTATCAACAATTCTGAATGCCTATTGTATGCTGATGATTTGAAATTGTTTGTTTCTATAGTTGGATAGTTTAAAATTGCAGCATGATCTCGATATAGTTGCTCATTGATGTCAAATAAATGGGCTTACTTTAAATTTCAACAAATGTTTTATTATGTCTTTTACAAAAAATGTAAATATTTTAAACTATGATTACGCAATTAATAGTAATATTATAAGTCGTAAGAGTAGTATAAGTGACTTCTATTGCACATTTGATACGAAATTGATGTTTAATGATCATATCTATAATATTGGTAGTTCTGCTATGAAACTTCTAGGATTCATAATACGCAGTACTAGATCATTTAATACGTCTAAGTCTCTTGATATGTTGTACCAATCAATAGTACGTTTTAAAATTGAATATGCTGCCCTTATATGGTCTCCAATATACGAGAAATATATTGATTGCTTTGAAACCATACAAAGTAGATACTTAAATTTTTTAGGGAGACTGGGTCTTACTTAATAAATGCTCGTACTTTTTTTATTTGCACACTATGATTTTAAAATTTAGAGTGTCGTAGAAATATTGTCTGCTTACAACATTTACATGGACTGATAACTGGTTATATCGATAATGATGTAATGTTGAGCAAAATAGCTTTAAAAGTTCCAAAATCCGTAAATAGTAGAATAGGTGACACTTTCTATTGCCCTGTGCCCCGATCAAATGTACAGTTAAATTCACCTCTATTTAGGATGTTAAATCTTTATAATAATTATAATAAGGAAATTGATATTTTTCGTTGCAAGAAAGATAAGTTTAAAAAGGAATTGAATGCTCTTCTAATTTGATTAATACTTTAGTATTATATTATTTTCTTTTTGTGTACTGTTTATCTTTATTAATGTTCAAATCATAATTAGGTTTTAAAGCAATGCTCATGATTATCATGGGCACTGTATTGTTCTTTAATTGGTGTAAGCTGTTGAACAATAAAATCTATTTATTTATTTATTTATTTATTTATTTATGTACATATAGCTATGGAATTACTTAACAAAATAATGATTTCTCATGGTTAACTTCCATACTTCGTCAAATTCAAATTTATCTAAAATTTACATAACTGAATAAAGTCAAGAAAACTATGTATTATTTAACAAACATTGCTTAACTGCATTAATACTGCATAGACGAGGGAGGTCCATAGTGACAGTCCTACACTTCATCGTGTATAGGGTAGAAAGGGAGGTCGCCCTGACAATATTCTTCGATATTGAGGGAGCCTTTGATAAGACAATGACTACTATTATCTGCGATGCCCTTAGGACCAGGGATACTGGTCAGATGGGTGAAATATGCACTGGAAGCGAGACGAGGTAGTGCTGCTTTGGGGACTGCCAATTGGACGTCGGAGTGAAGGACGGCTGACCACAAGGTAGTTGCCTATCACCCCATCTATGGTGTCTAATAATGGATGGTCTCATGGGCGCTTATCTTCAGAAGAATTCTATGTGCAGTCATATGCGGACGACGCACGGGCTGATTCTAGTGACCGGTTGCTTTCGTAATGTCGTTTGTAACAGAATGCAGGTAACCTGTAGAACAATAAAAATATAGAGGTGTGGCGAAACAGGTCTATCATACAAGATCACCAAAACTGATACGATCTTTTTCACTAAGGGACTAATAGAAAATTTTAGGACACCAGTCATGTATGGTAGACCGCTTGCGCTCGCACAGGAGGTCAAATCCCTGGAAATAACCCTAGATAAAAAACTGTTATGGGGGCCACAGATCGACAACGTCATCAAAAAGTCGACAGCAACCTTCTGGCAATTGCGCCAGACGGTAAGTGGGAACCGAAGCCTAAACCTACGGATCCTACATTGGCTGTACACGGGGCGGTCAGACCAAAGCTCCAGTACAGATCTGTCGTCTGCTAGCCGAGCTTGGATGAAGCGACCACGTCCCAACAGTTGGTAAAAATCCAGAGATTAACTTGTATCACTGACGCAATGAAGACGACACCAATAACTGTTCTTGAGGTGCTAGGCTTGCAAACGCTTCTCTCATGGATAAAGAGGGAAACTATGGCGGCCTATCTGCGAAAGTGAGATTCTGAAAGCTGGCGAGTTGGAGTAGAGCTGAAGGCCAAGCAGTAATTCCTGGACTGGCGAAAAGGGAAATCACTATATCTGTCCTAATAGTGCAAAAATACTTTTCCCTGTAGGGAGAAGTGGAGGGAAAAGAGAATTGACCCCCGGACTCTCTAGCCATCAGACTATCTAATCCAAGTGTACCTAGATTGTACTGCTTGCCTAAAATGCATACACCAGGAAAGTCGGTGCATCCTATTGTTTCAGTCGGATCGCCGACCTACTTCTATCAAAATGGTTAACATAGGAGTTCGAAAGTTTACCCTTTGCACCACATAGTTTCTTTGTGATTAATTCCAATGATATCATTAATAAGGCAAGAAGGTGAAACTTTGATCTGCTTTGACGTTTGCTTATTATTTCCAAGTATTTCAACACCACAGATCTTGGATACCTTGAGGATTCACTCGAGTTAAACAATCTCAGTCAAGATATAGTAAAAGAATATCTTCAACTTACTAACCTTTGCATGGACCAAAATTGCTTTCGATTCAATGATAATTTCTTCGAACAACATGACGGAACAGCAATGGGTAACTTTTTGTTACCATTCATTGCCAGTCCCTTCGAAACAGAAGCAAAAGAAGAATTCAAATATTTTCCTAGGATGTGGTTTAGGTATGTGGGTGATATTTTTACAGTGTTTGATACAAAAGTCACTGATATTGACAACTTTGTTTCTAAAGTAAACATATGAAATTAAAAACTGCGAAAAACTACCATTTTTAGATACATTAATAATTAGATATAGTGAAAATAAGTTAGAATTTGACTTATACAGACAAGATAATTTACACACCAGTACTTTAAAATACATCCCTAAGTACTCTCACCATTGTCCTTAACACAAAATGGCGAGTTTAAATTTTCTAGTTTATCGCCTATTAAGCTTCCCCTCAATATAATTAAGGATATAGTTGTGAGTAATCGATATTCTGTAAGTTTAGTTAATAAAATAATGAGGAAACGTGAGTTTAAAGAAACACTTCGAAATTCCTCGACCTTTCAAAATGAAAGAAAAAATCCGAAATTTGTATCGATTCCATACGATCCTCGTGGTATTAGTAAGATTTTTAATATTATATACAGCGATTCATTTATCGGAAAATAAGTTACAACATTTTTTAGGCAATCCAAAAGACAAAATAGAAACAAATGAAAGGTTAGAGGGATTTACTAACCACCCTGGTACTCTTACAACTCGGGTTCCTTACACTCTAAGAAGGGCCCCTCACAATCGACCCCAAGCGGAAGGGGGTCAGAGACAGGTGGGAGGGACCTTACCGGATGGTCTTAACGTTGACAACCAAGGCATTGAACACGGACGCTTTAAGTGGACGAGAGAACTTCGGGATGACTTGCTGACCTGCCGCGAGAGTAGCGAACCTGAGCGAAGGGAATACATGGCGCGATTGCATGCAAGCTGATGGGGAACATCCTTTAGAGTTCACCGATGTAGACTTACGGACGAGGGTTAGCCTTAACACCAGGGCTAACCTAAAACCACAAGACCTAGCTAGAATGGACGCTGTCATCGATGAGGAACTTTCAGAAGATGCAGACATCTCTCAAATCAACTGTGCTGTGTACAACGCCGCCAAGCAACTCATCCCCCGTAAGAGGTCAACCAATCACGGGGTCGAGAAAGCCAAGCGGCGTATACAAAAAATCGAGGGCAAGATACAGTCGGCCTGACAACACGCTTCTCGGATTAAGAGTGTGGTGGAATACAAGACGATTGGTAGAATTTTTACTCCCAGAATCCGGCGCATAGCAGCTGGATTAAGGCGTCAACACCATACTCTAAATCTGACAATGATGCTCACCATCAAGCAGCACTGTCTAGATAGGATCCGAGCGCTC
Organism: Rhamnusium bicolor; assembly: GCA_029963845.1. Lineage (NCBI taxonomy): Eukaryota > Metazoa > Arthropoda > Insecta > Coleoptera > Cerambycidae > Rhamnusium > Rhamnusium bicolor. Next base: position 413,966 of record JANEYF010004945.1, read on the forward strand.
ATGGCAATAAAGAAAACGTTGAAGAGGCGGGTGAGGAGTATGGAGTAAAATAATTTGTTCCGTACGAATCCTTCCCGCCTCTTTCAAGAGCCACAGCATGTTGTAGATGATCCGCCGACTGTAAAAGATGTCGAAACCTTCTGGAAGGGAATCTACGAAACGACTCGACCATTCAACGGCGACACTCCAACAATTGCCCACTTCGAGGCTCTGTGCCACAGACATCTTGAAGAGCCAGAAGAAGTGTGCTCGGCAATCAGTACGGAGGAAGTCCAACAAGCACTTGTTGGTACCAAGAACTTCGCTGCACCAGGCCTAGACTGCATTAACAACTGATGGCGGAAGAAATTTCCCTCCACTCACCTCTGCCTGGCGCGAGTTTTCAACTCATGGTTGAACGAGGGACAGCAGATTCCGGACTGGTTCGTCGAGGGACGTACTGTGCTTATCCCCAAAACAGGGGATCTTTCCGACCCAAGGAATTATAGGCCAATCATTTGCCTCAATTCCTGCTACAAGATATTTACACTATCTTGTATGCTAGGACACTGAGGTCTGTTGATCCGGTCTTCCAGCAGATACACGGACAGCGTGGTGCCAAGAAGGGCATGGCAGGTTGTAAGGACAGCCTGCTGATAGACCGCTGTATTACACAGGATTCTGTGCAATACAAGCGGAATCTGTCGATGGCCTGGGTTGATTACCGCAAGGCATTTGATACAACATCGCATGAGCTATTGTTGTACTTGCTCGAATGTCTTGCAGTACCAGCACCATAGTGAGAAGCACAGAACAGCTGCTGCCGCTCCGAAAGACTCGCTTCACAATAACATCAGGTGCACAGCGGATCACGACAGAGCAGGTCGCATTTAGGAGTGGAGTTTTCCAGAGTGACTCCCTGAGTCCTCTCCTCTTCTGCATCTCACTGCTGCCGTTGTCTGTTGGGCTCCGTCAAACCCGCGAATATCAATGTGGACCACCCAGCGACCGGAGGCATAAGGTCACCCATCTATTTTATATGGATGACCTTAAACTTTATGCCTCCGGAGAGCGCGAACTACAAAACACTCTTAGGGTGGTCGAAGAATATACACGGGCAATTGGTATGGAGTTCGTGTTGGACAAATGTGCAGACCTCAAGATAGGACGATGCGGGAAATTCCCTGAAGATGCGCAGCTCGGAAGCATCCTAAGACATCTGGATGCCAAAGAGACCTATACATATCTGGATCCTCTCCGCAGCAAGTACAGACACCGTCTCCGAAAGATTTGATCTGACGAACTTTCGGGGAAGAACAAGGTGTCTGCAACTAATATGCTTGCCGTTCCTGTTCTGCTCTACTCCGTCGGAGCAGTAAAGTAGACGGTAGATGAGCTACGCCAATTAGACAGAGATACCCGCAAGATGATGAATATTCACAGAAGTATTCATCCTAGATTGTCCGTTCCTCGTGTGTACCTCCAACGTCAACGGGGGGGGGGGGGGGGGCGAGGACTCTTGAACCCGGAGTGTATGCATGGCAGAGTAGTATTGAGTATGGCATGTAACATCCTCAGGAGCTCAGATTCCCTCTTGCGGTTTGTAAAACATCACGAAACTATAGGAATGGGAGCAAGATTGTTCAAGGCAATAAAAAGAGCAGCAGATGAACTCGGTCTCGCATTTGACATCAGGCGAGGAGGCCGCCGAGGTGCTGATGTAAAGTCAGTCACTGAACTTCAGCCAAATCATCTGAAGGCCCGAATTAGAGCTGCCGAACAGGAAAATTAGTTTCGGCAGCACGTCGATAAACCCCAGCATGGTGTCTTCTATAAGAACATAGAAACACTGGGTTTATCGACCAGGATGACTTTCTAAGGTCAGCTGGGCTTTAGTCGGAGACCGAGGGATTCATTATGGCCTGCCAAGATGGTGTTATCAACACCTACGCATACAAAATATTGCTCGTTGTTCATTTAATGCTAGTTAAAAATACCCTCTTACCTCTGTCATAATAAAGGCAATATATTCAAAATCAAATTTAAAAATTACATTAAACTCTTTGAGGCCATTGGGTATCTCAAAAACAGGTAAATGTCAGTTAGTGACTTTTGGAAGGAAAATTACGAATTATTTAACGAATAATTAATTAAAATAGGAATAATTAATTAGTTAAATACCACAAAAATAATTCGTAGTAATATTGGCAGGGAATGAATTAAGGAATGAAAATTATTTACTATTTTGCTGTTTAGATCAATTCTTTTATTTTCTTAGGAAAGTATTATTTAGTTCGTAAATGAAATTCATTTTTAAATTGTATGTTTAAAATGCCAGTCCATATTGAAAAAAACCGCTAGCCTGAAATACAAGCAAAGATAAGGTAGTTTTTGTTCGTCTTTCGAAGCAGTTTGGCTCTCCTAGTTGTGAGCCACACTGATTTTTTGAACAAAAAACTTTCAAATTGTATAAATTGATACGCTCTGATATCGAAAAGACAGTGTAGAATTCCGTTATACAACCGCCGATACCGGGACTACCAAGAGTAAAATAATTATTTGTCTGTAATTTATTTTAATTTTTCTCCGATTTATTGACAGTTGAATTTTTATTTAAAACATAATTTTTAATATTTTAAACACTTGATAAAAATCTTGAACTAAGTTGTTTTCTGTATTTAAGCTGAATATTTATTTATTGACTTCGTTGTATTTTCATTTAAATATAATATTAAACACTTGTTAAAAATCTTGTTAGCTGTTTTCCGTATTTAATTTTTGATTTATTGACAGCTGAATTTTATTTAAAACACAATTCTTAATATTTAAAAGTAATTAGAAAAAAATCCCGCCAGTAATTTTTAGTATTTCACTTTGAATATTTTATCAAATTACGAGTTTGCTAATTTTTACTATTTTTTGCAGTCGTTGACTTGTAATAATTTCAAAGAATATTTTTAATTTAGCCACTTATAAACAGGTAGGTTGAGGCGAGCTCTGTTTATAGTTTTTCTAAGCACATACTGCCAGTAGTTTTTCCCGTGTAGTATAAATTAACTTTTGTCTTACGCTGCACAACTGTTATTTTTTTTTTGTTAACACTGGCTTTATTTCTGCTTCTTTTTCAAGTTCTTATACGATAACCAGTTAGTAACCAATGTGTACATTGCTATTGTTTTGTTCGTTATAAATAACCGATAAGAAATCTTTTTCTAGACCCCTGACATAACCGGTCTTCACTGCTGCTATCCGAGACCCTAATAAGCGCTAATAGGAAAAGTGCTGTTCCTGTATTATAAAGAGAATCTGGCGCCCGAGAAAACATTGACAACCGTAACACCGCCGCAGTCTCGAGCGTCACAAGTGACTGCTTTTGCATAAGGGAAAAAAAACGCCACTATACGCAATAATAGGATATTATTTTCTTACATGCCATTATACGAATCAATTTTGTTGAAACAGAACATTCATTTTTCATAAAAAATCCAACATCTTTTATTTACAAAAAGTGCTGAAATGTCACTACTTTGCTCCAGACATTTTTTGAGCCCTCTTTTCAACGGAATCGAAAACATTTTGCAGAAGAATGAGATTGTTGTTGATTCCTTCGATTTTCTTTGCGATGAGATTAAATTGTTTAAGAAAGGCCACAAACGAAACGCGTGGAGTAGTCACATGATCTGGGAGAAAATTCCCTTTATTTCTCAAAAAAAGCCACAACTTTTCTGTGTCTAAGTGTATGACACTAATGTCCCAGGTTTTCTAAATAAAACATGTATACTTTGTAAATGTCGCTAAAGTTAACTGTTTTCGAGATATTTGCTATTTAAGTTTTGGATGTACCAAAGTTTTTACAATAATTTTGTATCATGCGGCATTGGCTGAAAAACAAATAATAACAATTAAAGTTAAAGCTTAATTCTAAATAGAAGAAACTTTATTTCCAGATTTGATGGACAATTATTAAATGTCACTAAATGAAAAACATGTCTAAATTAACAAATCTTTGAATTTGTGGGTATAAGAAAATAAAAATGTGTTATTTAAATATTAACTTTATTTTAGAATTATCAACATTTAGTAATAGAAACGATTATTTCTTGGCAACATATGTTTGAAGTGACCACTGTTAACTTCAATACACTTTAATGTGTGTTTAATAAAAGATTACCCAATTTGATTTCGTCATTTCTAAATAACTCCACAGCATTTACAATTTATTGCCATAACTCAGCGTGGATTTTTATTATCTGTCTGTAAACAATTGATTTTATATAAACCCAAAAACAAAAATCTGTAGGATTAAAATCAGGGCTACACGCTGGCCAATGCAACTGACTGCCACTACCTATTCAACGATTGGGAACATTAGTGTTAACATAATTTCGAGCTCGCATGGAGAAATGTACTGGTGCGTGTGTTTGTATAAAATACATGTTGTCCCTTAAATAAAACGATAAATCGTCTAAGAGATCAACCAGTCCATACTATAAAAAAATTAACTAGGTTCGGCCATTTAGATTTAACCAGTAATTCACATGGGCCCATGACATAATAATTCCACACCAAATGTTAATTTTAAATTCATGTTGGAAATAGCACTCTCGTTAAATGTGGATTTTTAGGTTTCCATACACGTTTGTTTCTAAAGTTTAACACACCAGGACGAGTAAAAGTGGTATCATCAGTGAATAATATTTCCAATATGTTTAAAAACGTATTGGATCAGCATTTTGTTGAGTACGGAAAAAACGGGCAAACTGTAACCTAGCTGGAAGATCCCTTGGCAGTCCTGAACCCGTGTAATATGGCACAGATACAGCGTTTCGTATTGAATGATTCTAAGAATTAAGGATTTGCTAATTCCAGTACCTGCAGAATACACTAAAAAGTGGAGAAGCCAACGTCAAATCAAATGTAACCAGTTTCAGCCTCCTTGTTTAGGAAATAAGCCCATACTTTTTTTTTTGTTTTTCATCTCTTTCTTTGACCAAAGTAATAAAAAAACTAAAAATTGTTTACATGAATTGAGTTGACCATGTAACATTTCGATTCAACAACACCAATAATTTCAAACGATATGATTCTGGAGACTTGTAGACAAGAAAATGTTCAATAAATTTCTGTACAGCCTTTTGAAATCAGACAAAATTTTTAGTGGGTTATTTCAGTTGTAAAATACTTTAGTTAGAAATACGTAATATAGGTACTGAAAAGTATAAGTAATGATCCTAATTTAAAAATAATCTATAATAAGTTTCGGCTTAAATATTCACTAACTATTAAAGAAGAAAAAATCAAGGCCAATGATAGCTTTATAATTAATTCCAATAAGACCTCAAAATCCATGTGGACCCTTATTAACAAAAGCAGAGAAGCTGAAAATTCTAACTTTGACCATATTCACTCACCTGAAGAATATAATGCCTTTTTCATTAATATAGCAAAAAATTTGGCCAACAACTTACCTAATACACAAGGTCTATTACCACTAATGGAAGGTATAACGTTACTACAGAACGTATTTCAAATAGGTGAAGTACCTATATTGAGTTCAGAGATGCCATAAATAGTTTAAAACCAAAAAAGAGCAATGACTGCTATGAAATCAGTTCTGATATAATCAAAAAAGTACAAGATGCCATAATTATACCACTAACAAAATTGATAAACCTTTGTATAAAGGAAGGAATTTTTCCTGATATGCTAAAACTGGCGAGAGTCTTAACTATATTTAAAAAAGGAGATGAATGTGATATAAACAACTATCGCACAATATCATTATTATTACCAATTTTCTCAAAGATAATCGATAAGATTCTAAAAATCAGAATTGCGAACTTCTTCTTTCTTTCGACAACTGATGCCATTCTTGCTTTTACCCAGTTTGTACAGGAAGCTTTTGAAAATGGGCAGTACTTGTATTCGACTTTTGTTGACCTAAATAAGGCCTTTGATTGTGTCTCTCATGTGATACCTCTAAATAAACTCAAATACTTCAATTTTAGCGCTGACAGTATTGAACTTATAAAGTCACATTTACAAAACCGTGAACAATATGTGTCAATAAATGACAAAAAATCTAATAAACTCATTATTCAATATGGAGTTCCTCAGGGCTCTGTTATGGGACAGCTAGTATTCTTAATTTATATTAATGATCTTCCGACACATATAACAAACTGTGAATCAGTTCTGCTTGCTGATGACACAACTTTTATCTGTAAAAATTCAAATCTAAATCGTGTATTAAACATAGGAAAGGAGGCACAAACAAAAGCAGAATACTTTTTTATGGCAAAAAAAAGTTACTCTAAATTCTACCAAAACAAGCCATATGCTTCTAACATTAAGAAACTATCCTGTGGTAGATGAAACTAAAAATAAGGTTAAATTCCTTGATGTTGATTGATCCAAAACTTAGCTGGGTTGAACATGGCAATATGGTCGCAAGAAAACTTACTAGTTATACCGGGTGCCTACGATATTACTAGCCAGCCTATAACTTCCTTGTAAAAAAAGATATCGATTTAAAATTTTGGGATGTTGCATGGTTGAATACGGTGCATAGTTTGATTGCTTCAAGGTCTGATTTTCATTTCTGGGTTAACCGAAAATAGTATAAAATTTGTTATTTTTAATGGAACACCCTATATATTATTCGAAATTTAGATTTCCCAGGAAATTGTAGGTCCGGAACATGTAGCATACCCTATATCTATCTTGACAGTTTTCGAGAAAATGGCGGTTGAAAATGTTATATCAATCATAAATTATTTTCATTTTCACATAAAACAAATGAATGTAGGAACAAATCTGTTACGGTTATTTAAGTTTTTTGGTGAGTAAAATTTAATAGTCATAAAAATTTCATTTCCGACTGAACCGGAAGTACTACGAAAAGTGATTTTCAGGCTCAAATTACTTCGATATTTTTAATGGAACACCTTGTAGGTGAGGTAAAATTTTTTTAAGAAAAGGGGCGTGGCTTCCGTATACTCATTTTAAAGTAAATGTCGAAAGCCGCAAAGTTATATCTAGAAAAAAAGTACACTTGTAGGACCAATAAACATAAAACATAAAATCACCACAAAAATTAGACAATCCCCGATTCCAAAGCCGAGGCTGCACGGGCGAGGGTTACACTTATGAAAAAAACACAGACACACAACCATACCCACCGACATTGCCAGTGCCGGTGGCGGGGATCGAACCCGCAGCGAAATAGAGAGTTTGTTCAGTCACACTTGCCATCGTGCACTCTCTAGCCAACTATAAATTGAGCCGGCTAGTTAAATACGAGTAGTTAACATGCACATACCTACTTATTTATAATGTAGTTTAACCCGCCTCTCCTTTTTTTCGAAGTCGGAAATAACTTCGTCGTAAAAGTTTGAATTTTGGGACATCCCCTTCACAAAGTCACTTTCTATTGTCAAAAAAATTAAAATCAAAGTCTCTTTTCGATGAATCTAAGTAACCTCTGGATCCATTTAAAGTCTCAGTATCCCAATCATCTTTGCTTTGAAAATATTTTCAAATATATCAGTTAGAGGCTGTGGATATTCAGATACAGTTTGTACTAGCCTCCCATTGTAATTCCATCGTGTTGGAGCAACTCTGGGTAGTCTCTTCTGTACTTCAAAATCTAAAGCTCGTGTCCGTTTTGATGTTTTTTGAAAAAAAGGCAGCCATTCCACTAATACTTGAAAAAAAATACTTTGCTTATATCTGAAAAGTCATTTTTATTCCAAACACCTTTTTCATTTGTGAAAAGTACACATGGCCAACAAAACAATTTACACAAATTTTCACAACCCGTTAACCACTGATTAGCACTATACATTTCAATATTAATGTACATATAGCATGATTTAACTTTCGTTTTTAAAAGTTTTAAATGAGGTGTTGGTCTCCCGTTTCTAATAATATCCAGTTTATCTTGAAACGAATATGTTGAAAATCCCTTTTTCAACAAATTGCACACCACACAAACGCAAATAATATTTTCCACAGTGCTAGGACCAGCTTCCATATTGAATAAGCAATTCTAAAACTGCTTATCCGCGCAGTAATGTTCAACGTTTTAAAAATCACTTGTCGCCACTCCACAGGTTTAGAAACACCAAAAAAGTTTTTACAAATATAGCACAAAAGCTGAGAATAAATAATACTAGGAAGATTAATATTAAGTATAATATTAAAATCGATATTAAAATCGAGATTAAAATCTATAAAACAAGACGCATTACAATGCTATACGGCTCAGATATCAAGATTATGAAGTGGGGATGGGATGCATTTCAAGAAGTTGCTTATATCGAATTCGCGCGAGTTCGTGTTGGCTCGATTAATCGAGTGCGTCATCGTTACGTTTTTAGCGTGCAACATTATCTCAGCTGTTGAAATGCAGGGCCGTGTCTATTGAAATTCAGTAGAAGTAAAATTTAATGATTAATGTATGTGATAAATAATAATTAGGTTCTAATTATGTGTTTTTTTTTTTTAATAATTCCCAAGGGAAGCACTGCTTCCCTTGCTTCCATGGCCCGACCGCCCCTGCATTCTACTAACCTTTCTGGATAATTTTTGCTTCTGGTGTCCCCTGTCTAAACCTAATAGTTTATGAGATATCGGCGACTGAATGTTCACCTGCACTGTCACAAAGGCTACACAATAAAAAATGATGTTTAAACAGAACTTTGATTCAAGAGGACTGTGTAAAACAAAAGAACAATTTACCGATTTTCATTTAGATTTTGACAGTACTGCTGCATTATTTTTTCTCTCGACAGTTGTCATTTAATTTTTGCGTTTGATTCTTGATTTACCTTTTAGTAAATGTTTAAGTGTTGGTTGTTAAAAATAGCTGTCATCAAATTGATATGTTATTAGTATATGGAGAGGTAAGAAAAAACCGAAGGGAAGCCAGAGTATTGTACGGTCGATGTTATGCAGAACGCGACCAACCAATATTTTCCATGGTTGGAAGAACATTTAAAAAGGGAAACTGATAATGAACATGAGAACACATTTATTGTAAATGAGGAGGCAGAGATAAACACTGGCCTGTGTTGAGATTGATCCAACAAGTTCTACAACAAAAATTGCCAGTGGTATCGGGATATCTCCCGAAAGTGTTAGAAAGATTCTACATAAACATAAGTACAAATCTTTTAAGTACCAAATCCATCAGCATCTTTACGAGGGAGATTATCAACGAAGATTGAATTTTTGCAATTGGTATCTAGAAACTGAGCGTCATCAGCAAAATATAAAATCATGCATTTTATTTTCGGACGAATCTCGATTTACTAACATGGGAATGTTTAACAGGAACAATACGAGATATTGGGCAACTGAAAATAACCATCTATTTAGAGGCCTTCCAAGAAAGATTCGGCATCAACGATTGGCTGGGCGTTATAGGAACACACATTGTAGGACCAATATTTTTTGGAGGACCTTTAAACGGGGCCCGGTACCTACATTTTCTACAGAACGAAATTCAAAATTTTATTGAAGTTTTACCTGTGCTGCATGAACATGTCTTCTATCAGCAAGATGGTGCACCGCCCCATAACGCCCGAGTAGTCACCGACTATTTAAGCGAAACTTTTAATAATCGCTGGATAGGTACCAATGGTCCTATACGGTGGTCGGCGAGATTCCCAGACCTTACACCTTTGGATTTTTTTTACTGGGCCCATATGAAGGAAAGGGTGTATAAGACACAACCACATAACATAAGAGACCTTAGAAATATAATTACGCAAGTGATAAACTCTATTACTCCAATTCAGATGGAAAACGTTCTTTGAGAATTTAAAGAAAGGATTAATTCTTGCCGAGAAGTCTACGGTGTACATTTTGAACATTTAAATTATGGTTAAAATAAATTATACCCCTATTACTTTTAGTGTTTCACTTTTACGCTACATGTTTTGGACCTACAATTTCCTGGGCAATCTAAATTTCGAATAATGTATAGGGTGTTCCATTAAAAATAACAAATTTTATACAGTTTCCTGTTAAATCGGAAATGAAAATCAGATCTTGGAGCAATTAAACTGTGCACCGTATTCAACCATAACATCCCAAAATTTGAAATCGATATCTTTTTTTACAAGGAAGTTAATCGAGTACTTTCATAATGACTTCACAGATTTAAATGTATAACTAATATTGTTGATAGTTTGTAGAATATTATATATTTGTCTCTTATACATTTCTCTTTACGCCCTCTATCTTACTTATTGCTGTATAGAACTATTTTAACAAGTATACTACTATTTACTATTTATAACTGTATAGTAGCACTTATATTGTGGAATGGATTTTTATATGCGTGTCATATATTTCTTATACACTATTTTATTATTTCTTTTTATTGTATATAACTATTAGTAATATGTTTAATTACTATGTATTTATCTATAGAACTTTGTTTTAACCCGTGTAAATTTATTCAAATTTTTAATACCAATGATATATCTATCTCTCCATCTACCGATATTAAAAAAAATTGCAATTTACTTATTGCTCTTTGAGTAACAATTTATCTTTTTGTTAGAGATGTAAATAATAAAAAATATCCTCTTTAAAAAAAATCACAATTCTCCAACGATGTAAATAAAAATATTTCAATAATTTTATTATTATACTTTATTACCTATACCAGTAAAAATGAAATTCTAATGAAATACTGTTATAACTTCCTCATTTAAAAAAAAAGACGCATATTATCTAAATACATAAAATTATTATACTAGTAAAAAAACTAAAAGAAAAAAAACGAAAAAACAAAAAACATTAGAAAAACGACGGATAAACAGTCTATACAAAAACGTTTTTTTTACCTCTCTAACAATTGCACAATTTGTTAATACAATTTTTTTTCTGTGTTTATTATATCATATTAAAAATATTTCACATGACTCGAGAGCAAAAACTTTCAGGTTATAAAAATAATATGAAAATAACTAAATACACAGTAGATAATAAACTGCTTACAGACGAATCTTGTTTGCTGGTCCTCGTAAACAGCATCCTTTGGATAATTTCTTGCAAATTAATCCTCTTGATCGTAAAGAGGGGGGAAGATGCATGGGACGCGTTTTATAAAAGATGCCCTCCCTACAAATAAAGACATTGTGTTACCAAGCCTCTGTGGTACCGTGTTAATCCCCACAATTTCTGTGTTAACCATGGGGTTAACAACAAATATTTACTTGTGTTTATTTGTGGTGACTATAACTGTTTTTGCGAACAGTCTCAAAGAAGATGATGCTGAGGCGGTAACAGTTGAAACAGGTACTGTACTTGCTTTAATTAAACAAAATAACGAACAAAAATAACCTCAATATACATTTTACTTAAAAACTCCAAGTTAACGTTTTAAAGCTGTATGTTTTAATCCACTCACATTTCGTGCGCAAATTAATCGATTTTATTAATAGTACGCAAAAATTTGTTAATACATTAATTTTAAATAATAATTTATTTCGAAATGATTCAAAATTTAATTTCGTGTGTACCTGCTTTAATTTTAAAATAGTTTGTTTAATCGTTTGTTAATTCTTCCAATAATTAGTTTTATTGTTCAGTACCTGTTTAAGTATTCAATAAACTGGTATACAAAATGATAAAACTGCAGATTCGGTAATAGGACATGCTGAGATTTTTAATTAATAATTTGTTCACAATAACGGTAGTAGCTGGATCTTTTTACATACATATTTTATAACTTAGGTGGGCTTGGAATATTGAAAGTAAGTTTGGATAAACCAAAAACTCGTGAAAAACTTAGAGCTAGAAAATCGTAACTTAAAATAGGAAAAATGTATTATTAATGCATACGTAGTGATCGATATCATAAATATTGCTAATGACTAATAAGGCAGTTTTATGATCGTAAGTTTTGATATGTTGAATACTTTGTTTTTAAAGTCTATCATGGCATGACACTTTACATCAATAGTCATTGCCAAGGTCGCTAAGAACGTTCACCTTTGGAGCGAAATGTTGAGACCAATACATCGATTCTCGTTATATGACCTTTTTGAAATATTCATAATTATTAAGATTAAAAAAGGCGGAATAAAATTAGTTCGATTACGAAATCAAGTTCAATAATCTAGTAGGCACTAGGCAGTGACTAATTTTTTACAGTTTAAGACGTTCTAACGAATGCTTTAATATCTAGTGACAATTTGAAAAAGGCCTAGCCTGATCTTAATTTAAAATACTAGCGAGGTGAACTTCATCTTTCCAGGTATGAAGGGAACCGACTAACTCTTCCACTACAGTTATTCCAAGTTGAAGATTTTTGAAAATCTGACATATGTACCTGACAATTAAAACTGGTCGCTTAGTTTTCGTTTTCAGATAATAAAACGTTTCAAACGAAATAAAACATACATATTTAGTTAAACAAATCTGCTTTATATACATACAAAAAAAGTAATCATGTTTTGAATATTCCAATTTATTTAGGAATCTGAATGTATTTTAAATATAAGACTATGGATAATTTCAACTTAAAAATGCTTTACTCATGGAACAAATACCATACAAATTTGAAAGAATAGAATTCTTCTTTTGAATATACCTACGTGTTTTTAAAAATTTGAGAATATTTTATGTTTACCGTGAGGTAAATATATAATCAAGTAGGACATGTTATATAATAATAATAATAGTAATAATAATGGTCTTTATTAGGCGAAAGTTTAGTTATAAACTATTCTTACACTTTAACCTAATTACATAAGAGAAAAAAAAAGTTATTTTATTGAAATAAATTAAATAATTAATGGGAGTAAATAATTTAACAAATATTTTATATAAATATGAACATAAACATATATACCAAGGCAAGAGAACAAATAATTATGTATCCTTTCTTTGTTTACATAGCAAAATATGTTTAAGTTTCTTTTTAAATGCGTTTACAGTCATTAGTTTTAGTTGGTCAGTGATATTGTTGTAAATATTAGGCATTTGGTATGAAAATGAACATTGAAATTTTTTTGTTGAGTGTTTAGGAATATGAATTTTGTTAGGATAGCGGATGTTGGCATTATGCAAGTTTTGTCGAAGCTGGATCTTGTAATTCAGATAACTCAGTATTTTAGTTACATTTGTTTTATGAAATAATGTAGTTAAATGAAGCAATCGGCGATTTTTCATATTCAACCAGTTTAAAGAGGTTATTTGTCTCGAGACATGATCATACTTTCGCAAATTCAAAATGAGCCGACAACAGTTATTTTGCATTTTCTGAATTCTCCATGCATCAAATGAGTCAATACATGGCCCATATACTACATCACAATAATTAAAGAAAGATAAAACAAGTTGCTCACACAATATTTGTTTTAAATTTTGACATAAGATAGTACGATTTGAGTACAAGAATTTCAGAGAACAGTATGCTTTTTGTAAACACTTACTAACATGCTCCGTGAATTTTAAATTACTGTCAATGATTAGTCCAAGGTTCTTTGTAGATTTAATTACTGGAAGCTTAAAGTCTTGTATTTTTATACTGATGACATCTTCTACCCTATAAGCTTGGCTACTGATCAAAAGCAGTGATGACTTTAATGCATTAATATGTAAATTATGCTTTTTAGATATATCAATAATTGTTTTTAAATCTTTATTTAATATAGTATTTGCCAAAATAACTTCATCAGGACGGAAGATATAATAAATTTGAGTGTCATCAGCATAAAAATGACTTTCACATTGACTCAAACAGTTTGTGAGATCGGATGTGTAAATTAAAAAAAGCAATGGGCCCAATATTGACCCCTGGGGAACACCACTGGTAATATCAACAGAATTAGATATATTAGAGCCCATCTTAACTTGCTGGGTTCGACCATATAAAAAACATTTGAAAAAAATCTATTGAGGTGTTATTTAGGCCATAATATTTTAATTTTGAAATTAACAAGCGGTGATTTATGGTGTCAAATGCTTTTGAAAAGTCTAGTAACACTAGTGCTGTCAGCTCTCCTTCATCCCATTTTCTCAAAATATCATCACAAACATTAATAAGAGCGGTTGCAGTGCTATATCCGCTTCTAAATCCGGATTGTCTAGATGGTAATATATGGTTTTCCTTGACATATTGGTAAAGTTGTTTGTAGTCAATTTTTTCTAGAATTTTTGACATTAATGGAAGAATGCTAATAGGGCGTAAATCTGAAAAACCGGTTGGATTTGTGACTTTGGGGAGAGGTCGCACTATGGACTTTTTCCAAGAATTTGGAAAGTAGCCTCTTTCCAAACATATATTAATTAAATGTGTAATGGGCAAAAGAAGAGCTGGCATACAGTATATGATCATTTTACGAGAGATACCATCATTTCCAACAGCATCTGACTTTATCTCATTTAAAGATTTCAAAATATCGTTCTGTCCCACTAAATGAAAATTAAAGTTAATATTATTATTAAACTTACCAGAATCATATATATCGGTCATTTCTGAACAATCCTCATTCATTATGGAAGATACAGACAGGAAATAATTGTTAATTCCATCAACATCACCAGCAATATGTGACGGTATCTCAGATGCCTTATTGGGAGTTATATTTAAGTCATTTAAAGTTTTCCACATTTTACTTGAATTGGGTTCATTTATTAAAGTAAAATTTAAATAACCTTTCTTTTCTTTACGAATAGCTTCTAATGTGAAATTACGTAATCTTTTATAATGATCGAAATCTACATCTGATTTTGTAAGATTATATTTTTTTAATGCATCCTCCCTAACTTTTATCATAATTTTAATGACGTTCGTTAGCCATGGAGCTTTCGGTTTTGTAATACGAGCAGTTTTGACAGGAGCGTGCTTATCAAATAAAGTAATAATGTTTTTATTTAAAAATGATGTTTTTTCCTCAATAGAATTTATTTGATAGATTCTGTTCCAATCGACAGATTGCAAGTCTATATTAAATTCCTCCAAAGAAAAATATTTAAAATCTCGATAGGTTATAAAACGCGGAATTTTATGAAAGTGATCGAAATTAAAAACTGCATAAGTTAAATTATGATCTGATATACCTTCAGCATCGAGCGTTCCTGATGCAGATACAGAATTTTCAACTGCAAATATTTGGTCAATTAGAGAAAAGGAACCTTGAGCTATTCGAGTAGGTTCATGAATTATCTGGTTCAGCCCAAAAGAATCCATAATTCTACACATTTTTTCCGTTCCTGCGTCATTATAATTTAAAAAATTGAAGTTAAAGTCGCCCATGCATATCACTTCATCTACTGTGGGAAAAATATGTGATATGGTATCATCAATGATGCCGATGGAATCTGAGACATTTGACCTAGGTGGTCTATAAAAGTGGTAGCAATAGGGGTATTGCTACCACTTTTTTATTGAATTTAACTTTAAGCCAAATATGTTCTAGATTTATATCACAACTTGAAAAAATTACGGTACAATGTATATTTTTACTTACATATATGCCAACACCGCCTCCTCTGGTAGGCCTATCACATCTAAAAAAATTATAATCAGGGATGTTAACTGCATTTGAGGATATATTTCCCGTAAGCCAGGTTTCAGTGATTCCTATAACTGAAAACGCATTATGTAAGATAATATTATTTAATTCGTGAAATCCTGTAAACAAAGAGCGGACATTTATGTTAGCTATTTTACAGGGCATAATATTTATACATAAAATAAGATAATGTTAAACATTAATAAATACAAAATATAATTTAGAACAATGTATTATTTATGAATCAAGAAATTAGTAACAAAAAAATTCAAAACACAAGAAAAATGATAAAAAAAATATAAATTGAACGAGTTCTAATTTCTACGAATACAAGTAATTATATATATATATATATATATATATATATATATATATATATATATATATATATATATATATATATATATATATATATATTTCTCTAGCGCAGGTTTTGAGGACCGAAATCTAATAAAATTGAAGTTATACGGAAAGCAGGTTTTGAGGACCAATGAGTGTGAGAGTGGGGGTATCATATAGTTGCTGCGTAAGGGGAATACATACATGTGAAAGTGCAGGCTTTGAGGACCAAAATCATATATATTTATATAAAAATATATTTTTATGTAACATTGCCTTCGAGGACCAATGAAATCAAACTGAAATAGTTTTTTTTCAAGAACTATTTGTAGAAAAAAAAGTGCAGCTTTTTTAAATATTTAAAGTACTAGAAACAAAGCAAAGATTCTAATGCATGTGGTCGGCACATTTCTAGAATTGTAAAAAATCAGGCTTCTTGGGGGTGGTCAAATTAGAGAAAAATTGAGAATAACTTCAACTGAGTCGCTCAGCTTAACTTTATTACTATCATAACAGATAGAAGTAACAAAAACAAATAAGCTTTCAATAATTTTGTGTCCTCTTTATTTACGTAGAAATTTGTTTTTATTTAAAAAACCTATCACTAAGCTGTTGTAGGAACAGCCTAAATTATTCTTGGCCTGGGATGCATAAGGGTCTAGAATCGGTCCTATATTTTAATTACTTCAATATTAAAAAACTAAAAATTTAAAATTATATTTCATTAGGATACACTATTCTTCCGATTTGCAATCTCCAAGAATCCCCCCGCCTCAAAAAGGATCGGCACGCCACTGAGAAACATAGTTGGTGTTATGATCTGATTGTGACACAAGTTTACAGTGGTATATTTCAGGGAGTGCCACGTTAAAAATACAGTCTTACCGTTGATTAAACACAGAGACAGATAAACAGCGTTACAGTATTTTTATCGCAGCGAATGCAAAAACTTTATTAATAGAGAGGTTGATAAAATAGAACTCAGATATGTCGACTTTTTATGTAGGTCATGAAACTTTCTGACGAGAATGAAATCCTACGTAATTTGGGCTAAAAATTCGAATGGGGGTGCTCCCGATACCCCGTATTAAACGATTTTTGAGATAAGAGCCTTTTTGCAAAGAATTTGAAAAATGTTTATATACAGTGTGCACGGATGGGGATGCCAAGACGAAAAACTTCTTTATTTAATCATTTACGAAAAAAAAGTCAATCTATATAATAAATTCTGCTTCTCTCAAAACCCTTAAATAACTATTCAGATTTAAGTTTATATACAGGGTGTCCACGGGTGGAGTAATAATTTCTAAGTTTAGTAAATTACGAAAAAAAGTTACTCTTTATTAAAAAAATTTGCATATATTAATAACTCCAAATAGCTATAAAAATGTTCGATTTATTACGGGGTGTCGCAGGGCAGAGACCTAGTGACATTTTTTTGATTTGTCAAAACTAGTACTTTGTAAAACTGAGAGCTTCTTTTAAAACTCTATTAATAGCAGTTTTAATCATATCCAGATGATGCCAACTTGGTTGATGAAACGCGCATCTAGTGCAGTATGACGTTTTGGTATATTCCAGAGCACAGGTCAATCAGAACAATTTTTATAAGGACAGACAGAAACTATTTAATAAAATCACTACCAAATTTATAAACTGTATTCTTGACAATAATATAAATGTGTAAACAATAAAAATACAAAAAATAAACAATGAGAAAAGAACTTAATTTACTGAAAATAAAAATAAATAATGAAGAATAAATGTTTTTAATTGTACCTAGTGTTAATAAAAAAATTTCAATAATCCAGTTATAATGGATTGATGGTAATTTTATTAAATAATTTTGTTCTGTCCTTATACAAATTGTTCTTATTGATGACTATGGTTGTCTGTACCCTGGGATACAGAAATCAACATTTTAATTGCTATTTATAGGGTTCTGAGAGAACTTTTACAAGGAAAAAAATACAACACATCTGCCATGGGACATCCCGTAATTAATGAAACATTTTTATCGATTTTTGAAGTCCTTAAAAAAAGGTACATTTTTCAATAAAGAGTAACATTTTTTCATAATTCACCAAACACAGAAATTTTCACCTCACCCGTGGACACCCTGTATATAAACTTAAATCTGAATAGTTATTTAAGGGTTTCAAGATTACTGGATTATAATGAGTGAATGTATATTTGAAGAGACAATTAAATTTGTTTAAATAACAGAGGGATTACAATAATTCACTCAACGCTCGTTTTTCTAAAATTACATGTGCCTTTAGTGACCTATAGCACAAGTCTTATACCTATAGAATTAGATTGATTATGAACGTTTTGCGCATACGTTTGCTCATGCCATGGAGGACTGAAGGGAGAATTTACATGGTGTGGGCACAGATTTGTTACAGGTAATTTTTAATGCTCGGTATATAACATAGTTTATAGATATGCAAATAAAAAAAGGATATATGAAACGGTTGTCTGGAACTACTCTATTTACGAGAGATGAACACATTGTAATGCTTATTTATTCCCTAAAAATGTAGACGTTTACCTCCGTTTATGAAAAGACATTAAATAATGTGAATTTTTGGGCTGACAATTTTTTATTCTTTACATCACTAATTATTAAGATACCATGCAATCCTCTTCACAGACAGGTAGTAATTTTAAATGAAATGTGGTCATGGTATTTAATTAGTTGGAAAAACATTGCTTGAATAATTATAATCCCTGTAAATGATAGGTAAAATCACTCCTTACAGTTTTAAAACATCACTTGACTATTTTTTACACTAATATTTGTTTAAACCTACCTAGTTATCTACATTGAAATCCTAGTAATAATAATGGGTTTTATATCGTTGTTTTGATAAATTAACTTGTTGATTTCCTCAAATGTTAGTTTCGGTCTATTTTCAAATTTCAAACAGTGTTATCTCCTGTCAATTTTGCAGTACGACAATCTGTGGTCTGTGGAAAAGAAGTAAAGCGTGTTTAGGCGATACACAGGTCGATCCCCCAGTGGAGACAACCATTTTATTTTACACGTGACCTCAAGGAAACGTTTGTTCAATATTAAATTTAAGGGTTCCGCTCTATGGTAAATGTAATTTTTACATGATTATTACTTATGTATGCCGTTTTTAATATTTTCGTAATATAAGCTTATAACTTAACACCATGACGTATTCGTTCGAATGATACAGCTGTAAGTAGCTTGTCGCGTCTTAGGCGCAAAAATATGCCTCTAGTTTTTTTTGACAAAAAAAATGTTGCAAGGTGACAGATAATGCCTGGTTTTCCTAACTCATTAAATTAAGCGCACACAGATTTATGTAATTGTTATCAAATTATGCAAGTCGAAGCATAAATTTAAGTTCTAATGCGTTCAAACTTTAAATAACAGTTCTTCTGTTTGCTTGATTACATAAAAAAATATGAATCAAAATATTACCTTTACCATGTCAAACGTCAAAGGTTCAATGACATTTTGAACGAATGTGAGTGATTACTATTTAACATTACTTTCACATTGTACATACTCTGTATTTTCCACACGAACTACTTGTCCGTACTATTTTCATATTTGTAACGGCTGATAACTTTGCTGTTTGTGTTTGTATATTTGTATTTGCTATTACATTCACTTTGCGTGTGCCTTTGCGACTGTAATCTACACCAAAGTTTACAGAATATATTTAGTAAACTTTGTCTACACTATTCTTTTTGATCTATCTGATATCAAAATGAATATAATAAATTGAAATGGGTATATGGAAGTATGTACATTTATCATTTAAGTAGACCTAAAGTACTTGTGACGAAAATTCATTCTATAATTTACAAAAAAAATGTCAAATGAAAACAAATTTTGTTGATAATTCATTTTATTTTTGTAGAAATTCATATAAATAAATAATACATAAGCAACTAGTTTAGGCAAAATGCTGACTTTCGGGAGAACATTGATCAAAAATATTAATATAAGTAAGATAAATTAGTAAATGTAAAGCATTAAAATACTAGCAGTTATAGGTAGGTACAGCAAACATAACTTGGCCACCGATATTAGACGAATGTAAAATTTTAAAATATTTATTCAAGAAAAATCAGGTATATATTATTGATAGATGTACCTGATTACCGCTTACCTATTTCACTCTGCGGTATTCTTAAAATAATAACCCAAATATTGTAAATTACAATCACAAACGCATCAAAAAGAATAATCCTTTAATAAGTTTACCAGCTTTACTACATTTAAAATTAGCCAATTATAGAACGTATGCTAATTTTTATTGAAATTTGCTGTCTAAAAAATTAGATTTTTTAGATTTGAAATCTCAAACACAAATCTCATATGCTGCAATGAAAATTACCTTGTGGAAGAGATGATATTATACGAATTTAAATTCCTCAGTTGCATATAAGAATTATATTTTGTAATGTACATTTCGAGAGTAATTTCAAATAAAACTGTAACCTAAGTTGTAATGCCATACTCACATTAAATTTATTTCAGAAACTTCTTTTAGCAGGATAATTAAATAGACCTTATGTTGCAAAATTTTTGTAAACTACAATAAAGAATACAAAGCATAAAAAGGTATCTACGATAGTTTTCTTTCAGATTAAGTACTTTTTTATGTGTACCTACCTAAATATTACGTTGGTATCTTATTAAATAAATTAAGATTTGTATAGGTGAGGTACGTACTATATTCCTATGACAGAGGTTAATATAACTGTTAAATAAATAAATAAATAATCAAGACAACTCATCATCTTTTCATTTACCACTCAATGTAATCGATATTATTTTTTTCAGTTAATAATCTAATTGGATATACTAAAAAGTAAATAAAACACCTTTTTATTATAAATATATGTATATTTAGAGTGAATAAATACTTGTTTCAATTACAACTTGACAGAATAACTTTTTTCTTAAATAGATAAGTACCTACCTAGGTATGTACTTTAGCTATTTGTGGAAGAATTCATAGTTGCATCAGACTTCTACATGTTCATCATAGCAGTTGTTATTATGTGATATTGGCATTTGATTTGGTTATAAACATCATGCTATCAATTTTTGTTCAATGTAGGTTTTACCATTCTGTTTATGAATGAACAATGCTGTAGGTACCTACATTTATTTTACTGAATCCTCATAGGTATCTAAAAACTAATTAATATATAAGTACGTGACTATATTAATCATTATCTAATAAATATTAACATACCGCTTTTCTTAAAAACAATCAATATTTTATTTATTTTAAGGCTTCATCCTCTTCAATTATCCTTTTGTAATGAGTTTGATAATAATATACTAACATTACTTTCCAGAAACAATAGAATTCCATGCAAATGATCTTGTAAGTGTGTATTTTAGCAATTCTTTTAATTCCAGCACAAATCAGAAAATTTTTTAATAACGACTGACGAGTAGTAAACAAACGTCAAATAATCAGAAATTCGAATTCGAAATTCCCCTAGACGTTTTCGATTTTAAGTTGGTTTTTTTGATTAAGCGTATTAAACGTGTGCTTACCAGCGCATTGTACGATGACGTCACGAAACTGATTTCCACAAAAAATTGAACGCTTCAATTTGACAAGTTTGACATTTCAAAAAATACAGAAATCAATAACCCCACATTCAACTTCTACAAGAATAACAAGATGATTTATCCCCACTCCTGAATACATTTTATTAGCGTTCTCAGAGGACGCTTGACGGCGTATTGAAGCGCATTCATATATGACGTCACTGCTTAACCAAGAAAAACTGCCCGCTTATAAGCATATCAATACGCTGAATAAAAAAAAACAGCTTTTATCTTATGTGAGTGAACTGATGAATTGAATGTTACCAGGTGTATTCGTTTGCTAGCTCTAAGTTCTCTCAGGGACAGTTTGTCTCTCTTCAACTCATATTACCTGTATTATTGTCGTCTCTCTCCAGTGCCCATATTGCAACTTAGAGTTAACAAACGAATAGAGAAGATAAAATTTCTACAACAACGGTTCATCAGATATGCATCATATCTGTTCATCAGATGTAGATGAAAACTTTTTTAAACTGATATTTTGTGCTGAAACTATAACTAAAGAAAATAATTATTATAGGAATCTAGCATACGAATAAATCTTTCATTCCTTATTCTTTTTTAATATAAATACAATAAGTTCAAATAATTATTATATTTTTAACTGCATGTAATATAACCAAAATCAGAAATCGTAAATACATGCAATAGATAATCAAACAATAACTAACCACAAGCATAGGTGGCTGAAATTGGTCTAAAGCTGAGTAGAAAGTTAACTCGTAGAAGATTATTTGCTATGACCGAGAAGAATTTTCAGGTAGGAAAATTACCTTTTTTTGAAATCGGCATTGAAGAACATCAACAGTGTCAGTAAAATGCGAAAAATAGGCAGTGAAGTAATCCATTGTTTTACGATTCTTTGTAGTTGGCGGGGGCGACAGATAAACGTCAACATAACTAGTGCAATGCTTGTGCCAAGCATAACTAGGTATCGTTTTCTAAATTATTCTTCTATACTAAACATTGCTTTAATTAATTAGGCACACAAACTGCATACAAATTGTACTAAGTATCACGATTAATATTGCTAAATAAATTACTTAAAAAATTAAGTTTATTCAAATTTTTTATTTCAACGATTTCTCGATTTAAAAAAAAAACTTAATGTGTCCCTCAGCACTAAAGTTCCTTTTTATCACTCATGTGGTTCATTTGCCTCGGCCCTACGGCCTTAATTAAAATTAACATTTACCATTTCGGTGAAATTGGGAGATCGCTTCCAGTCTTCTTTTCCCATAATTAAAATTACATTTACTTTTTATGGTGTTCTTGAAATATTAGGTGTGTAAAGAAATTACTTGACAGATCTTAAACTTCATATTCCTGAAATTACGTACATGTCATAAAATATTCGGTTTGTGTAAAATCGACATGAAAATAGAAGAATAGTTATCAACCATTGAAAATTTGATGAAAAGACAGATCGTCATTATCAAACGGTTAATCTATCAGTTAGATTTATCAGCTGGATAGCTGTCAGGAGTTTATCAATAAATGAAAAGACCGCCCCTAAATCTATTAAGCAACAAATTACATATCCCCTTACCAACTTCCAAATTAAACAAAACTGGTTTATTCCATATTTTGGAACTGTATTATTGTACAGCTTCACATCTAGAATGTGGCACGTGCTTGACTGCCAAATTCAGGTACAACATCAAATACAGGTGTACATGATGAAACAAAAAATAAGATAGAAGCCCAAAATACTAAAAAGCAAAATGGATTATGACATTGAACAGGTGTAATATGATTCCACATAATAATTATTTAATAAAAAGGACGATTCAAAAAAGCCGCCTGTACATGGTAGGCTACTACTCGAGTAGTTGGCGCCATTAGGCTGTTATGTCAGGGTTGTTGCCAACCATAGGTAAAGGAATAACTATCCTTATATATGTTTTGTGCGAATATGCTTTGTGTTTCGAAGCACACGCAAAATGTTCTACATACTTTAAATTAGAATATAACAGCTAGAGTTTGACGTAATCATGTGTATATGATTGATTAACCTATAGTAACCTTGTGTATAAAGTAATATAGATTTTCAACTGCTGTCAGTACAGAGGATCAGTGACAGATGTCATGTTGGATAATATGACGCGAATAATGAAAATTGACGAATATTGCAATTTTTGCGACTTTTACTATATATTAGACTACGAAAAGTTGCCTATAATATTAAGTAAAGCCGCAAAAATTGCAACGTTATTAAATTTTTATTAATCGCGATACATTATCCGGCACATCTGTTAATGATTATCTGTACTAACAACGGTTGAATAACTATATTACTTTATAAACAAGGCTGGGGCATGTTGGGGGGTGTTCTCTATATGAGAAACGCGAATCTGAACTTAGATTCCAAGAAAACCGAATCTGGCAGCCAGAAATAGCGAATTTATCGCGAAAATTGTACTTTCTCCAATATCCTCTTCGCAGTATAATATACATGTCGATTTGGTAACGATTCCTTACGTAACTGACTGTTTAGAAACTTTCATTAAAAATAAAAATTTCTGAGAAGGGAATGCTTAACTAGATACGAACAATTAATTATATTTTACGGAAACAACCTAATTATCTCAACCACCTTAGCAGATATTACGTATAAAAATATATCCGTCGCGATTTGGTAATAGTTATTTAAAAAGTCAAAATCGAAGTATTCTTTTAATTCTCAGCTGAATACTTTTCCCGATATCGACACCAAGACATTTTCTATTGGACTGAAATTTTGCTTGGGAGGTGTTCTCTACATGAGAAACTGGAATCTGAATTTAGATTCCCAGAAAACCGAATCTGGCAGCCAGAAATAGTGAATTTATAGCGAAAAGTGTATCTTCTCCAATATCCGCTTCGCAGTATAATACACATGTTCGATTTGGTAACGATTCCTTACGTTACTGACTGATTAGAAATTTTCATAAAGAAAAAATTTCTGAGCAGGGAATGCTTAACTAGATATGAACACTTAATTATATTCTTAGGAAAAAAACCTGATTATCTCGACCACCTTAGCAGATATCGTTCCGGGAATAGTTCCATTCGATTTTTCCGATCAAATTACGTATAAAAAGATATCCGACGCGATTCGGTAATAGTTATTTAAAAAGTCAAAATCGAAGCATTCTTTTAATTTTTAGCCGAATACTTTTCCCGATGTTGAGACCAAGACATTTTCTATCGGAATGAAATTTTGGTTGGGGGTGTTCTCTATATGAGAAACGCGAATCTGAACTTAGATCCAAGAAAACCGAATCTGGCAGCCAGAAATAGCGAATTTATCGCGAAAATTGTACTTTCTCCAATATCCTCTTCGCAGTATAATATACATGTTCGATTTGGTAACGATTCCTTACGTAACTGACTGATTAGAAACTTTCATAAAAAATGAAAATTTCTGAGAAGGGAATGCTTAACTAGATATGAACAATTAATTATATTTTACCGAAACAACCTAATTATCTCAACCACCTTAGCAGATATTACGTATAAAAAGATATCCGTCGCGATTTGGTAATAGTTATTTAAAAAGTCAAAATCGAAGTATTCTTTTAATTCTCAGCTGAATACTTTTCCCGATGTCGACACCAAGACATTTTCTATTGGACTGAAATTTTGGTTGAGGGGTGTTCTCTACATGAGAAACTGGAATCTAAATTTAGATTCCCAGAAAACCGAATCTGGCAGCCAGAAATAGTGAATTTATAGCGAAAATTGTATCTTCTCCAATATCCGCTTCGCAGTATAATACACATGTTCGATTTGGTAACGATTCCTTACGTAACTGACTGAATAGAAACTTTCATAAAGAATAAAAATTTCTGAGAAAGGAAAGCTTAAGAAGATATGAAAACTTAATTATATTTTTAGGGAAAAAACCTGATTATCTCAACCACCTTAGCAGATATCGTTTCGGGAATAGTTCCATTCGTTTTTTTCAGATCAAATTACGTATAAAAAGATATCCGTCGCGATTCGGTAATTGCTATTTAAAATGTCGAAATCGAAGTATTGTTTTAATTTCCAGTTGAATACTTTTCCCGATGTCGAGATCAAGACATTTCCTATCGGAATGAAATTTTGGTTGGGGGGTGTTCTCTATATGAGAAACGCGAATCCGACCTTAGATTCCAAGAAAACCGAATCTGGCAGTCAGAAATAGCGAATTTATCGCGAAAATTGTATCTTCTCCAATATCCCCTTCGCAGTATAATATACATGTTCGATTTGGTAACGATTCCTTACGTAACTGACTGATTAGAAACTTTCATAAAGAATAAAAATTTCTGAGAAGGGAATGCTTAACTGGATATGAACACTTAATTATATTTTTAAGGGAAAAACCTGATTATCTCGACCACCTTGACTTATATCGGTCCGGGATTAGTTCTATTCAATTTTTCAGATCAAATTACGTATAAAAAGATATCTGTCGCGATTCGGTAGTAGTTATTTAAAAAGTCAAAATCGAAGTATTCTTTTAATTCTCAGCTGAACACTTTTCCCGGTGTCGACACCAAGACATTTTCTATCGGAATGAAATTTTGGTTGGTGGGTGTTCTCTATATGAGAAACTCGAATCTGAACTTAGATTCCAAGAAAACCGAATCTGGCAGCCAGAAATAGCGAATTTATAGCGAAAATTGTATCTTCTTCCATATCCTTTTCGCAGTATAATATACATGTTCGATTTGGTAACGATTCCCTACGTAACTGACTGATTAGAAATACTCATAAAGAATAAAAATTTCTGAGAAGGGAATGCTTAACTTGATATGAACACTTAATTATATTTTTAAGGGAAAAACCTGATTATCTCGACCACCTTGGCTTATATCGGTCCGGGAATAGTCCCATTCAATTTTTCAGATCAAATTATGTATAAAAAGATATCCGTCGCGATTCGGTAATTGCTATTTAAAATGTCGAAATCGAAGTATTCTTTTAATTTCTAGCTGAATACTTTTCCGATGTCGAGACCAAGACATTTTCTATTGGAATGAAATTTTGGTTGGGGGGTGTTCTCAATATGAGAAACGCGAATCCGAACATAGATTCCAAGCAAACCGAATCTGGCAGCCAGAAATAGTGAATTTATCGCGAAAATCGTATCTTCTCCATTATCCTCTTCGCAATATAATATACATGTTCGATTTGGTAACGATTCCTTACGTAACTGACTGATTAGAAACTTTCATAAAGAATAAAAGTTTCTGAGAAGGGAATGCTTAACTAGATATGAACACTTAATTATATAACGTAGGTAGGTTGATCCCATATGAGTAATTATTCATGATAAATCAAATAGAAAAATTCTCATAAAATTCCTTTATTAATGTGACCGGTTTCGTGAACAAATTAATTACTTCACATCATCAGACACAGGAATTTTTATAAATAAAAAACCAGGGTCGTCAAATTAAAATTAAAATAATTTTGCAACATAGTCAAATAAACAGTAAATGTAAGATATAAAATTTTTTGGTATCTAATTAACTTTTAATAAAAATTTCTAAAATTTAACGTGATTGTTCTTTTAAACACATACATACGTATGTATGTGTTTAAAAGAACAAGCACGTTAAATTTTAGAAATTTTTATTAAAAAGTTAATTAGATACCAAAAAATTTTATATCTTACATTTACTGTTTATTTGACTATGTTGCAAAACTATTTTAATTTTAATTTGACGACCCTGGTTTTTTATTAATAAAAAATTCCTGTGTCTGATGATGTGAAGTAATTAATTTGTTCACGAAACCGGTCACATTAATAAAGGAATTTTATGAGAATTTTTCTATTTGATTTATCATGAACTTAATTATATTTTTAAGGGAAAAACCTGATTATCTCGACCACCTTAGCTTATATCGGTCCGGGAATAGTTCCATTCAATTTTTCAGATCAAATTACGTATAAAAAAGATATCCGTCGCGATTCGGTAATTGCTATCTAAAAAGTGAAAATCGAAGTATTCTTTCAATTCTCAGCTGAATACTTTTCCCGATGTCGAGACCAAGACATTTTCTATCGGAATGAAATTTTGGTTAGGGGATGTTCTCTTTGAGAAACGCGAATCCGACTTAGTTCCAAGAAAACTGAATCTGGCAGCCAGAAATAGCGAATTTATCGCAAAAATTGTATCTTCTCCAATATTCTCTTCGCAATATAATATACATGTTCGATTTGGTAACGTCCTTACGTAACTGACTGATTAGAAACTTTCATAAAAATAAAAATTTCTGAGAAGGGAATGCTTAACAATTGAAACTAATATTTTTAGGGAAAAAACCTGATTATCTCAACCACCTTAGCAAATATCGTTTTGGGAATAGTTCCATTCGATTTTTCAGATCAAATTACGTATAGAAAGATATCCGTCGCGATTCGGTAATTGCTATTTAAAAAGTGAAAAATCGAAGTATTCTTTTAATTTTTCAGCTGAATAATTTTTCTGACGTCGAGACCAAGACATATTCTATCGAAATGAAATTTTGGTTGAGGGGTGTTCTCTATATGAGAAACGCGAATCTAAACTTAGATCCCAAAAACCGAATCTGGCAGCCAGAAATAGCGAATTTATCGCGAAAATTGTATCTTCTCCATTATCCTCTTCGCAATATAATATACATGTTCGATTTGGTAACGATTCCTTACGTAACTGACTTTAGAAACTTTCATAAAGAATAAAAGTTTCTGAGAAGGGAATGCTTAACTAGATATGAACACTTAATTATATTTTTAAGGGAAAAACCTGATTATCTCGACCACCTTAGCTTATATCGGTCCGGGAATAGTTCCATTCAATTTTTCAGATCAAATTACGTATAAAAAGATATCCGTCGCGATTCGGTAATTGCTATCTAAAAAGTGAAAATCGAAGTATTCTTTCAATTCTCAGCTGAATACTTTTCCCGATGTCGAGACCAAGACATTTTCTATCGGAATGAAATTTTGGTTAGGGGATGTTCTCTATATGAGAAACGCGAATCCGAACTTAGATTCCAAGAAAACCGAATCTGGCAGCCAGAAATAGCGAATTTATCGCAAAAATTGTATCTTCTCCAATATTCTCTTCGCAATATAATATACATGTTCGATTTGGTAACGATTCCTTACGTAACTGACTGATTAGAAACTTTCATAAAGAATAAAAATTTCTGAGAAGGGAATGCTTAACTAGATATGAACACTTAATTATATTTTTAGGGAAAAAACCTGATTATCTCAACCACCTTAGCAAATATCGTTTCGGGAATAGTTCCATTCGATTTTTCAGATCAAATTACGTATAGAAAGATATCCGTCGCGATTCGGTAATTGCTATTTAAAAAGTGAAAATCGAAGTACTCTTTTAATTTTCAGCTGAATAATTTTTCTGATGTCGAGACCAAGACATATTCTATCGAAATGAAATTTTGGTTGAGGGGTGTTCTCTATATGAGAAACGCGAATCTGAACTTAGATTCCAAGAAAACCGAATCTGGCAGCCAGAAATAGCGAATTTATCGCGAAAATTGTATCTTCTCCATTATCCTCTTCGCAATATAATATACATGTTGGATTTGGTAACGATTCCTTACGTAACTGACTGATTAGAAACTTTCATAAAGAATAAAAGTTTCTGATTAGGGAATGCTTAACTAGATATGAACACTTAATTATATTTTTAAGGGAAAAACCTGATTATCTCGACCACCTTAGCTTATATCGGTCCGGGAATAGTTCCATTCAATTTTTCAGATCAAATTACGTATAAAAAGATATCCGTCGCGATTCGGTAATTGCTATTTAAAAAGTGAAAATCGAAGTATTCTTTTAATTCTCAGCTGAATACTTTTCCCGATGTCGAGACCAAGACATTTTCTATCTGAATGAAAATTTGGTTAGGGGGTGTTCTCTATATGAGAAACGCGAATACGAACTTAGATTCCAAGAAAACCGAATCTGGCAGCCAGAAATAGCGAATTTATCGCAAAAATTGTATCTTCTCCAATATTCTCTTCGCAATATAATATACATGTTCGATTTGGTAACGATTCCTTACGTAACTGACTGATGAGAAACTTTCATAAAGAATAAAAGTTTCTGAGAAGGGAATGCTTAACTAGATATGAACACTTAATTATATTAAAAAAAAAAAATGGAACTATTCCCTGTCCGGGAAAGATATGAAAACTTAATTATATTTTTAGGGAAAAAACCTGATTATCTCAACCACCTTAGTAGATATCGTTTCGGGAATAGTTCCATTCGAATTTTCAGATCAAATTACGTATAAAAAGATATCCGTCGCGATTCGGTAATTGCCATTTAAAATGTCGAAATCGAAGTATTCTTTTAATTTCCAGCTGAATACTTTTCCCGATGTCGAGACCAAGACATTTTCTATCGGAATGAAATTTTGGTTGGGGGGTGTTCTCAATATGAGAAACGCGAATCCGGACATAGATTCCAAGCAAACCGAATCTGGCAGCCAGAAATAGTGAATTTATCGCGAAAATCGTATCTTCTCCATTATCCTCTTCGCAATATAATATACATGTTCGATTTGGTAACGATTCCTTACGTAACTGACTGATTAGAAACTTTCATAAAGAATAAAAGTTTCTGAGAAGGGAATGCTTAACTAGATATGAACACTTAATTATATTTTTTAGGGAGAAACCTGATTATCTCGACCACCTTAGCTTATATCGGTCCGGGAATAGTTCCATTCAATTTTTCAGATCAAATTACGTATAAAAAGATATCCGTCGCGATTCGGTAATTGCTATTTAAAAAGTGAAAATCGAAGTATTCTTTTAATTCTCAGCTGAATACTTTTCCCGATGTCGAGACCAAGACATTTTCTATCGGAATGAAATTTTGATTAGGGGGGTGTTCTCTATATGAGAAACGCGAATCCGAATTTAGATTCCAAGAAAACCGAATCTGGCAGCCAGAAATAGCGAATTTATCGCGAAAATTATATCTTCTCCATTATCCTCTTCGCAATATAATATACATGTTCGATTTGGTAACGATTCCTTACGTAATTGACTGATTAGAAACTTTCATAAAGAATAAAAGTTTCTGAGAAGGGAATGCTTAACTAGATATGAACACTTAATTATATTTTTAGGGAAAAAACCTGATTATCTCGACCACCTTAGCAAATATCGTTTCGGGAATAGTTCCATTCGATTTTTCAGATCAAATTACGTATAAAAAGATATCCGTCGCGATTCGGTAATTGCTATTTAAAAAGTGAAAATCGAAGTATTCTTTTAATTTTCAGCTGAATAATTTTTCGGATGTCGAGACCAAGACATATTCTATCGAAATGAAATTTTGGTTGGGGGGTGTTCTCTATATGAGAAACGTGAATCTGAACTTAGATTCCACGAAAACCGAATCTGGCAGCCAGAAATAGCGAATTTATCGCGAAAATTGTATCTTCTCCATTATCCTCTTCGCAATATAATATACATGTTCGATTTGGTAACGATTCCTTACGTAACTGACTGATTAGAAACTTTCATAAAGAATAAAAGTTTCTGAGAAGGGAATGCTTAACTAGATATGAACACTTAATTATATTTTTAAGGGAAAATCCTGATTATCTCGACCACCTTAGCTTATATCGGTCCGGGAATAGTTCCATTCAATTTTTCAGATCAAATTACATATAGAAAGATATCCGTCGCGATTTGGTAATAGTTATTTAAAAAGTCAAAATCGAAGTAATCTTTTAATTTTCAGCTGAATACTTTTTCCGATGTCGAGACCAAGACATATTCTATCGAAATGAAATTTTGGTTGGGGGGTGTTCTCTATATGAGAAACGCGAATCTGAACTTAGATTCCAAGAAAACCGAATCTGGCAGCCAGAAATAGCGAATTTATAGTGAAAATTGTACCTTCTCCAATATCCTCTTCGCAGTATAATATACATGTTCGATTTGGTAACGATTCCTTACGTAACTGACTGATTAGAAACTTTCATAAAGAATAAAAATTTCTGAGAAGGGAATGCTTAACTAGATATGAACACTTAATTATATTTTTAGGGAAAAAAACTGATTATCTCTACCACCTTATCAGATATCGTTCCGGGAATAGTTCCATTCGATTTTTCAGATCAAATTACGTATAAAAAGATATCCGTCGCGATTCGGTAATAGTTTTTAAAAAGTCAAAATCGAAGCAATCTTTTCATTTTCAGCTGAATACTTTTCCCGATGTCGAGACCAAGACATTTTCTATCGAAACAAAATTTTGGTTGGGGGGTGTTCTCTATATGAGAAACGCGAATCTGAACTTAGATTCCAAGAAAACCGAATCTGGCAGTCAGCAATAGTGAATTTATCGCGAAAATTGTACCGGACCCAGTTTAAACCCTAAAACGAGTTTAAACCCCCAGTGGGTTTAAACCTAACGCACAATGCACACTGTGATTAATGTTAATATTCTGTAAACAGTTTTCATCTGTCTGATGAACAGGTGTTATGTAGATCTGATGAACAGTTGAAGGAATATTCTTTTATCTTGTCTTTTCCTTTGTTAGCACTAAGTGACAATAGGGACAGTAGAGAGAGATGACAATAATAGATAATATGAGTCGAAGAGAGACCATCTGACTGGGACAACTTTGGGCTAACAAATGAATAAAAATAAGGGCCGGTCTTTTCACCTCGAATATGTTACTGTTAACTAAGTAGAAGAATAGATTTTACTTCAACAATTTATTTATTCTGCATTCACATTATAATCACCTACTTAGTTAACAGTAACTTATTCAGAGGTGAAAAGACCGATCCTAAACCTTTCTCATTCAACAGTTCACAGTTCAATGAGTTGAGTTATTATGAGTTAGATTGGCACACATGTAAGGTGGAGACTAGGGGAATTTCGAATTCGAATTTCTTATTTGACATTTCATGTTTGTCTTATAAATACTCGTCCTTGGCATTTTTTTTGAAATGTGCGGACTTAGAAGAATTGCCAATATGCACACTTACAGGATCATTTGCTGGAAAATAGTGTTAGTATATTAAATCCATTACAAAAACGGTATGTTAATATTTATTAGATTATGATTAATATAGTAACAGTACTTATATAATAATTAATTTATAGGTATGAGGCTTAGACAACTTATCTAAGGTATGAGGATTCAGTAAATGTACATTGTTCGTTCATAAACAGAATGTCAAAACCAACATTGAATAAAAATTTAAAACATGATGTTTATAACTAAATCAAACGCTATCACATAGGTAACAACAACTTATATGATGAACACGCCTGATGCAAATATGAATTTTCCCACAAACAGTTAAAGTACATAATTCCGTAGGTATATTTACCTACTTAGAAAATAAAAGTTATTCTGTCAAGTTGTAATGGAAACGAGTGTTTGTTTGCTCTAAATACACATATTTATAAAAAGTTGTTTTATTTACTTTTAGATTATCTAATTAAATCATTAAGTGAAAAAGTAAAGGTAAATGAAAAGGCGAGTTATTTTGATTCCTTATTTAATAATTATTTTAACCTCAGGTATATAGTACCTCGTCTACCCAAACATTAATTTATTTAACGAGATATAAACGTAATATTCAGGTACACTGATAAAAAAGTAATCTGAAAGAATAAAACTCCTATCGCAGGCTTTGGCAAAATAAGGTCTATTTAGTTATTCTACTAATGAAATTACTGAAATAAATTTATTGTGAGAATAAGTAAGTATAGCATTACAACTTAGGTTACAGTTTTATATGAAATCACTCTTGAAATGTATACTACAAACTCCATAACTTTTATATACATACAGCTGACGAATTTAAATTCATATATCTTCTCTTCCACAAGGTAATTTTCATTGCGGCACACAAGATTTGTTTGAGATTTCAAATCTGAAAAATCTAATATTTTACATGCAGCAAATTTCACTAAAAATTAGCACACTTCTTAACTGAACTCCAATACCTAGTTATAAAATAATACATTCTACTTAGTAAAGCATGCAAAAATCACAAGAAAAAAAATATGTAATTGTAAAAAAAAGCTAAAAAATGCAATGTTCTCTAACTGGAGTATTTTAAATGTAATAAAGTTAGTAAACTCATTAAAGGATTATTCTTTTCAGACCTGATATGAGTTTGTGACTGTAACCTACAATATTTGGGTTATTTTTTATCTAAAATAAATTTAAAATATACAGCAGATTGAAATAGGTAAGTGGTATTAAGTATAATACATATATCATAAATATATACCTGATTTTTCTTGACTATAAAACAAAATTTGTTTTCCTTTGACATTTTTTACTTTAGGTATAAATGATAAATGTACATACCTACTTACCCATTTCAATTTGTTATATTCATTTTAATATTAAGTAGATCAAAAAGAAAATGAAATAGTGTAGATTACAGTCGCAAATGCACACCTGAAAATAATATTACTATTGTATTAAGTTTAGCAGCTTTATTATACTACAATACGTTAATAATTGTTTTTAATGTTTAACTTGTTTTAATTAGATAACTTATAATAACAATTTTTGTTCTGTTTCCTAAGCATTTTGCTTTATAAAATTTGAGGTTATTACTTATTATTAACATTAACAAATATATCAGACACTGCCAGAGAGAATTTGCTTGTCTATGGTATGGAGTGTAGAGAAGGAGAAACGTCTCCGTGTTAAAAAAATGTGATCGGATATTCGATGGAAGAATAGGTGGCGCTGATTTACAGGAGGTATTCTACGTGATTTTGTTGTTACTATTTTTATTATTTTTTTACGCTGTATAATTCTTTTCAACACCTGCATAATATTATGTTTTCGTTAGTTTATAGAATCTGAAGCTAGTTTCAGAGATATAGTAAGTGTTTAACTTCAGACTCAATCCCATAATACGATCAGCGCCACATCTCAAACCTTACAGAATTCAGACCACATTTTGAACGTACCGTCCATAAGAGACGTTCCTCCTTCTCTACACTCCATAGTCTATGGGCACTGCTGTCAAGTCTGTCAACCTGAGAGTATAAAAACAACACTCTCAGCTATCAACCTTTCTTTTGACCTGAGAAATCGGATCATGATAAAAGGACCAATAGTAATAAAGTATCTGTAAATTACTCAACTCCTATTGGTTGTTTTTCGGATCATAACGAGTTTTGATCCGAGATTACTGCGATTAGTGTCGAAAGAAAGCGGTTAACCCAGTATTGAATAGTCTGTCAGTACTGGCTCCAACAATTATTTGGGCACTGCTGAGGAGTTTCATACTTTAAAATGTAAATCACATATTTTTAATAAAGTTTTAAAGTATAGGTAAGTGTATAGAGGGTATACTTCATTCAATATTCCTTTCATAATTAAAGCTTGTGCAGAGTGGCTCAAACAATCCCTATCATAGATATACAACCTGGTTCTAAAATAAAAACATGTTCCTGACTGTTGGAAAAATGTCTTAATGACGCCGTTTACAAGTCAGGAAATGAGCAAGAAATAGTTGATTATAGACCAATAGCCGTGTTATCAGTTGTTGCAAAAGTTTTCGAACATTCTGTATAATAGAGTAAAGGTTCGTGTCATGTGTCACCTTACATAACGGAATGGCTTCGTGGCTTCAGAGAACAGAATAATTGAAATTATGTAGTGGAAATACCCCTTTGGGTCGAATAAAATAATTTAAAAACAAATTAAGCTCCTCTTCTTGGTAAAAGTTAAGATGTAGAGTGTAATGAAAAATAATATTAACTGAAAATTTTTTGCTAATTATTATTTACTAACTTTTACAAATCTTTGCCAGAGAACAGAATAATTGAAATTACATAGTGGAAATACCCCTTAGGGTCGAATGAAATAATTTAAAAACAAATTAAGCTCCTCTTCTTGGTAAGTTAAAATATAGAGTGGAATGAAAAATAATATTAACTGAAAATTTTTTGCTAATTATTATTTACTAACTTTTACAAATCTTAGCCATTCATGTTTATTACATTGGGGTTTACAAGTTTCCTTACTTTGGATTCTTTAAATGTGTTGGCTACCCTGATGACGAAATGCAAGCAGAGACACGTGTAGGTAGATATTTTAAAGTTTTTTAAAGTGAGTGTCAACTGGTGAGTACCTTGTGTTTTATTTATTTTTGGTTTTACTAGATAGAATAGTTGAAATTAAAAATAACGTTATTGAGTCAG
This sequence comes from Rhamnusium bicolor, assembly GCA_029963845.1. Classification (NCBI taxonomy): domain Eukaryota; kingdom Metazoa; phylum Arthropoda; class Insecta; order Coleoptera; family Cerambycidae; genus Rhamnusium; species Rhamnusium bicolor. The sequence goes on from JANEYF010004945.1 coordinate 449,649, forward strand.
TTGTACTGAACATAATGTGCATATTATCTTTTTTGTAATCCAAGTTTCAGCGTTTTGGCAAATAGCCGGGAAAATAATTGTTTAAAAAGATATATGTTATACTTATCTGTGATAAGATATGTAAAAGTTAGTAAATAATAATTAGCAAAAAAATTTTCAGTTAATATTATTTTTCATTCCACTCTATATTTTAACTTTTACTAAGAAGAGGAGCTTAATTTGTTTTTAATTATTATACTTTAGAACCTACAACTACTGTAGGACAGGCTTTAGGATAAGATAATCCGTGTATGTAAAATTTTTTTATTTATATATTATATATATATATATATATTTTGTTACAATGTATAACATTGTCATTTATTTTTAGGCTTTATATACTACTTTATTTTTTATTACTTTATATATTGAAATAAATGTAGTTAATGGTTTTGTAATTATTATGGTTAATAAATAAATGGTGTAGTATTAGTAACTAGAGTAAGTGGAGTTACTCCAGTTTAGGAGCGGACAGTGGGCAGCAGTGAGAGAAGAACACTGACATTCGAGCGGGGAAAGAGATGTCGGTTGTTTTTAGTAGTAGTTACAAAAATAATTGTATATAAATAATAAATATTGTAAATAGTAATACAGTGTTGTTAATAAATAAAACAAAGAATAGTACAAATGGAAACGTGTTTTATTATTTCATTGTATTTTATATGTTTGTGCAAAACTAGTATTTAACAGCTAACACAATTTCTTGTAACAAAAATTGTATTTGCTGCTTATAAATTGAAGATATTCTCCAATTTATGAAATTAGTGTTTAAGCAGTATAAGTGAATTTTTATTACAAGAAATTGTCAACGGGTTTTGTAGAAACCATAATTTAATAGTGCGCTTTAAAAAACAAACTCTTACATTTAGTATCTGGTACTCAAATAGTTCTAAATCTTATTCAAATTTTATTATTTTTCTTATCTGTATATTTATTATTTTTGTTGCGTGTTTTAAATGAAATTAACATTTTCTCTGATTATATTAAATTTGTTAACATAACTTATATTGTTAAGTAATTCATTATATTTATCCACTGTATTTGTTTTGTATATTAGGTTTCCTATTTCAATTACGAAAAATGTATGTTTTGATGTTAGTAAAAGAATTTTTACTGTGTTATAAAATTTGTGAAACGTGAAACTTTGCAGTTTGTACACGATCACTGTGTGACACATATGGCCCAATTTTAATAGGAAGTTTTTCTACAGTGCTTACTTTATACATCTACCAAATTTGAAATCAAAATTTTAATTCTAAAAGTTATCGTGTTTATACACAAACTGTTTTCGATATTTCACATCAGGGTGTTGTGAAAAACATTTCTGTACAACTTTTTTCCAGCACCCAGTAAACATTTTTGCTTGGTTCTAACATTTCTATTTGACTTCGTCAAATAAATGTAATAACCGTAACAAATTACTGATAATAACAAAGTACTTGTTTTATCTTCAATCAAAATTTATGTTTTTTTTTTACAAGTTGCCAGTTGCAAGTACCAGAAAGGTATATCGTATATATACAAAAAGGAAAATAAAAATACTTTTAAAACGTTAGTTTTTATTATAAAACAAATAAACTAGAAGTTATAATGTACACACAAGTATACATTAAAAAAAAATAAAGCAACTTAAAACTATTAATTTTTAGCTATGAAAAAGATTGCAAACGTTTTTTTATCAGTATGTTGGGGTGAATAATTAGGAAAACTGAACATATTTAGTAGCCACAGGAATTAAAATAGGGAAATATTTGGTAATAATTGTTAGGTAGACAAAGGATATTGGCAGTTTAAAAAAAATAAAATTTAACCTATCTCAGTAATCTCACCACTAAATAAATAATATTGCACAATTCTAGACTAGCTGGGACAAAGGGTGCTAATTTATTTATTCTAGTTCTTATTTGGAAAGTATAAAACTATTACAGTATTTTAGTTTACCATGAACACGTAAATAACTTCACTCGCACATTTTGCCTAACTAATTTGGCATCATTTCAAAATGATTAAAACTTAATTTTAATCATTTTCTGATGATGACGGCAACTGGGTCTAATAATAAAATGTACATTAAGAGTAGTACACCAGATTTGGTGTTCTAATTTAGTGCTAGTGCTACTTTAAAGTTTCCAACCCTCTTTAAGAATAAATAAAAAAAATTATATTCGTACTTCAATAAATCTACAGTAACTTTTAAATGAATGTCGTATAAATACTGGTATAGGTCCTGTTCAGTTTATAAAAATTGGAGACCACAACCAGTAATGCAGTCATGCATTCGACCTGCCATTTACATTAAACGATAGGCTACTTGGCATTTTAAATTTGTACTCTTCTATTATAGTAATATCTTAAATTCTAATAAGATTGACTTAAGATATGAGACCTAAAAAATAAAATATGAAATACAATAAAGAATAAAATAATTATTTTCCCTCCACAAGTAATTACTGTTTTAAGAAGCATTTTAGAAAATGAATTTGCTAGTAAAATATGAGATTACTGATGGTTAGTCTATGTGATAAACAATTTAAAATAAAATGAGTTTATTTGCTATGATCAATAACTCGACTGTTTCACATCTAAGAAAACATCTTTTGAAGTATGGTCATCTACATTTGAACGTTTTGTTGAGTAGCCTAAAAAAAAAAAAACAATTTAAACTTTTCTTAATTTTATTTAGAATTTGCTCTGCCACAGAAAAATATTTATATTAGCAAAGCCAATGTTTAATAGACCAGAAAAGTGTGACGTTTCATCCCCACACTTAATGTTCTCATACCTTATTAATGGTGAGTTTATCAAACATATATTTTAAATTTTCTTTCTTAATTACTAATATTAATTAGCAGGAAAGTTTCCTTTATTTTATAAGAAAAGTTTACCAAAAAGTGTAACAGAACTGTCAGAAAAGAATTTAGAAATTATTAAATTTTACTATGAACGCGTCCTGCCCGAGACATGGTAGTAACTTGTTTTATCTCATCATCTCAGACAGGAACTGCCGCACGGGACATCATTTGTTATTATTTTAGTGAGGTTAGGTATATTTTATTACATTACATTTTTTATTCCAATTATTCCTCTAGTTTGGACTGATTTTGTGTTCCACTATAATAAAAATGGCATAGAAACGTGATACAAAATTTTCTATTATGAAGTTAATTAGCCGTGGAGAAAATGATGCTGAATCGGGTCATATAACAAATGTGATTTTACACTTGTTGAAAGTAAGAAAGTGGGAATTTAACAAAAAATCGACACCAAACTCGCGAAAACCAAATAAATGAATATAGTAATCTCATTTTATCAAACGTTGCATGTCACTCCTGGGGATGTGACGTCAGTTCGTACTACGTTTACATAGTGATGGTTTTAAAGTAACTTAAAATATGTTTTGAAAACTTGAATTTGCATATAAATACTTTAAAATGCAACTTTTTAAAAAAAATTTTGGTATGAGATCGTAAAAATTAAATTGACCTGGTACTTACTATTATTAAAATGTAAAATAATTTAAGTAACAAGCAGTGGTGGCAGTACACCATGTAAACAAAGTTAATCGGGCATGTGGCATAATACCAATATAAGCGCTCCATAGTTTGTACACAGAATCGCATTCGCCTAATAGAGTTGGTACATTATGACATCAACATGTTTGCAGTAATGCCGTGCAACACTGAATATAATGGGATTACTTTAACTCAGTTATCTACTCTGAATATTTGAATTTACGAATAGCAAAAACCTTAATTGATTAAAATTTATTCTACTGCTGATTTTTTTGTCATCACTTTGACATAGTGAGTTTTGTAACTACACTGTTATTCGTTTTTATGAATTAAAACAAGTAAAGCAACTTTAGAAATTCACCATTGATTTCGCCCCTTAAAGCAAAAGTAAATTTGGAAAGTTATAAAATGAAGTTGGAAACCAAATCAAATTTTACCTTGCAAGGTGTCGTCACAACTTTTGACGTCTATTACTGTAAATGTAAAAAGTAACCTGGCGTTATTTTTAAGAAACACATTAGAAATTGGATTACCAATGTCTACTAAAGTATCCCAAGAATCTAGTCTAGTCCTTCTAAATATTTATAGTCATGTTGTAGATGACTGCGTAATACTTCTTTGGTCTTCCCTGTAAATTCAGGAACGGTATCTATAGCATGTAGCAACTCACCACTGGGCGGGTACGATTTAGTTTCATAGTAGTGTTTGAAATACTGTCTACATTTTTCTTTAATTGGTGTAGACCAGCCACCCTTTTTAGTCCGTTTATCTGGAAAATAAAAACAAAACTTTTAAAAACTAGATGGTATTATAATTTGTCAGTAAGGATTGATTATGATTACCTATTTAATCCTATTAAAGTAACAAAAAATCCCCTGCAATTGTTTAATTTAGCTAAATAATAAAATTACCATTACGCTTTATTTCAGCGATAATCCAACTTCGAAGTTGTTGTGGCGACCTCTTAGATACCGAAGGATTTTCAAAGATTATATCTTGGCATTCTAGCAAAGACGGAACTACTTTTTTTTTAAATACCATCCCAAACATCGTCTTATTGTTTGCCTCTCTGGTGTTCTCCATGTTCTTTTGGTTTTAAATAAAGGTGATGTTCGGAATAGTCTTATTCGGGATTTATGTTGAAATCTCGGTGATTCGTTTGTTTCTTCAATAATAGGAGATAGATCTTCACAGTGGTTCTCATGTTCCATGCTGTTTTTATTTTCCCGGGATGGTCCGGCACTTTCTACATCAACTATTCTCATGCTGCCATCATTTTGCCTTGACAGTTCCGTTGTCGTCACATAGGATAATGTTGGTTCAGGAGGCATGGAGGGTATTGTAATTTGAGCTGGATTAGAGAGTGATGGTGATAGTATGGAATCAGAGTTTATTCCACCTACCGCCTCCGTTAACACTTTTCCCATTTTTACAATATCTGTGAGGGCCAACCTCTGTTTGTAGATATTATTATGAATTTCAAATGCATGTCCCATGAAATCACTAATTACAAGCTGCTCTCCTTTAGCAAGAGTAGAGGTGGTTGTAGCCAAATGCTTCCTCAATTTAGTCGCATTCAATGTACTTGCTGGTAATTTCATCTGATGGCAAAATTTTTTAAGTGCCAAATCTGCTTTGAAATATGGACATCGAGAACCTTCTGGAGTACCAAAAATGTATATATTATCATCTGCTACCTTGGCGTCCTTTCTATATTTTAATATTATTTTTATTGCATCCATATTCGTTTTAGAAACTAAAGTTGGTGCCGGTTTATTCAATTTCCCTCTTGTTATATAGCGTCCAAAAGTAGAGGCATATTTTTTTTCTGACTCACTTAGTTTCGACATATTCTCATTATCAACAGACTGAAGGTTCTCGTACTCTATAATTTGAGACTTTTCCACGTCTCCAGGCCGTTTTCTGTTAAATATCATTATCTGTACCAGCGTTAATTTTGACAATGTAATCCAAGAATTAATATTAAAACCAGATTCTAAATCATTTAGGCTTTTGTCAATTTCCAATCTGAGCAAGTCAAATAATTTGTTGACTTCATTAGTCTGTGGCAATACATCTAGTTTGCTTCTTTGGTGTTGTGTTCTGTTCTCTCCTGCAACCTTGGTAATCATTGCATTTTGACTGTGTTCCATTAAAAATATGAAGTTTTGAATTAGTTTTCGCAGATCATCGTCTTTATTCTTAATACTGGTACACTGGATAAACTTAGCAACATGTACTACTAGTGTACAAGATTGGGACGCTGTACTCGGAGCTTTATACTTGCCACATGACAATCCAGCCAAGTTATGAATGGCCTTCACTAAATCATCAAAGTGAGCTGGATCAAATATACTTTTCACATCCTTAATAGAGGGATTAATTTTCTTAATGTGCAGAAATATTCTTGATATATGTCTTATCCGGTTACGGATCATTTTATGGTGATGACTGCTCATGCCGTATTTAGTAACGAGCATGTTGGCAAAACTAACAACAGTTTCATCATATGCTATTGCCCTAGTTACTATATCATTGTTCATTTTAGGAAAAATTTCATATTTGAGTATGTCACATGCTTCCGGATGTATCATTGGTAATACTTCCCTACTTTTAACTTGCAGTTTTTTTGTGCCACTTTGGTCATATGAATTACAATATAATCTTACGTGGTTTCTTAGGTTAATTTTGGAATAGTAGCCCTTACAATATGGGCAGGGTACAAAACTAATGTTACGATTATTAACGCATCGTCTGATGGTTATAGCTTCAGAAGGATTTATTTTGTTATGCTCAAAATCTCCTTTTTTCTGAATTTCTGCAAAAGCTTGCCTTCTTTCTAGTGAACCTATAAATTATATTTTATTGAAATAATATAGGATATGGAACACCTGTCATATTACAGAAATAATGTCACATGCGCTGTTATTAATAGAGTTTAAGTATCTTAGTCAAAGGCTGCATTCACACTGGATGGAACCAAGGAACGGCAGATTTATTTCGACCAATCGGAGGGCAGGTCTGCTCTGCCACAGTAGTCGAGGGTTGTTACGCTAAAAGATAACTTAAGTTTTTGCTGAATTGTTCTGGCATACTCAGGCGTACATAACCTATGCGAACTAAATACAATTTTAATATTTTCTTTTGCAGCTCTACTTTTTGAAAACTTATTATTGCATCTTCTCCTTTGAACTGAAAGGGCACTTATACCTAATAAACGTGTTTGAATATATTCATTCATTTCATAGTTTTATTAGGTTAGGTGCTATTAATGTGCATTCCGCTTAATCTGCTGTGTTATAAAGAAACTATTTTAGAGCCACACTTCTCGAGTTCATTTTATTCTGCTGTTCCATCCAATGTGAATTCAACTTCACAATATTTCGTTCATCACATTTACTGTAAGAAAGTTATGCATGCAATAATTTAGCCCGAAGATATGTTTATTTTGAGCAGTCCTTTTAGTTCATATCTTCGTAATTTCTGATTTAATAATTTTTTAACCCCAACAAGCTAATGAAAATACAATTTGTTATCGATTGCTAAGCATTCCATACTCAAACTTCTTACTGAGAATTGTGAAACTTATTTTCAACTTTATATACAAGTTTTTAAAACTATCAATAACTCTAATTAAGATTTTCAATCTTGACTCAAAATTTAGGCATTGATGCAATGTTTTATATACAGCAAGTCCATAAAGTATTGTACAAATTCACGTTCTGCTAGAATCATTATATTAATGAAAAATCCCGACAGGTTAATTTTTTTGTCCTAATTGTGAATAGTTTGTAATGCTAATTCGATGTACTTTCGGCATATTTAGAAAAAAATTAATGTTTTATTTCAAAAACATTCGAAGATCTCATAACACAGACATTGACCACCCTGTATTTTGATGTTAACTTCAACTTTCCACATATTTTGGAAAAATTGTGTTCCATTTAAAAAATATTCAATGAAGTCATAACTCAAAAATGAACCAATCTGTAAGTTGGAGTTCAAAATATGCTCAATTAGGATCAAAATTTGACCTGCCCTTGGATTTTCCTTAAAATAATTATTCTAACTACAAATGATTTTTTGCATTACTTTATGTACTCACTATATCTGTGGAAATTATTTGCAAAGTTGCTAATGTTCTATATAGCTAGTGGGTATCCAGAAATGATAATGTTTGAGTTTTGATTACCTTTTGTCAAAGCCATGATTCTTTTGACTTCATCCACATCCTTGTGTCTTCGTTCGAGGTGCCTAGCCAATTTTGTATGTGCTGTTCCACAATAAATACAGTTATGTAATTTAGTAGACTTTATTTTTCCTTCACTGGCCTGATTTTCTGTAAAATATATTAGGAAGAAATAGTTATATAATTATTTTCTATATATATTTATTTGTGGCATTTTGTAGCAGTTTTTCTTCTTCTTTCTTTGGTAATTAAGGCACTGTTTTAAAAAATATTTAAAGTTATTGAATAAACCTCGTTTCTAAGGATGGGTAACTAGCTTTTACAATAATCTTTCTTCTAATATAAAGAGTAGTCTGAAACACATTTATCCCCATTTAACAAAATAAAATGGCAGACTCCTTTAGCTGGTTACCTATCCTTAGAAACGAGGGTAAGTAGAAATAATATCAATATAATTTAGTCTCATGTGTCTATGGAAATATATAAACAGAACAGTTATATTGACATTTATGGGAATTTAACCTAGCTTTGACAACGGAAACAGATTGTTTTCTAAAACGTTAGCCGCTTTATTTAAAACATTGTTATTGTTAATTTCTTTCTTTTTTTAGGCGAGACATTTTCTGGAGAAGCAAAAATTATTTTTTCAAAAACTAACCTCCTACTGATCCTTTAGCACAGAAGTTTATTCAATAACTTTAAATATTTCTTAGGACAGTGGCTTAATACCTAAAGAAAGAGGAATAAACAGTTATATAATTGTTGCACATTCTATAGTGTAATACTGAGGCTCATTGTAACCCCAGGACAGCTTAAGTCCATTTCTATCTCTTGAAGGTCCATTATATTTTTTTTTGCTGGGGTGGGGATTCAGGAGCCCCCGCCTAGATATGGCCTTGTTTATAGGATACTCTTTGCAATCAGATCAATTTGAAGTGATATTTAAATAAAAAAAGTTTACTTTGCCAGAACTTGATTGTAGCCTTTTGCATGAAAACTACAAAGTATAACCACTGAACTGACTTTTTCAAAGTGCAATATGCTGTTCAACTTTCATGCGAAGAGTATAATAAAGATTTATTTAGTGTTGGTAGCCTTTTATTGCATCATTGAACAACCTTGATTTATGTTGTATGTTTAAACATTAAATTGCTAAAAATGGTTAAATTAGAAACTTTAGATTGGAAATATTATGAAAAAAAAGTGAAAATGGTAAAAACCATGCCTATGGTAAATTTTGTAATAAATAATATGTAAATTTAAGTCTTGCCACAAGGATGGTAAATCACCTAAAAAAATGTCTAAAATCTCCAGAAAATATTAAAAATGTATTCCTTAAAAACAAAAATTAAAAACCTGTTAATTAAATCATACATGGAGCACTGTGGTAAAGTGCCTACTGAGTTCCAGATTTATTACTATCAGAATTATTTATGCAAATAACACCTATGTATTTATTTGGTCTTGTTGTAAAGCTTACACTGCCAACTATTCATTAAAATTATTAATTTGATATGTTAATAAATGTAGAACAAATGTCCATAAATGTCCTACACTTCTTGTTTCATAAATGTCTGGACTATTTTTAACTATGTATTATCTAGTTAAGTATACAGGCTACCTCAAATGTTTGCTTTACTTAAGTAATGTACCATAAATCAACTAGGTATTTTCACCAAGATAACAGCTACATTCAAAAACTACTGTCAATTAACAAAATCCTGAAAACTTGTGCAGTTACGAAACAGTTTTCCTGAAGCTTGGGTTAGTTTTAATGTACCAAAACAAAAGAAAAATGTTCGTCACTGCAATTTCACCAGTTAGGTTAAAACATAACTTCTAAAACTAGTTAGTTTCATTAAAATTTAAAATATTTTTACCAACTCAATAAACCCAAGTTTCCCTTGCAAGAATTAAGAGAAGGTGGATTACCATAAACATAACCACACAAATTTTAAATTTAATTTTTGGAAGTGACTATTGCACGGTCCGACCGCAAGGTAATTTTGTTTTCAAACACGGTCGGACATGTGCCATGGCATCAACGCCGCCAGTCGTTTGTGTTTTGGTTGCTGATGCTGTCATGCAAAGCGATGTTGTAGCTTAATGGTTTGTTTGTAGTCAAGATATCCCGGGTTCGATCCTCAGAGGAGTTGTCTTTTTTTTAAATGTGTACATGGACTTGAGGTTAGTTATTTAGGTTACATATCTCTCCTTAAAGCACGGAAAAATCTGTGTACCAAGGTTGGCGAATGTGCACATGGCTTAATAATTATTAATTAAACAGTTTATTTTCTCGTGTCCGACCGTGTTTGAAAATAAAATTGCCCTGCGGTCAGACTGTGCAGTAGTCACTCCCTTAATTTTTATACAATGAGTTTATATATTTTTTTCGCATTTTATACAGTAATGGACTATATCACTAAATTCAAAATCATTTAGTGGTACTTTACAGCATAGCAACCATTACATTTTACATAAAAACCACTTTTTTCTATTCATATATGTGAAAATGGCAATTTTCTCACAGCTTACTCTATATGAAAGTGATACTTTTTTAATCTAGAGATGAAAATATTTTCATCTCTAGAGATGAAAATGTCAAATATATGACACTTACTTTGCTGTGTCTGTCAGCCGACACGGCTTACCCTATATGAAAATGATACTTTTTTTAATCTTGAATGAAAATGTCAAATTTATGACACTTACTTTGCTTTACCTGTCAGCCGACGTCAATCTTTTTAATAATTTTCACTGTCAATTCGTTTTCAATTAAATTGAACTTAAAAGTTATTTTAAATCAAAAATTATGGATTCCGAGAGCAAAATGAGTGAACCAGGTACTATAAGTGTGAACAGTAAATACTCATGATTATTATATCTATTGATTTGTAATAGTTTTTAAAGATTTATTGCCAATACAAAAAAAAGGGGATTTTTAATTTAAATTGCGTCATCTACCTATTGTCTAAAAAACTAGATGGCTCATTATGATTTTAAAATCTCTCATTCTTTTATATTTGTAATAAATCACTAAAAACAATTACAAATCAATAATGAGATCTTACCATTCTTCTTTTAATTAAAATTATATACACATTACATAAAATTAAATTTAAAACTTATGTTTGTGGCTTAACTAAACTAATTTTCGTCTTTCACAAACATAATACGATCCTAATGGGAACATGAACCATTAACACATTTTTTTTTACTCACCATCTGAAAAAATTAATACATCCATATCTTTCCCTTTGTGGCTCTTTCTAAGATGCCTTTGCAGGTCAACAACTAGCTGTCCACAAAACATACAGAGCTCAGTGGCAGATTCAATTTGCATGCCTACATTTTCCATAGAAAATGTATCTAGAGGTGCTACTCCTAGGCTGGAGGCACTTCTATTAGTATCGTCACACTCAAATCTATTTTCTATCAGTTGTCTGCAATCATTTCTGGCTAGTTCCGATTGTTCCATATAATCATCTTCATCTAAACTGGGACAGTATGAGGAGTCCTCATCAGTAAAAAAGGGGTCTTCAGAGGAATCATCGTATTCAAAATCTACAAATATAATGTAAAAAATTCAAACAAACTCAACAATGACTATAAGTAGGAGACAGTTAAATACTTACCTTTTGTTATACTGGCATTATCATTGCCACCGTTACTAATAATAATTGTCTCCTCCATACAACTATCACCTTGACTTTGGATATTAGAGTTACTTTCAGAGATTTTCTCCAATTCTACTAATGGATAGCCACTGGTCAAATTGTTACACAAAGATTGCAAAACGTTTTCTTCATTTGAAGTTGTTATAACTTTGGCTTCATAATACCTATGATTCATCCATTTGGCTAAAGTTCTAAAACCGCTCGTTTTTATTTTATTGCTATTGCAGACATAATAAATATCGTCTGCAGTAAACCGAACTAGAACATACATGCTCGTAAGCAGTTTTTTTAATAACGAAATAACAACGGTAAAATCGAAGGTTAAAATTATTTCAATCAACTTAAAGAAGTACCCTGAGCACATCTTAATTACCGCAGCACGGCTTCCACAAGTCAAATGATCATATCATCTCATTCATCTCTGATCCGTCCCCGATGTTGCCAGGTCAGTTTCAATTTCTGCAGTAAGTTGCGGTTAAAAATTCAGTAAATTTCAGCAGATTATGATTATTGATTAACATTAACGTGTACATAAAAATACGAAAACATTCTTTACATGTTTCAACATAATAATTCAGACGAATATATACATTCTTATATAACGAAACGAAAAAATGTAACATAAACGTAATAAAAACAAAAATACTGTACTACAAAAATGTATAAAACAAAAACAAAAATGTATAAAGCAAAAACAAAAATGCATTGAAAGTCTAAAAAAATATATAGTACCTATTATATTCTAAACAATATCTTTAGGAAATTATAACAATGCCACTACTTTGATTTTGGAACTTACAAGTTTTATCAATTTTGGCACTGCGTGAGCCCTGAATCAGTGTTTATTAACACTGCCTGAACAGACAAAAACAGAACGGAACACGTAGCTTAATTCCCATAAACTAACCATGTAGGATGCGCACCGGTATGTATTGTAAAGTGTCGATTGCCGAACAATGGAACTCGATATTGATTTTTACTTAAAACCCTTAATAAAAACCAAGAAAAAATCAGAAAACAGAATTCAGTAGATATAACTTCATTTCAGTAGGGAAGTAGACTAACGGCCAAATCAGTAGATCCACTGAAAAATGGATAGACCTGGCAACACTGCTGATTCCTGATCCGGATCACATCAGCACGGGAAACACAGAAACAAGGGATCAGTTAGTTCCTGAGAGTAAAATGTGTCTCTATACTCTCAGGTTAGTTCCTTTTATCTAGTAATTTTTGGCAATTTCAAATTATTGCTCGACATTGAACTCCTCTCATAATATTTCTGTCCTTATTTCCGTAAAACAATATACACAAATACAAGTGATGTCGATTCAACGATGTACTTTTACGTTTAAATATTGGTCGGTTATTTTCAGTGACAGATGTAAGTGGAAATGGTTATATTTTAAAAATATTTTTTTTTTTAATATTGATACAGCAAAAAATATATTACAGAGCACTATAAAATTGTTATTCATTTAAATTTAAACTTTAAACATTTCATAAGACGTCACTAAGCGAAAACTAGGGAAATGGTCAAAAAATTTTCAGAGTTCCTCTACCATCACGGATTCTGGCATTTTTGTTGTACTTTTTAGAATGTTTATCTTCTATAGAACATTTTAATAAAAAAAGAATCCTTGGATGAGGCACTCTTTCTCTAGAAATTGCGATGAAAGATTTCTGCGAAATTTACAAGAGGCGATACAATTTACGTTGGCGAAGATGTTGTAATTTACGTCGTCCTCAATCTGCAATTCCAGTTAATGACGATGTTTTACAAAAAAAGAATTGTTCTTCCAAATTGTTTAGCTTAGGTCAAAATTTACTGTTCTTCTTTCAGATGACACGTTTTATTATGTTAAGGTGTTGGAAATTTTATTCCATTCTTGATTAGTGGTGAGAGGTTTGTGAAACTTCTCATATGGTACAAATGCTACTATCCGACCGACATCATAGATGTCTCTGTGGCGGATAGCGACTTGAGAAGCAAGTACCGAGAGCGGCGACCTCTAGCCCAGGTGGACTAAACTACTGTTTTTAAATATGATTTGAACGAAACAACTACTCAGCGGGCAAATACCCTGACCTGCATTGGATTATACCTTCAAATCATGATAGATCGGTAGCCAATATCATTTGTCAATTCCTAACCAGACATAGGCCCGTCTCGAACTTATTAGTCATTTACGACAAATGACGTCAAGGACAACTCGTCAGACGTTGTTTGAAAATGAACGCAAACGGAGAAAATTTCTCAGATTTATTTGTGCAGAATAAACTAAACTGGTGTAGTCTTGTCTCTGAAGAAGAATTGTAATTCAAAAATCAAACCAGTAATGCTTTAAAGTTTAAATAACCTAAATCACAGCAAGAGAAACACAGGTTACAAAGTTAGGTTAGACAAAACACATCCAGTTTAACCACAGAATATGTAAAAATATCAATTTCAATAAAATGTGCATGATCAGCAAAAATCATCTACCTAGCCGACATGGATGAATTGGCAAGTCGTCGAATGATCAGCCAAGTTATATTTGAACGGAGACAATTTTTACCTATTCGCAAATTTGAACGATTTGGATGCATCCGACGGCATATAAGCATCCTTTACAGTCATACGGAAATGGCAGTATTTCTAGCAATTTCATTGGCCGTTTCAAGGCCACGGCATGGCGTGCTCATCAGATATCATTTTTAAAGGGGAATTCGGCACCGTGAAAATAAACAAACTATAATAAAGGGCAAGGAAAATAAACAAACTATAATAAACGGCAAGGAAAATCTTACTAACGAACTAAAAAATACTTATTTAAAAAAAAAGTAATAAGTTTGCGATTCGTACCCTGGACCTACCGCGTACTAGTTGAGTATCTTCTCCATCGTCTAACGAATTCCTTGCTAACAAACGATTCCAAAAGGATTTAACATACTTTGACATGTCATGTAACTGCGCATGCCCTGCGGCTATCTTGAAACGGCCAATGAAATTGCTAGAAATACTGCCATTTTCGTATGACTGTAAGGAATGCTTATATGCCATCCGACGACGTCCGACGTATTAATTGAACGCACCCTAGGGTAAATGCTGCGGCTATGGAGTGTAGAGAAGGAGAAACGTCTCCGTGTTAAAAAATGTGATCGGATTTTCGATGGAAGAAAAGGTGGCGCTGATTTAGAGGAGGTATTCTACGTGATTTTGTTTTTACTATTTTTATTATTTTTTTACGCTGTATAATTCTTTTCAACACCTACATAATATTATGTTTTCGTTAGTTTATAGAATCTGAAGCTAGTTTCAGAGATATAGTAAGTGTTTAACTTCCGACTCAATCCCATAATACGATCAGCGCCACATCTCATACCTTACAGAATTCAGACCACATTTTGAACGTACCGTCCATAAGAGACGTTCCTCCTTCTCTACACTCCATAGCTGCGGCTTAAATTCGCGCCAAGAAGTTGGCGGGCAATATGTCTGTCTATTCATTGCTAGATAGCGTCAGAAATAATTTAAAAAAATTGATAAACCAAGGGTAAAAAGCATATAAAGCAATGAAACGCTTAAAATAGATTTAGTTTTACACTTAAATGTGCTATATAACGTAAACGGTTGGAGCAAAAAATATATATCATATATATATTGTTGGAATCGGGAAAAGGCGTAGATTTCAAAAATCCAAAAATATACATGGTTCCATTTGAAAAAACCCAAGTTTGGTGTATATCTTTGAAACGCGATGCTCGATTCTTTTTTTTTTTTGTTTAGTGTGTTGATATGGGAAGAAAATTTCCTATAACTTATGATTTTACCATTTTTTCTAGGGCAAAAAATAAAAAGTTAAGAGGGGGACAATCTTTCGTGAATACCCCTGTACAATGCCGTCACCAAATATAATATAAAATGCCTACATGCAACACCTGGAAAATTGACATACGTGTATTTTTTTAACAGAGATCGACCATACATGGCCTCGAAATGAGTCATCGGTGAAAAATATGAACAAATTCGTTTTTTCCATCGCCAAAAACCTAACATTGCAAAATCTCATTTCAAGCAAAAGTTCCTTCGCTTCAATATCGCAATAAATATAGAATTTGATAATATAGAACTCAGATGTATCGACTTTTTATTTGCCTTATATTTTATATTAAAATAAAATAATTGCCTTTGAAGGCCATTACTTTTTAAAGAAACAAAATTATATGGTAGTAAAGATTCGGTTATATCGAATTAATTTTACCTAAGGATCCTACTACCCATTCGTTCCTGGATAATGTTCACGTCTAATTTATTTCTATTTATATACTAACACAAAATATTTTAGAAACAAAGAAGATCTAAAAGAGACTCATTCCTAATGACAGAACCAATACATATTACTTAATTCACTTTACCTAAAAGTCATTTTGGTGAATTATTTCTATCCATGAAATATGAATGTTGCTTAGTGGTGAGAGGTATTAAACTTCTCGTATGGTCTAAATGCTACTATCCGACCGACATCATAGATGTCTCTGTAGCGGATAGCGACTTGCAAAGCAAGTACCGAGAGCAGCGACCTATAGCCCAGGTGGACTAAACTACTGTTATTGAATATGATTTGAACGAAACAACTACTCAGCGGGCAAATACCCCGACCTGCATTGGATTATACCTTCAAATCATGATAGATCGATAGCCAATATCATTTGTCAATTCCTAACCTAACCTCTCACCACTACTCAATTTACTTTAGTTAGTATATGACTAGCAGATTGGCCACTATCATTTGTCTGTTCCATAACCTATGGCATACTGAGGGAGAACAAAAAAGTTCGAAACCGGTCTATGTCTGGTTAGGAATTGACAAATGATATTGGCTATCGATCTATCATGATTTGAAGGTGTAATTTAATGCAGGTCGGGGTATTTGCCCGCTGAGTAGTTGTTTCGTTCAAATCATATTTAACAATGAATGTTGCTATAAACATAAAAAATAAACTATAAAAATTTTCTCTAATGCAAACTTTTCCTTCAAACTGTATAATAATTTTATTTAAATCGTATTTTCCCGTTATAAAAAGTTTGTATTGGCTTGACTCACTTTTTTCCTCCGAAGGATAACATATACATTTCGGGACCGGTCCCTGAATCATCCTTCGTATGACTTCCCTACATTTCCTCCCACTCTTCCCTCCATTTTATCTCTCTTTGTTTTGCAAGACTAATGTTTCGGGACCGGTCCTTGAATCATCGGTAAGAAAAGTCCTCAAACCTACAACGTCGGTCCTCAAATCCTGCATGGACCTGATTTCCTGCGAAAGGTATCTGAAATGGTCCCGAAACCCTCGTCTTTAGGAACATATATATATATATATATATATATATATATATATATATATATATATATATATATATATATATATATATATATATATATATATATATATATATATATATATATATATATATATATATATACCGGGTGAGTCACGAATTGCACTCGCCCCGATATCTCCTAAAATATTTGGAATAGAAAATTGAAATTTCGAGGGCTTATTATACGACTAAAATGCTATCTTTTCAATAAAAAACCAAGTTTGGTGCACATCCGGTTTGACCGGAAATGCCCACAACTTTCGATTTTTAAATGAAACACCCTATATATTTTTACATTTTTGGAATCTAGAGGAAATTTTGAATACAATACATCCATTTTGGTCACTTTTTGATAAACATTAAAAATTTTATTAAAAAAATCTATTTCTGAATCCAGAGTGCTGTGGTGCCCAAAATATATTTTAGTTTGTGTGCTACGTTACTATAAAAATAAAAAGAGCAATATGATTGCATTACTTAATTGTCTAGAGGCGTTTAAAATTTTTAAATGTGATTTTTACCCACTAACTCGGTTTTTTTAAATGGGAAGTTAATCGTTCACCAACATTTTTAAATACCCCATTTTCATAAGAATCTAATGATACCAAAATTTTGAAAATCCGCTCAGAAATATTTGAGATTTCAGCCAAAATACAATGCAACCAAGCTTTTAGAAACATGCGGCTAATAGATTAGTGGGCTTTGGAAACTAAAATGACATATTTCTGTTTAAAATCTGGTAACCTAATAACATTGGAAAAATCATATTTTCGGTGTATCGCATAGAGCGCGATACGTAAGCTATCTTGGTTTAACAGAATCCGTCATAACTTTTTGTACTTCGTTCATTTAGAATCTCATTGCAAATTTTTTAATTAACCATTATTTTTAAACAAAAAAGGGATACTTGTTTTATCTTCATACAATGCACCCTTATCGAGATATTTACATTTTGGAAAATCCTGCGCACCCATAATTTTTTTCTTACTTTTTCGCAGTGATCCTCTCTTTCCTCCTCAAAATACATGATTTGTACTTAGCTAAAGTAAAACAAACATCCTAATTAATTAAAGGGTAGGTGCTACAAATGTTTAACAAAGTATGCTATGGAAATAAATGAAACATACTGACACAGGTGTATTTATTTACTATCTGTCAAATATTTATTGTGATATTTGAATTGCTCGTGTTTGTTAATTATAAATTGTGTTAAAGTAAATGTGAATATGCCACGACATAACGATTTTACTAATTTTACTAAAAGAGATGAGAAATATGATCTGTGTTTATGCAAGAGCAAATTTCTTTGGCTTTGCTGCAGCTAGAGTATATCGACAAACATATCCTGGTAGAAGACAGCCTAATTACAAGATTTTTTTAACCTTGTTCAATCGATTAGGCGAAACAGGTTCATTTCGCCCCAAGAACCATACAGGACGTCCCAAAATTATACGACCTGACCAAGAAGATGAAGTTTTAGTTCAAGTAACTGGTGATCCCGAAACCAATACACGCCGTCTATTATTAGCTACTGGAATTAGTCAATCTTCAATAGTAAGACTGTTGAAAAAGGAGAAGTTTCGAAGATGCGCAGAAAACAAAATGAAGACCGTTCATTTTACAAAAATATCCTATATCCTCTTTACAGACGAAGTTACATTTACAAGACTCGGTGTTTTTAATTGGCGAAATAGTTATTCTTGGCAATGAGGAAATCCGCATTTAATCAGGGAAAGGCATTTTCAATATGAATTTAAGATTAATGTATGGTGTGGCATAATTGGAGACAAATTTTCAGGTCCAATTGAGCTGCCTCCCAATTTAAACAGAGAACTTTACCTAAATTTTTTAAGAAACCAGTTACCTGAACTTTATGATGATATACCACCAATCGTAAGAAATTACTTGAATGAAGTGTTTCCAAACCGCTGGATAGGTCGTGGGAGTCAGTTTCCTTGGCCACCTCGTAGCCAGAATTTCAACCCAATGGATTTTTATGTTTGGGGTTACATGAAATCCCTTGTTTACTCCAAAACAATAGATACTCGCGAAGAGTTCTGGAGAAGAATTCAGGAAGTTGCTGATATTATCAGAACTAACCTAGCCACTTTCTTTTCTGTAAGAAAATCATTGAGCAAGCGACTAAAACGCTGTATTAAAGTGGGTGGTGGCCATGTAGAACATTTCTCTAAGAGATGTAACACTTTTATTTCTGGTTACAAAATATTTTGTTTTTACTTCGTTCTTTCTATTCAAGATGATAAATAAATTATAGTTTTATCTTATAAATTGTTTAATATATTTTCACCATTTTTAAATTTTAAAAATACTAACTTTTTCTCACCTCTTCAGATATTTATTTTTGTTAAAATGACGAATAGAATATTACAATTTATGCATTTTGAGGAGGAAAAAGAGGATCACTGCTAAAATGCAGGATTTTCCAAAATGTAAATATCTCGATAACGGTGCATTTTATGAGGATAAAACAAGTATCCCTTTTTTGTTTCAAAATAATGGTTGAACAAAAAATTTACAATGAGATTATAAATGAACGAAGTACAACAAAGTTATGACGAATTCTGCGATACATCGAAAATGATAGCTTATCCAATTTCTTCACGTCAAAAAACCTAATTGTACCGACTTTTATGTTTATGTGTGCAAAAAATAACTGAAATATTACAACATTACTGAATTATTTTTATAACTTTAACACCATGTATCTCAGTAAGTATTAATATTTGACCATCAGTTATTAAGCAAAAAAATTAATATTTTCCGCTATAGAATCGGCAGGTAAAATATGACCCATTCCTTATGAATCACCCTGTATAATAGATGGTTACTTGAGCATAAAAAAAATTGGAAAAATTCTTCAACTTTGGTGTTTAATATTTTGTCTATTAAGAATATATTTACTACAATCATATGCGCACCCCATAAAACAACTCATTAAACATAAACTGTAAAAATTATACGTAAAAATATTAATAAGTTTCCTGTTAAAAATTTAAAAAAAACTTTATAATCAGAAGAAATGCACTAGAAAGTCCTGCGCTCTACAGGGAATTGACAAAAAACTGTGTAAATATATACCTTTTACTACATGTCGTTGTTTCGCCAAAAACTTGGAAGAAATACGTAGGTACATTTCATTTGGTGTCATTTTATGAAACCAAATAATCCTATTTCCTATTAATAAAAAAAAAATTATCAGTAATTTTATATATTAGATCTATGTATATGGTATTTAGGATGAATTATTCGTTTTTTAATATTACTAACAGAAAAAATTTAACATTGATTTATAGATTTAAGTTGAATACTTGGTGAAATGCGTTTTCACCTCTTAAACCCAAATGTACTTTTTTTCGATTAACAATAACAAACTCAAAAACAACGTAAAATAAACATTCAAAAAATGTTTCGCATAAAATCAAGGATTTAACACTATATGCGAGCTAATTAATGAGTTACGTCATGTAGTCTAATCTGACAGATGCTTATAATTTTTTATAGATATCTACTTAGTGTTGTAAAATTTCCGGTCATTTCCGATGAATATTCCAATGACCTCGTATATATTTGAAATATTAGAAATATTAATTTTATTGTTGGAAAATTTTTTTGGGTAAGGGTCCTTATTTTGAGAAAAACTACTTTTTTAACTTGCCGACGTTTCGGTAATTTTTATTACCATCTTCAGGGCAATTAATTATGAGTTTTTCTGGTCACCATAAAATATATATATATAAAACAGGAAACAAACAGATAAAATCCTTGGGTATTAAGAAACCTTCTTTAGTGTACTTATGTAACATATATACACACATATATATATATCACTTATAAAGGTACAATTGTCAGACTGTAGTGTGTAATGGTAATGACACGAATTCGTGTCATTACCATTACACACTACAGTCTGACAATTGTACCTTTATAAGTGATATATATATATATGTGTGTATATATGTTACATAAGTACACTAAAGAAGGTTTCTTAATACCCAAGGATTTTATCTGTTTGTTTCCTGTTTTATATATATATATTTTATGGTGACCAGGAAAAAACTCATAATTAATTGCCCTGAAGATGGTAATAAAAAATTACCGAAACGTCGGCAAGTTAAAAAAGTAGTTTTTCTCAAAATAAGGACCCTTACCCAAAAAAATTTTCCAACAATTAATAAGTCGGTCTAAAAACTTTTCTATTACATTAATTTTATTGGTTGGTTTAAAATGTTTAATAATACATAACGAATCAGGTACAATCGTTCTAAGTTGAATGTTCATTTTGTTATTTATTTAGATCTCACCCATCAGTTAGCTGAATATCTACATCCTGACACCTTTTCAAATCATCTTCAGATTCCATGTCTTCAGAGCCGGATTATCAGTATATATATTAGGGTGTCCGTTATTTACCAAATTGATTATTTCTCTCACGACGCCCCCTCAATTTTTAGCTTATTGTCTAAAAAAAAATATCAAACCATTTTAAGCCCTTAATATTCGCAATAAACCTTGCCCCAAAGACGATTCATTTCCCGTTTAAATTACATGGGAATTTGTCACTTTTTGCGAATAATTTTTTTTCTCTCGATCTAGTTCTCTTGCAGCCATGACGATCACATATTCTTGTACAGAATTAAACGCTCTACAAAAAAGGTCTCCTACAATTTTTCGATAAACCTACTCTTACAAAAGTTATTCTTGGTTAAAGTTAACCACTCGGTAAATTCTTAAATTATTGAACTTTTATGACAAAGTTATAATTATTTTTGTAAATCTTAATCTATTATTGTAAAAATATTCAATTCTGATGATGTTAAGGTAGGGAATTAATAAATTTTCAAATAGAATGACGTTTAAACCATTTAAGTACAGCTGATTTATTTTAATAAACATTCTTTAGTTGGATTTTGATATTTCTTCTTATACTCGCTTACAATCTGAATCACATATTGTTTTTCATCTTCACTTCTAGATAAAATATTAATGTATTCTTCTGACAATTTGACGTTTTTATAACACCGATACTAATTGTAATAAAACATCCACAGCACTGTAAAGAATTATTTATTTACAATCCTCAAAAGGCATAAAGCGCCGCCTTGACTATAGCCGAGTTACTAAATGCGTTGAAGTGCGCTTGCGTAGGAAAAATCCGTATGTTGGCAAGAATGTTTGTAAGAATAAATTCAAATTGTCAACTCAATAGAAAAAAATGTTAGGAAAACAACAGAAATTCACCGAACTTACTTGAAGTTAGTTAATTAAATGCTGTAAAAGTATACAAGCCCAAAAATAACAAGTATTAAAATTAACTGCCTATCATGCATTCAATTATTTTCTATGTTTCAAAATTTTCTATCATAGTATCATGGAAATCATTTTTTTTACACTATATATATATATATATATATATATATATATATATATATATATATATATATATATATATATATATATATATATGTTAAATTCGTTTTCCGGGTATACTCCCGCGTAGGTGATAGGCCCGAGGGGGACCGTGGTTGTCCTGAACGACGTTTCGGCAGAATCTCATCTGCCATCTTCAGGTTCTAACCGATAACTGCTTACTGCGGCTTCTGGTTACTCGAACTGAAAATTTTCAGTTCATTTTCAGTTCGAGTAACCAGAAGCCGCAGTAAGCAGTTATCGGTTAGAACCTGAAGATGGCAGATGAGATTCTGCCGAAACGTCGTTCAGACAACCACGGTCCCTCTCGGGGCCTATCACCTACGCGGGAGTATACCCGGAAAACGAATTTAACATTCACCACCCGCGAAAACCTGAAAAACAAAAAAATATAAAAAAAATAAAAAAAAATTATATATATATATATATATATATATATATATATATATATATATATATATATATATATATATATATATATATATATATATATATATAACCCTAGGCAAAATTTGTCTGGCGCCCCCAAGTTCCAATCATCAGTAGAGTTGGAAATCGGTCCGCAAGTCATGGACAGTACCAGTCTATTGTTATGCCTTGTGGTGTGTACAACGTAATTTACTCCTCTCCATTGTATTGTTGATAATTTTATTTGTTGTATTTTATTCTTGATATTGATTTAATAATAAAGTATGTCAGATCTGCCCAAGTGTAAAAAAACGGCCATACGCTTTCAAAGTGAATAAATTTATCAGTGAAATCCCGGGTTTATTCTACAATGGTGCTATAATAATTTGTAAGGTGTGCGAGACAGAACTGATGTGCTGGGACAAACGTGATTGTAAACGTCACGTAAATTTTGTGCAACATAAAACTAAGAAAATAGCGTGCCGTCGACAACACGTTTATGTTAGATTTACTCTTAATGCTGATTGCCTTTGATGTTCTGCTATACATACTCGATAAACAACAATTTTAGGAGTTCTGGAATAAATACAATCCTAAGGTGACGTTACCAAGTCACACAACGTTGCATAACTATATACCAACTGTAAGAGAAGACATTGTAAATAGGATCAAATGTTATAGTACGTGTACTGGACCCCTCTTAAACCGACATTTCCACTGTTACTAGCTAGTAAAAGACTAACTGAGTGTACTGGCCAAACAATTACGCGGATGGTGTTGGAGACATTAGAAAAATTTGACCTGTCATAAAGTCAAGTGTTGATGTTTGTGACCGATGGTGCCGCGACAATGCGTTTGGTAGGCCGTTCTCTTCAAGAACACGGTTATAGGTTGGTACATGTTACCTGTAAAGTGCATGCTTTACACCTTGTGGCAGAAACTATTCGACAAAGTTTTCCAGAGGTAGATGTCTTCGCGCATTTCATAGCAAGTGTCCTGGTATTCCCGAACCACCACAGCCGACTTTTACACGTTATGGAACATGGTTGAAGGTAGCTTTTTATTATGCTGGATATTTACAACAAATAAAAGCTGTAATACTACAATGCAATGCAGACGAGGCTGCAGCTATTAAGGGAAGCCAGACAAAATTCGAAGATGTTTCTGTTGAAACAGCTTTAAACACTATTCACAAGAACTATAAAGGATTACATGACGCCATATAAAACTTACAAAACAGTGCGTTGTCGTTAACTGAGTCACTGCAAATAATGGACGAAGTAAATAGACTGCTACACTCTATAGGTGACACAAAATGAGCCCGTTGTAGAAAAGTTCACACATGTGTTAAAACAAAACACGGTTTTACCAGATTAAGACAAATTTGTGATGGTACTGATAGTGCATCTGCAGATCCGTTAAGTGAGTTCAAACATTATTTTAAGTATACATGTATTACATCAATAGATGTCGTACGGTCGTTCTCAAAATATAATATATTTTTTTCATCGCGTCGAACATTACTTTCGGAGATAACCATAGAAACATACATGATGCTGTAAAGTTTTTACACATCTTTTTCAGTTTGTGATAACCGCTAGTTAAGAGAGTAAGTTGTGCATACATTGTTATAAATTATAACAGTTTATTGCTTTTATTACTAGTTAATTTCTTTTATTACACTTATTATGATGCGTACGCCTATGTCCTGGGGCGCATTTTCGCCAACTCTAATCATCAGTAAGTTAAAATACAAACGATATTTCTCCTACCTATATTAAAATGAATTAATCTGTTTTAATTCTGAACAAAACGTAAAAATGACAAAATGAAAATCAAAAACTGAACGTGATATCTTGCTTGTGAATTCATTAAACTCGTTGAAATCAAGAGCATTGGTATTTTCACCATTTAAAAACAGAACTGCTAAATTCGTAAGTCCTTCATGATTAAGTGAATTTCGTAAATGTGTTTTCGTTCTCTTTAAAGTTGAAAACATCTCCACATTTGTGCTTATTATCAGCAAGATAAAAATATTCTTGATGCAATTTCTAAGTTGGGAAACATTGTGATCACGTTTTTTTCTCTTCAATAAAAGCTAAATGTTTCCTCAATATTCTACATAAAATATTGAAATGGACGGACTCCTCCAGAAAATGATTCTTCCAAATCTCTACAGTATATAGCCTAAAAATTGTTTGAAGGTTTGTGTAAATCATCACGACCAAAGTTTTTTGAGGTGCAACACGAGGCATTTGAGTCATAGGTAAAAAAATTAAGTAAATTACTGCTATACCGGCTACAATAAAAGGCGGACACCAGTGCAGCTATCGGTAACAGCGCAGCTTGAAAATAATCACCAAATAAACAACTGCCCATTGCATTTTGTTAGTCTGTAGGTCAACAATCAACATCTTGAACTAATGAATTAAAAGGCATGTTTGTAATATACGTGAATTACTTAAGCGCCCCTTTACGTTTTGGCGCCCCAAGACAATTACCTCATTTGCCGGCCCTGTCTTTTACGGCTGGAATATCATATTACAGAAATTCAAAGAGTTGACTATAGAATTCCGACTGACTGAATCTCTGCTCAACAGAATTAATGGCGATATACAGGGTGGGACAATAGTGCGTCCGACTTCAAAATCTCGAGTTCTATGATAGCTAGAAACTCGTTTTGAAAACATAAGTAACCTAGACAAAAAGTCTATAATAGGAAATTGTTTTCGAATATATAAGGTGAGCCAAGACGATTCGATTCACAGGGTCAAGTAACATTTTTTTAAATGAAATGCCATGTATATCAGAACCTTTTTTGCAACCTCTTTGTGGCCTCCTTTCCCTCCTGTATTATTATTGATTTTATCCCAACCACTTGGATGTAATGATTTTTTTTGTTGAAATTATATCATTTGCACGTGTACAGGGTGGACCAAATTAGATGGGATTTGTAATTTTCTCTAAAACTATGGCAGATAGACAAAAACCAATATAGATGTCCTGAGCTCGATTTTCGAGAAACAAACAATGGCGCAAACCGCGATCGTCTATCTTTTTCGACTACCGAGCTACAGAGCGTTTTTGGAAAAATGGCATTTTTGGATGATCTCTATATCTCAATTACCACGTGTCGAATCGAAAATCGAGTAACACATTCTTAATGCACTTTTTGAGTAGAATCCGCTGCTGATAAGAAGAAAATTGTGCATGCCTCAGTTTTCGAGATATAGACATAACGTGTTTTTTTAAATGGAACACCCTGTAAATTATTCCACTATTCAATCAGAACTTAAATTAGCTTTCCAACGATATATCATATGCCATATTTATCTCTAGGAAAAGTGGTTAGTTTTCGAAAAATTAAATGTACTTGTGAGGAGGCCATGGAAAATTATTAACAACAACACT
The DNA here is from genome assembly GCA_029963845.1 of Rhamnusium bicolor. Taxonomy (NCBI): domain Eukaryota; kingdom Metazoa; phylum Arthropoda; class Insecta; order Coleoptera; family Cerambycidae; genus Rhamnusium; species Rhamnusium bicolor. Next base: position 475,692 of record JANEYF010004945.1, read on the forward strand.
TCTTATAACATAAAATAATGTTGCCAAAAATAGGAAAAACTAAACTACAATAAATGTTCGAATTGTCTTTCATTGACATTGACATCTATATATATTTATCGTATTTCTAATATTTTTATTGAGAAGGCCATGGTAAAAAAAAGAGAATCGAAATAATCAAATGTCAAAAACTAATTTGTGAGTTAATTGTGAGTGAGCATTGTAAAAAATGGTTCAATTGATTAATTATGAAAAATATAATATATGATATGATTAAGTGTTTTATAGAATGCGGAGAAGATTCAAATTTAGCTTCCGAGTTTTATTTTAATAGGTAAGTTATAGACAGCAATACTTTGTGCCAAAAGTGCCTCCTAATCAATATTTTTAGATATCCAGAAAAGAGACAGCCAGACATAAAAATATTCAAAAGGCTACAATAAAATTTACAAGAGTTTGGTTCATTTGTAAAACCTCGAGCAAAAATATATAATACAGCAGATAGAGAAGCTGTAGAAAATATTGTTTTAGAAACTGTAAGAGAAAATCCTAATATATCGTCTCGCGAAATACAGGAAATTTTAGGGATCCCAAAAACAACTGCCTTGCGTTGCTTAAAAAAAAAAAAAAATTCAAACCCTACAAAATTAGGATTAATCACCATCTACACACAAACGACTTTCAAAGGCGTTTCGATTTTTGCCAGTGGTTTTTGCGTCAGTGTAATGAAGTGCCAGGATTTGAAGGAACAATTATATGGACAGACGAGGCCCATATAAGCAGTGCCGGAATTTTTAATCGGCATAGTAACCACCATTGGGCTCATGAAAATCCGCACGTAATCGCTACAGTTAATCGTCAAGGACGATTTGGTGTATGGCATGGTTTTACTGGATACCAAATAATAGGTCTTCATTTTTTTCACGGTAATTTGAACACCGAAACTTATATTAACATTCTACGACAAGAAATAGAACTCTTTGCAGACAATATGCCCCAGGTTATACGTCAAATGAAACACGAAATTATTTAAATGCTCAATTTTGGGTTCAGGACTAGTTTATTAATTTCTAGTTAGCTAAGTTAACTAAATTGATAACTAACAATTAATTTAGTCAACTGGACATTAATAAACAACAAAGTAGTTTAGATATTGTTAAATTTTCAGGAAATTTTGTGCCCAGCTAGATCTCCCGATATAACCCCTGCCGACTTTTGGCTTTGGGGTTATTTACAAAATATTATATATAGAGAACGTTCTAATAACATAGAGGAATTGGAAAACAAAACATTAGCTGCGTTTCGGACAATAACTCCTGTCATGATTAGAAATGCAACAAATGCAGAAATGCTGTAAAGAGAAGGTGTCAAAAATGTGTAGATGTCAATGGAAGACAATTCGAACGTTTATTGTAGTTTAGTTTTTCCAATTTTGGCAAAATCATTTTATATTATAAGAAGTGTTGTTGTTAATAGTTTTCTATTGCCTCCTCACAAATATATTTAATTTCTCGAAAATTAACCACTTTTCCTAGAGATAAATATGACATATGATATATCGTTGGAAAGCTAATTTAAGTTGTGATTGAATAATGAAATAATTTATAGGGTGTTCCATTTAAAAAAACACAAATTATGTCTATATCTCGAAAACTGATGCATGCATAATTTTCTTCTTATCAGAAACGGATTCTACTCAAAAAGTGCATTAAGAATGTGTTACTCGATTTTTGATCCGACACGTGGTCATTGAGATATAGAGGTCATCCAAAAATGCCATTTTTCCAAAAACTCCCTGTAGCTCGGTAGTTGAAAAAGATAGACGATCGCGGTTTACGCCATTGTTTGTTTCTCGAAAATTGATCTCAGGACAGTTATATTGGTTTTTGTCTATCTGCCATAGTTTTAAAGAAAACCCAAATCCCATCTAATTTGGTCCACCCTGTATATTAAAAAAATGTTAGGTCCAGTTATGAGACATTTGTCTCTGATGACACTCAGCCATTTTCACTTCCTAAAAGTATACAGGAGGGCCAAAAAGGATTTTTAAATTTACAACTTTTTGAACTGAATTTTCTCAATTTTTTCAATTGGAACACCCTGTATATTTTTAGACGATGTAATGTAGGATTGAAAGACGAACAGTTTTTGTACGTACAATCCTATGGCAATTTGTGACCATTTTCAATTTATTGAACAATAACTGGAAAATTCAGCAAGACAATTTAAAATGTTTTTTTTTCAAATAATTCAAGAGACGGTATAATAAGCGTGTTACATGATGCCCATAAGAATATCATACCAACAACACCAAAGTTTGAAGGAAAGGATAATAAATGCTTTTAGAAGTATCTCTCCGTCAATTTTATGAACAGTAGAAACCTCATTCCAAAGACGCATAGAAATGTGTGTCAATCAAAATAGGCAACATGTGGAGCACTTTTTATATCTTCTCTTGAATTACAAAAAAATATATATTTTTAATTTTTTTTGCTGAATCTTGCAGTTACTGTTCAATAAATCAAAAATGGTTACAAATAGCCATAGAGATGTACGTACAAAAAATTTTCGTTCTTCGATTCTACATCGCATCGTCCAAAAATATACAGGGTGTTCCATTTGAAAACATTGAGAAAATTCAGTTCTAATAGTTGTAAATTTATAAATTATTTTTGGCCACTCTGGAAGTGAAAATGGCTGAGTGTCATCACACAGATGTCTCATAACTGGTACTAACAGATTTTTTCTTAAAATCGATATTTGTGACCGAGTGATTTTTTTGTATACACGTGTAAATGGCATAATTTCAACAAAAAAAAATCATTACATCTAAGTGGTTGAGAGAGAGTCAATAATAATATAGGAGTGGAAAGAGGCCAAAAAGAGGTATCAAAAAATATTCTGATATACATGGCATTTTATTTTAAAAAAATTTAGTTGACCCTGTAGAATATTATTGGCTTACCCTGTATATTCGAAAATAAGTTTCGGTTATAGGCCTTTTTGTCTAGTTTATTTATGTTTTTAAATCAAGTTTCTAGGTATCATAGAACTCAACATATCGAAGTCGACGCACTATTGTCTCACCATGTGTAAGAAATTAAAATATTTTCCTTTTAATTTAATTTCGAAATATAAATGTCTACTTAATATTTGAATTACTCTTTTCACATACAAATGACAAATATTTGTACTTCTCTTTTTATATATCTGATTTGCCCTTTTAACAATAATGAAAATGCCTCCCTTAAAATAATGCAGTCTGAGGCGGTCGCCTCAGCACCTCACCCCACGAGCCGTTCATGTGGCGCTCATTATCAAATCTGGAGAATAGCATTTCCACCACATTAAATTATTCATTTTTGAAACATTAATTCTAAAGAACAATTTTTGTTTTACCAAATTCTTAAATACGCAGTAATTGCAAAAGCAAAATTCAATTACCTACCTTGAATTCTTATTTAATTTATCTAATTTTTAATGAAGTGAACAAAAATTAACAAAACACAAAAAAAGACGTAGCGGTTAAAGCAAGAACAAATCTAACCTAAAAAGTGGCAATTGACGACGGAAAATTTCCGTCCGTGAGATTCACACTCGGTTTTAAATTAATTTTTTTGTCGTTCGCGGAGTGACATCAGGACTGTATGAATGCAAGTGGCAGAATTGTCTGCCTTGAAAATAAGTTTTATATTTATATTAGTCGTGTCTTCATCTGTTGCGATGGTAACATGTTTTTGAACCTGCGTAGTAAAAATAAAATCTACTCATCCGAAAGCTCCGGTATGCAAAAAAAGCTCCCGACATGGCAGCCTGGCTGGTCCGCTACACTGTGTACCAAACTCCAACTTTACAATTTTAAGTCTTGTTGTTGTTATTATTAAAATCAATAATCACTTTTAATATCCTTTATTTTTACTTGTTAGAATATAAAATGCGGAACACCGAAATATAAAACATGACTCATCTATTTTGTTATACATATCTAGATGCCAACCTATAAAATAAACATCATACCAACTCCTAAAAAACAAAAATACTAGCAATATAAGCTAAACAGAGAAAAAAGGTTTAGATCTATTAATCACTTGATTATATACGTATAACAACACTTCCCCTTAATCCAGTGATTAATCAATACCTAAATTTTTAATACAGAAGTTGTGCTTTGGACTATGCAGACCTTTCGTTAGTACATCAGCTATCATTTTATCAGTTGGAACATAATCGATTACAATTATACCTTTTTCAACAATTTCCCTAATATAATGATATTTTGTATCGATGTGCTTAGTTCTACTATGATATACTGGGTTTCTTATAAGTTTTTGGGCACTCTGACTATCATTAAAAAGAATTAACGGTTCATTTTGCTCTAAAAACTCACCAAGAAAACCAATAATAAAAACAGCTTCTTTACTTGCCTCAGTTATGGCTACATATTCTGCCTCAGAGCTGGAAAGTGTAACACAAGACTGTTTCTTTGATTCCCAAGATACTGCCGTATTGCTCATTTTAAAAACATATCCCGAGTAAGATTTTCTATCATTTATGTCATTTGAAAAATCTGCATCAACATAACCAAAAATATTTATATCAGATTTTCTAAAAATTAAACTTTTGTCAATGGTTCCCTTTAAGTATTTCAATATTCTTCTCGCATGTTTCCAATGCTCAAAATTAAAAGTAGTGTTGAATTGGCTCAAATAACTTACACTATAGCAAATATCAGGTCTTGTATGTACAGCTAAATACATTAATGAACCAATTAAATTTTGATATGGTAAGTTTTGTTTATCATTAACATTTGGTTTTAATTTTAAACCCACTTCAATAGGAGTTAAAACAGTTTTTGCATCCTACTTAAATTTTTTAAGTAACTCTAAAATATAATCTTTCTGATTAACTTTAATTAAATGATTTTCTTTATCAAATGCAATATTCAAACCTAGAAAATACTTTACTGGACCTAAATCTTTTACTTTAAACTGTATTGACAATTCTTTTTTTAAGATTAGTTTTTAAAATCGAGCAATTTGAACAAATTAAAAAATCATCCACATACAATGCAATAATTATAATAGATTTTTCGCTTTTTTTTAAAGAAAATACATGGCTCATATTCAGACTGTTTAAAACTTAATTTTAACAAAATTTCTTTAACTTTTTGATTCCAAATTCTTGATGACTGCTTTAAGCCATATATTGCCTTTCTAAGCAAACATACTTTATCTTCATCTTCTTTAGATATAAAACCTTCTGGTTGTATCATATAAATTTCTTGATCAATTTCTCCATTGAGAAATGCAGTTTCTACATCTAAATGGTCAATATCTAATTTTAACTCTACTGACAAAGCAAATAGCATTCTTATTGTAGAATTACGAACTACTGGCGAAAAAGTTTCAAGATAATCAACACCAGATCGTTGAGTATAACCTTTTGCAACTAATCGTGCTTTATAACGCACTTCACCATTAGAGGCCTTTTTTAAACTAAACACCCACTTATTTTGCACTACTGTTTTATTTGATGGACGATTCACTAAAAACCAGGTTTCGTTGTCTATCAATGACTGGTATTCTTTCTCCATTGCTTTCTTCCATTCCTTTTTGTCGGATCTCATCATGGCTTCACTTACACTTTTTGGATCATATGTTTCAAAATTGTTTAAACCTTCATCACTAAAAACATTATATGTAATATAGTCTTCAAATTGTTTTTTCTTACAAATTCTTCCTGATCTTGTCATTACTTCTTGATCTTTTTCTTTAAAACTGGCTTCATCTAATAATTCTTCATCTTCAGTGGTATCTGAATAGTTTTCTTGTATTATTTCTTCACTTTCATTTTTTGTTTCTTTTAAAGCCTCTTTTATTTCATCTGCTTCTATTCCCGGACTAACAGTAATTTCCGATTTTCTTTCTGATTGACAGCTATTAATATTCTGAAATGGTTGGTTCAGAAATTCATTAAACTTTACTGTTCTACTTATTATTATTTTATCTGTTTCTGGATCTAAAATTCTATACGCTTTACTTGTTTCACTATAGCCCATCATTATTCCTTCTTTAGCTTTCTTTTCTAATTTTGACCTTTTTTCTTTTGGTACATATATGAACGCTTGACTGCCGAAAGTTATTATGTGTGACAAATCAGGTTTTTCACCTAACCATAATTCGTAAGAGGTTTTGTTTTTAGATCTGGTAGGCAATCTATTTGAAATATAATTTGCAGTTACAACCGCTTCACCCCAGTATTTATATGGTAACTTCGCATCTAACAGCATACATCTTGCTGACTCCATTATGGTTCTGTTTTTGCGCTCAGCGACACCATTCTGTTCTGGACAATAAGGTACGGTAGATTGAAATTTTATGCCAAATTTTTTAAGCAAACTTTGAACAGCTTCCCCTCTATATTCACCTCCATTATCGGTTCTGAGAATTTTGGGATATCTGCCAAAATTATTTTTTACCTCGGCAATAAATTCCTTTAATTTAACGAAAACTTCATCTTTAGAACTAAGTAAATAAATCATGGTATATCTAGAGTAGTCATCAATAAATGTTAAAAAGTATTTTTTATTCCCAACAGTAGCAGTTTTCATAGGCCCACATAAATCACTATGTATTAAATCGAGAATTTGTCTAGATTTTGTTTCTGATATTGAAGGAAATGGCTTTTTTGTTAATTTACCCTCTACACAGGAAACACATTGTTTAACATCTTTACAATTATTAATTTCTATACCGGTAGCTAGATTTTTTGCTGCTAAATTCTTTATAACTTCAGGACTTCTGTGGCCAAGTCGCCTATGCCAAATATGTATGCAACTGTCTATTTTTTCACATGATGTTTTTATGAGATTCACTGTCTCAGAAAATGTATTAATTTTATACAGACCATTTTTATACTTTGCAGTCACTACAAGGAAATTATTTTTTTTAATATTACAATTGTTTTCATCAAAACTTATTTCGTAGCCTGCCTTTGTTATTTTTGATACAGATAACAAATTATTTTCTAGTTCAGGCACATACAATACATCTGTAAATTTTAAATTTCCTGCTTTACCGGCCACTTCAGTTTTTATTAATATGTCCCCTTTTCCTTTAATTTGCATATACTGTCCATTTGCCACCATTATTTTGTCAGACTCTACAAATTTTAGATTTATAAAACAATTTGGGTCATTTGACATATCACTCGTTGCCCCAGAATCGATAAACCATTCTGGATTTTTCTTCTCTTCTCTGTCTCCTGTAGCATTAAAACAAAAAACTGAGTATTGTTCCGACTCACCTTCCTCAACAGCTGTCTTGGCTTGTTGACTTTCCTTCTTCTTTTCATCCTTCTTGTAGAAATAACAATCTTTTTTAAAATGTCCTTTTCTATGACAGTAGTAACACTCTCGTATTTCTTTACCTTTCCTTGAATTTTCCTTGAACCTATTTGTATTTAACGCGACTTCATCTGGAGACTGTTCCTCTTTTCTTTTATATTCATCCATGAGCTTTCGCTTTACATATTCCAATGACAATTCATCATCAGGTCTAGCATCTAGAGCTGTAACCAATGTTGAGTAACTATTTGGTAAACCTCCTAGCAATAACGCTGCAACATGAAAATCTTTTATGGTTTCGCCTACGCCCCTTAACTTTTCCACTAATTCCAGTGTATCTTTAATATATTCGGACATGCATTTATCCTCAAGCTTTGATTGATACAATTTTCTCAGTAAATAAAGTTTATTACTAAGATTGCTTCGTTCATGCACTTTTTGTAATTCATTCCACATTTCCCGAGCAGTTTTACACTTACAAACATGTATTATTTGGTCATCCTCAATGCTTAACGAAATTGTGGCTTGCGCTTTCTCATCTTTACGCTTCCATTCGTCAGTGGTTTCATCCGGTGAGAGTTCCTCAATAACTGACCAATTCCCTTCACGAATTAGGATCATTCTAATACGAAACTTCCAAATTTGATAATTGTTATTATTCAGTTTTGAAAAAGCGAACTTTAAACTTTCAGTATCCATCTTTTACTTTTTCTTTCTTTTTTACCTCACCACAAAAAACTTTACTTATACACTTTGTCTTTTATTTCTTTATTCACAGTACAGGCGCTTCCTTGCCTGGGCCCATAACCTGTTGTTATTATTAAAATCAATAATCACTTTTAATATCCTTTATTTTTACTTGTTAGAATATAAAATGCGGAACACCGAAAATATAAAACATGACTCATCTATTTTGTTATACATATCTAGATGCCAACCTATAAAATAAACATCATACCAACTCCTAAAAAACAAAAATACTAGCAATATAAGCTAAACAGAGAAAAAAGGTTTAGATCTATTAATCACTTGATTATATACGTATAACAACACTTGTATGAATAAATCTAGCGGTCAATGAAGCGCTGCGGAAACAATGATTGTTGCCTGAAATTATTATTATTATTTTGTCTTAAATTATTTTCCTTTGCTATTAATTGTTATTTATTTAATTGACTGAAAAATTATTTTTTAGGTGTGTGCGACTAGCATCTTTTAAAATTTGTATGGCAGAAATGCAGAAATTTAGCATTTACTATTTTACGATGGCTTTGGCCTCTGTCGACCACTAAAATTAAAATTTTGTGTGGCTACTTAGAAAGCAGTAAAATCGTTCAGACTGGTTTTTACTTATTACTTAGGGGCGTGCGGTGAGTTTTGATACAGGGGAAGCAGTCTGTGATACAGGGTAATGGGTAGTGTGAAGCCCCGAGCGAAGCGAGGCAAAATTTTTTTTTAAGAAAAGGGGCGTGGCTTCCGTATACTCATTTTAAAACAAATGTCGAAAGCCGCAAAGTTATGATATCCAGAAAAAAAATACACTTGTAAGACCGCCACTCCTCAATAAACATAAAACATAAAAACACCAAAAAAAATTAGACAACCCTCGATTCCAAAGCCGAAGCTGCACGGGCGAGGGTTACACTTATGAAAAAAACGCAGACACACAACCATACCCACCCACATTGCCAGTGCCGGTGGCGGGGAGCGAACCCGCAGCGAAATAGAGAGTTTGTTCAGTCACACTTGCCATCGTGCACTCTCTAGCCAACTATAAATCGAGTAGGCTAGTTAAATAGTTAACATGCACGTACCTACCTATTTATAATGTAGTTTAATCCGCCTATCCTTTTTTGCGAAGTCGGAAATAACTACGTCATAAAAGTTTGAATTTTGGGACATCTCCTTCACAAAGTCACTTTCTATTGTCAACAGAGACAATTTTGAAAGCCGCTCCTCACTGGTTCAATTTCTTGAAAAAGTTTTTATTCTTTTTTAAGGTCGAAAAACTGCGTTCCACCGAAGCACTAGTTGCAGGTATCGTCAACACTAACTCACACAATTTCAACACTTCAGAATAGGCCTGATCCAAACTATTTTCGTTTATAAAGATAATCAATTCGTTAGCGTTATGTTTCTGACTAATATCTTCTGTAGTATAAATAACTGAAAATTCCGATCGTAACCCAACTATATTAAAAAAATTTCAGTAGTTATCACTCAATGACTGAAGTGCGTTTTGTGGAAACTGTTTATTTTTAAATTCATTAAAATTACACAATTCTAAAAATTGTATATCACTGAAATTTTTAAATCTATTATTTAGTTGCCCAGTGATATTGTCCAAAATTTCGATAAAAAGTCTTCGATATGCAGTTCTACGATCTACTATAAATTCAGTTCGTATTCTTTTTTCTTTGCGACTCTAAATTGTCATTCCTAGTTTTCTCCCAGAACTTTTCAAATTCATTTCTTTTGTTACAAATCAAATTTTTGAATTCTTCAATTTTCTTTACACAAAATCCAACCTCATTTGATTTAGTTTGCAAAATATTGAATAAATTGTCAGTAAATGGGAATATTTCGGAGAAAATATTTAACAAAAAATTAAAATCAGTCTCTTTTCAATGAATCTAAGTAACCTCTGGATCCATTCAAAGTCTCAGTGTCTCAATTATCTTTGCTTTGTAAAATATTTTTAAATAAATCAATTAGAGGCTGTCGATATTCAGATACAGTTTGTACTAGCCTCCCATTGTAATTCCATCGTGTTGGAGCAACTCTGGGTAGTCTCTTCTGTACTTCCAAATCAAAAGTTCGTGTCCGTTTTGATGATTTTGAGAAAAGGCAGCCATTCCACTAATACTTGAAAAATATACTTTGCACTTTTTAAGACACGCTGCAGATTGAGTAAGTACTAAATTTAATCGATGCTCAAAACAATGTACAAATATTGCATTCTGAAAAGTCTCTTTTACTTTGGCCTGCAGGCCGCCCAATTCACCAGCCATGACAGCGGCCCCATCATAACTTTGGGCGATAAGTTTAGCACCACACTATAGATCATCGACTATCTGACAAATTATAGCATATAAAGCTGTGGTCGTTCTCTACGTTGTTACGTCTAAAAATCCTAAAAAGCGCTCTTGGATTTTCCCATTTGGATTTATGTAGCGTACTACGGTTGACAACTGACTAATATTCGTAATATCGGTTGTTTCATCTAATATAATTCCAACAAAAGGAGCTTTTTTTATTTCTTGCTTGATCTTTTCTAAAACAATATTGCTTATCGACTGAATCAAATTATTTTGAATATGATTTGATGTACCGCGAAATACCGTGGAGTGTTCCAGATGGTTACTTAAAATTGTATCGTATTTTGCTAATAAATCAACTAAATTGATAAAATTGCCCCTATTAGCAACGCTCCGAAATTCAGTATGACCTCTAAAACTAAGTTCATTTTCGCCGAGAAAACAAACAATGTCAATAAGTCTTTTTAACACCTCGATTTTTTTTACAAGTTCATTATGCTTACTTACGGTCACTTTATTTCAACTGCTGATCTAATGAATGCTCAATTCGTGATTTTCCAAATGTTTTTTTCTTTTAGCACCGCTCGCAAATGAGTTTCACACTTACCATGCCTCTTTGTCACTTTGTGAATGTTGTTTAAATCTGAAAAGCCATTTTTATTCCAAACACCTTTTTCATTTGTGAAAAGTACACTTGGCCAACAACACAATTTACACAAATTTTCACAACCCGTTAACCACTGATTAGCACTACATTTCAATATTAAAGTACCTATAGCATGATTTAACTTTCGTTTTTAAAAGTTTTAAATCAGGTGTTGGTCTCCCGTTTCTAATAATATCCAGTTTATCTTGAAACGAATATGTTGAAAATGCCCGTTTCAACAAATTGCACACCACACAAACGCAAATAATATTTTCCACAGTGCTAGGACCAGCTTCCATACTGAATAAGCAATTCTAAAACTGCTTATACGCGCACTAATGTTCAACGTTTTAAAAATCACTTGTCGCCGCACTACAGGTTTAGAAACACCAAAGAAGTTTTTACAAATATAGCACAAAAGCTGAGAATAATACTAGGAAGATTAATATTAAGTATAATATTAAAATCGATATTAAAATCGAGATTAAAATCTATAAAACAAGACGCATTACTATCCTATGCGGCTCAGATATTAAGATTATGAAATGGGAATGGGATGCATTTCAAGAAGTTACTTATAGTCGCGCGAGTTCGTGTTGGCTCGATTAATCGAGTGCGTCATCGTTACGGTTTTAACGTGTAACTCTCAGCTGTTGAAATGCAGGGCCGTGTCTATTGAAATTAGGTATAAGTAAATTTTAATGATTAATATATGTGATAAATAATAATTAGGTTCTAATTATGTGTTTGTTTTTAATATTCCCAAGGGAAGCACTGCTTCCCTTGCTTCCATGGACCAACCGCCCCTGCTTATGAATGTCTTTATAAGTTTTGGCTATTTTAATGTTAGTAAGTGCACCGCGGCGCTCGCCTCGATTTTGCTGCGGAGCGGTTTTTTTGATAAAAATTAATTTTACTATTTTGGCTTTTAAAAATCGGAGAATTGAGTTATAAGATTGTGGTTTGAAGTTTTGATATGGCTTTTTATTCTTTATCTAATTTACTAAAAAAATGGTATGACATGTGATATTTTGAACCAGTGTAATTTTGGTCACGTGCATTTTTTAAATGTTTTTAATGGTCGAGGGCCTTCTATGTGATCTGGTTGATTTTTTAGTAACATTGATTTTTTTGAAAAAGTTAAAAGTTTTGTAGAATTTTGGTTCTAAAACACGACGTAAGGCGTGTATAAATTTTCATCGAATAAATATTTTAACTACAGAGTTATTTAAATGCACGAACATTTTAATTTTCAAGGATGGTTATTTTTGACACATGTTATGTGCGTATACATTTTCATCAACATGCAGGCGGTTTCAGGGGTTGAAATGAACCCTTGAAGCGAATAAATAAGTTACTCAGTCATTTAAATGCACACGTTTTAATTTTTATGGAAGATTACTTGTGACATACGTAAAGCGTGTATAAATTTTCAACAAATTGCAGAGTCCTAAGGGTTGAAGTTAACCCTTGAAACGAGTTAGTAATGTACCTGTAAATTTCGATCGACTTGCAAAGGATCCCAGATATTAAAATAGCCCTCTAAACATGTCCATATATTTCATTTTGATCGCTGATAAAAAACTCGTTAGTAATGTACCTATAAATTTCCATCGACTAGCAAAGGGTCCCTGGGGTTGAAATAGCCCTCTAAAGATGTTAAGAAATTGTAACTTCCCAACCAGCTATTTGTCCATAATTTTGTTTTCATCGAAGATAAACAAATTCCTTAGTAATGTACCTGTAAATTTTCATCGCTTTGCAAAAGCAACAGCCCTCAAAAGATGTTAACAAATTATCACCTCCCAACAAGCTACTTGTCCATAATTTCGGTTTAATTGATCGATCGAAGATAAACAAACTCGTTAATAATGTACCTGTAAATTTTTATCAACTGCAAAGGGTTCCAGGGGTAAAAACAGTCCTCTAAAGATTAATCCGGTCAAAGTAGACATTTCAATTTACAATAATTTGCATAGAGCTCAAAATTGGTACAGATCTTGGGAACACTATTACAAATAAAATGTCAAAAATCCCCATCGATCCCACGTCTGCTAAAAAAGTTATTCAAGGTCAAAGGTCAAAAATATTGGTTTATTGCATTTTTTTGGTAAACGGTTTCATCATAAAAATAGGTCAGACAAAAGTTGTATATCATGAAATTATCTACAAAAATGGTTCTTATACTTTTTTTCCTAAGAATCATCACTCCTGAGAAATCGCGATTCTAAAAGTTGAAGAAGTCGTATTCTACATAATATGTACACATTTCCGCACCACCTGCGGGGTAGTGTACTTGGCGCATTTTTTTTAACGTGGTGTGCCCGTTAGGCATACTCCACGATCTATTGTGAATGAGTTTTGATAAAAAATATTCTATTAACTAAAAAATGGTACTATTGGAAATGGAAAATGGAAAAATTATTGTTGATTTCGGGAAAATGTTAGTCTGATTGCTAATCTTCAAATGCTACTTCAACAGTAATGTCTTCTTCGCTTTCTTCTTCTTCTTGCTGGACATCTGAAAATTGTTCTGATAAAGATACATCAGTTGTGTCCTCATTGATACCATAAGAATCTTCATCTGTTGCATTTGATGCAACATCGGAGCAAGACTGGCCTTGACAATTGGTACATACTGGTGAATTAAATAATCCGACTTTTTTTACAGCCACATTTTGCACTACAACCTTTTTTGCAATTGCAAAAAATAGTGTTAAGAAGTCTTTCCGGAGCAGGTGGGAGTAAAGTTTGAATTGGCTCCAAAGTATTATCTATTAATTTCCAACCTCAGATTGCCAATGAAACAGATAAAAGTTAATCTTCCCGGTTTTTCAGTGATAATAATTTTATTACCATACTTCAACTTCAATCGTATCTTAATTGTTCTGTTATCTAAAGCTGGATTTTTGCAAATATTTTTTAATTCTTTTAATGAAAACTGACAGTCACGTAAATATTTCTTCCATCGCAACATTCGTAGATTCATCTTGAGGACGACCGATTTTACCCCCCAGTGGTGGGTCGCAAGAAGGAATTATAACAATTATTAGGGTACTTAGCAGCAACTAAATCATATTCATACTCAATGCGTGCAGTAACATTTTTTGCTACGTCATCAGAACGAGTCCGAGCTACCTTCAGAATAGATTCTTTAAATGCAAGTGTAGCAACTTTATAAATTTTACGCCGAACATTCTGCGCTTTCTTCTTTTCAGCCTCTTCATTCGCTTCATCGCCGCAAAATAAGCAATATTTTTTAAAACAAAAATCGGATTCACTTACGCGTGCTCTAGTATAAGGTGGACTAATTTTAGATGTACTGGCTTGCTCCATCTCGTGCTGTCTTTTAACTGCAGCAATAATACTCTTCCGAGTGTACATTTTACGGCACTGCACATGAATTGTCACAGATTTCTGGTCTTTCAGGTATTCAAAGAACCCATCATTTCTTTCAACACTTGAATCAATCAAAGTCTTCGTTCCACGATCAACAATAACAGTTTCACTTTCAGTCAAAGGTTTACTACAAATAAAGCAAAATTGCGACATTTTATAAAAATTATTAAACAGCACAAATTGTAATAAGAAATTTTATAAATAAGCACGTGTATTCACTGCAAAGGAACGTTCAACACTAAAAGTATTTCGTTTATGTCTTCCAGAAAAAAAGCAGGTATACGACCGTTGCCTCTCGGACAATAGAATAGTAGACGGACAAATGAAGTTAGGAACTGAGTTTCTTTTATGTGTATATTCCCACAATCGTATAATTTGTATGTATAAGTTACACAAACCAATGTTTTTACTTATATTAAACATCCGATGGTGTATTTAGGCGGTTAAGCGTGCATATTATTGTTTTCGATGTTTCAGATGATGATATCTCAGGAATGGTGATTCTTAGGAAAAAAAGTATAAGAACAATTTTTTGTAGATAATTTCATGATCTACAACTTTTGTCAGAACTATCTTTATGATAAAACTTACCGTTTACCGGAAAAATGCAAAAAACAATATTTTTGACATTTGACCTTGAATAACTTTTTTAGCAGACGTGGGATCGATAGGGATTTTTGACATTTTATTTGTAATAGTGTTCCCAAGATATGTACCAATTTTCAGCTCTATGCGAATTATTGTAAACTTACTACTATTTTTTTGACTACTTTGACCGGATAAGATGTTATAAAGTTGTAACTTCCCAACCAGCTATTTGTCCATAATTTCGTTTTGATCGAAAATAAACAAATTCGTTAATAATGTACCCGTAAATTTTCATCTACTTGCTAAAGGATCCCAGGAGTTAAAACAGCCCTTTAAAATTAAAAAAAAAATTGTAACTTCCCAACCAGACATTTGTCCATAATTTGGTTTTTATCGAAGATGAACAAACTCGTTAATAATATACCTGTAATTCCAATCGACTTGCAGAGGGTCCCAGGGGTTAAAATAAACTTTTAAACATTTAAAAAAATTTTAACTTCACAACTAGCTATTTGTCCATAATTTCACTTTG
Source organism: Rhamnusium bicolor (assembly GCA_029963845.1). Lineage (NCBI taxonomy): Eukaryota > Metazoa > Arthropoda > Insecta > Coleoptera > Cerambycidae > Rhamnusium > Rhamnusium bicolor. The sequence goes on from JANEYF010004945.1 coordinate 491,219, forward strand.
ATCGAGGGTAAACTAACTCATCAGTAATGTACCTGTAAATTTTCATTGACCGGCAAAGGATTCCCGGGGCTAAAACAGCCCTTTAATGATGTTAAAAAAATGTAACTTCCCAACCAGCTATTTTCGTAATTTCGTTTTGATCAAAGGTAAGTAAGCAAACTCGTTAATAGTGTACCTGTAAATTTAAATCGACTTGCAAAGGGTTCCATTAGTTAAAACAGAACTTTAATATTTAAAAAAAATTGTAACTTCACAATCAGCTATTTGTTCATAATTTCATTTTTATCGAAGGTAAATAAACTCGTTAGTAATGTACCTGTAAATTTCCATCGACTTGCAAAAGATCCCAGGGGTTAAAACAACCCTCTAAAAATGTAAAAATTTGTAACTTCCCAACCACCTATTTGTCCATAATTTTGTTTTGATCTATGGTAAACAAACTCGTTAGTAATGTATCTGTAAATTTCCATCAACTTGCAAAAAATTCCTGGGGTTAAAACAACCCTCTAAAGATGTTAAAAAATTGTCACTTCCCAATTAGCTATTTGTTCATAATTTCGTTTTGATCGAAGATGAACAAACTCGTTAGTATACTTGTAAATTTCCATCGACTTGCAATGGGTCCCAAGGGTTAAAATAAATCTTTAAACATTCAAAAAAAATTTTACTTAACAACTAGCTATTTGTCCTTAATTTCATTTTGATCGAGGGTAAACTAACTCATTAGTAATGTATCTGTAAATTTCCATCGACTTTCAAAGGGTCCCAGGGTTAAAACAGACCATTAAAATTAAAAAAAAAAATTGTAACTTCTCAATCAGCTAAATGTTCATAATTTTGTTTTATCGAAGGTACACAAACTCGTTAGTAATGTACCTGAAATTTTTCATCGACTTGCAAGGAGGTCAGGGGTTAAAATATCCTTCTAAAAATGTAAAAAAATTGTAACTTCCCAACCAGCTATTTGTCCATAATTTCGTTTAGATCGAAGATAAACAAACTCGTTAGTAATGTACATAAATAATATCGGTTGTTTTTCTTGGATGGGCACAGGTGTGGGCCTGAAAATGAGGAGGTAGGCCAGGCCCACTTAGGCCCATCCCTAGCTACGTACCTAATCTACAGTAGTCAATCAGATTATGTATTCCTGGAGTAGGTTGGAACCTTTGATGTAGTTTTCCAGGAAACACCAAAACACTATATACTGCACTCGACGCGTGTTTGGCCAACCAAGTTGGCATCATCTGGAGATGGTTAAAACTTAACTTATGCTAACAATATATCTCATTTACAACTAAACTATTGTCACGGTTCGATAAACCGTGACTCACTAACCATTAAAGTGGGCTATTTGGGATTGGCCCTCTATCATGATTCACGATACTATTTTTACACTTTGTGATTTCTAAGCATTCAAATGCATCCAGCTGTCTATTATTTATTACATTCCTAATTAATCTTAAATTGCTAATACCTATTTTATGTTCTCAAACGCATGTTGGGTAACACTAGACTTATCTGTTCTACCACATTTGAGATGGACCTTATGCTCTTTGAATCTAGTTTGAATTGATCATCTAGTTTGTCCAACATACTTTTGATTACAGTCCTTACAGTTAATTTCGTAAATCCTCGACTTTTCGTTTTCTTTTCAATTTTGTCTTTTGGATGCCTAAAATTTGTTGTAGTTTTTTTCCCGATGAATGAAACACTGTCATACCTATATCTTTGAAAATCTTACTAATACCATGGGTGATCGAATGGAATCGCTACAAATTTCGGATTTTCTCTTTCATTTTGAAAGTTCGAGGACCTTCGAAGTGACTTTACATTTTCGTTTCCTAATTATTTTATCAATTAAACTTACAGCATATCTATTATTCGCTACTATATCTTTAATCAATGTTTTTTCTTTTTCAAACCTCTCCTTATTTAGGGGAAAGCAACAATGGACTAGAAAATTAAAACTCTCCATTTTGTGTTGACCATAATGGTGAGAGTCCTTAGGGATATATTTTAGAGTATTTGTATCTTTTCTGTATATGTCAAATTCTAACTTATTTTCACTATTTCTAATTATTATTATTAATGGTAGTTGTCCAGAGTTTTCATTTTCATATGTGAATTCAACTGACGCAAATCGACTGTTTAATTTAGAAATTAAGTTGTCAATATCAGCAACTTTTGTATCAAACACTGCAAAAATATAATCCACGTACCTAAGCCAACCTTGGGGAAATACTCAAATTCTCTCTTCTTTTGCTTCTATCTCGAATCTTTTCATGAAGAGACTGGCAATGAATGGTGACAAAGAGTTACCCATTGCTGTTCGTTCATGTTGTTCTAAAAAATTATCGTTGAATCGAACTTTTTGTCACCATTCATTGCCAGTCTCTTCATGAAGAGATTCGAGACAGAAGCAAAAGAAGAATTCGAGTATTTCCCCAGGGTTTGGTTTACGTACGTGAATGATATTTTTGCAGTGTTTGATACAAAAGTCGCTAATATTGACAACTTTATTTCTAAATTAAACAGTCGTTTCACGTCAGTTAAATTCAAATATGAAATGGAAAACTTTGGACAACTACCACTTTTAGATGTATTAATAATTAGAAATAGTGAAAATAAGTTAGAATTTGACATATACAGAAAAGATACCAGTTCTCTAAGATATATCCTTAAGGACTCTCACCATTGTGCTCAACACAAAGTGGCGAGCTTTAATTTTCTAGTCCATTGTCTATTAAGCTTCCCCATAAATAAGGAGAGGTTTAGAAAAGAAAAAGCATTGATTAATGATATAGCTGCGAACAATAAATAAAATAATTAGGAAAGGAAAATTTAAAGTCATTTCGAAATTCCTCGACTTTTCAAACTGAAACAGAAAATCCGAAATTAGATCCTAGATTCACCCGACAGTGGTTCATTCGTCAGGAAATAAACTACAACAACTTTTAGGAAATCCAAAAGATAAAAAAAAAGAAAAGTCGAGGATTTACGAAATTAGCTGTAAGTATTGTAATCAAACGTACGTTGGACAAACTAGACTATCAATTCAAACTAGATCAAATAGCATATGGCCCATCTCAAATGTGGTAAGAACAGATACGTCTAGTGTTGCCCAACATGCGTTTAAGAACAACTATAAAATATATATTAGCAATTTAAGATTAATTAGGAATGTAATAAAACTAGAGAGCTGGAGGCATTTGAAAGCTTAGAAATCACAAAGTGTAAAAATAATATGAATAATGACAGGAGGCCAATCCCAACTAGCCGCTTTATTGGTTAGTGAGTCACGGCTTACCGAACCGTGACAATAGTTTAGGTATAAATAGGATACATTGTTAGAAAAAACTTAATAAATAAAATTTGCAGCAATTTCTCAAAATTTGTCGTTTCTGATATTAAAAAACAATTGAGCGTTAAATAAAAGAAATACGGCTCTTCATTTGAAGTTTTTCTGCCGTGTCTCGGCGTTCGGCGGTGGTTAAGAAACCTGTGGCGGCGGCGCACACGTCTATGATGGCTACATTCACATGGTTCAACTGTTGTGGGGTTTCTCTCTGTTAGGTATAGTTTTGCAATCCTCTAATATTCGTCGTAATTTTATATTACTAGAATGCGCCACAATCATTATTTTAGTAAGGGGCGCTAGATATTAAGGTCCTACATACGGTAGCAACTGGTGGTTGACTAAATATATCTTTTCGTTTGTACTAATTGACCCTATTAAAATATTGAATTTCTTTCTCTAGTTCTTTTTCAGTTTAAATAAATATAAATTTATTTTTACACTATGACAATTTCTGGGGAACTAAAACATATTAAAGTTATGTACAATAAACCGGGTATTAAAAAATGAATCCTGTTTGGAACTCCATAACTCCGGAGTACATTGAGATATCGATTAAATTTTTTTTCTTTTATTTATTTATTTATTTATTTTCATATACCTATCCTATAGGCTGAACCCAATTACAGGATACAATAACACTTAAATAATTTTAAGTAACAAAAAGCAAAATATAGAAAATCTAGCAACAATTAGAGTAAAAAGATATATAAATATTACAAAGGAAATGAAATAATAAACATTAATATAATACATAATAATAAATTAACACTAACTAGCAATACGTTATATTTTGCGAATTAAAATTTTGCTATTCAACAATAATACTATAACAATACATAACAGCAATAAAAATAAATATAAATTATACGAAATTATACAGATTAAAACATTGTGCCATTCACTCGTCAAGTACAACTTTCTTAATTTTGTTAATGGTACAAGAAAAAATATCAATATTATCCTCCACGGTGCAATAGTTTGAGATCATTTGATATAGAAGGGATGCTATCATAATATTGGTATTAGCTGTAGGAAATTTAAAAATGTGGTTGCGAGGTGATGATATTCTTGGAACTTTAAAATTAATTTGGCTTAATATCCATATACAGTCTACTAAATTATTAACCACCTTATACAAAAAAATTATCAATTGTGCCGCCCTACGTTTTGCAATCTCGGATATTGTTTTAAATGCCAGTAGTTAATTAGTGGGGAAATGAGCGCAACTATCAACGTCGCGTCTTATGGGAGTACGACATAATTTTTTATGGTTCTGGGGGTCCCCCGGGGTACGTGGGAGGTCCTAGAACCTGGGACCTAGATCTTAGTATCGTGGGAGTGACAGCTTCGAGGCCAATGGCATAGGACTAAGATTTTAGTATCGGGGGAGGGGGAGATTTTTGCTAATACTATAGACTTATATCTAAGATTGTAGACTTATATCTAAGATTGTAGCTAAGAGGGTGGAGCTAAAAGTCATAGATCTGGGGTTAAAAATGGCTGCTAGTAGTAGGTCAGACCAATGAGAGCTTTTAAAAAAGTAATTAATTATAAGTCAAAGAGGATCACCTGAAGTGTAGCTATTGGATATTTATACAAGTCCCGACCTATGACTATGTTTAAAAAGGAATTATAGCTCAAAGCAATAAGATGGTTGCTATATTCTAAATTCTGCCGGTTAAGACAGGCTAAGACTAGACGTTTATATGATGACGTCATATGTCTTTCCAGCTAAAATAATTATTTTATATAAGTTTTCAGGAATTTGTTAAAGCACGACCAATGAGAACGTTTAAAAAAGTAATTAATTAACTATAAGTCAAAAGATGGCTGCCGTAGATGTCCCGACCAATGACGGCGTTTAAAAAAGTAATTATATATGTCAAAGATGGCTGATATATTCTTAAATCTGCATGTTAAGAAAACTAAGTTAAGTCGTTTTTATATGATGAAATCATATGTCTTTCTAGCTAAAAAATTGTTTTATATAAGTTTCCAGAAATTTGTTAAAGTACGAGTTATGTATAGTATTCTCCTTAATCTTAAGAAATATGATATTGTCACATCCCACTACGTGGAGATGGTCATATGAATTTATACCTTTAATATGCATATTATATTCACTTATTACTTGTCCTTTATCTAATAAAGTCCTCTGTTTTACTATTATACTTTAATTCTTTTATTGTAAAGTTTGGAAATAGGTTTTAAAAATAGAGTTGTTACCGCAAAACGCGTAACTCACGACCAATGAGAACTTTTAAAAAAGTAATTAAATATGTACGTCAAAAGATGGCTACTATACTCTTAAATCTGCAGGTTAAGACAGGCTAAGACAAGTCGTTTATGTGATGACGTCATATGTCTTTCTAGTTAAAAAAGTATTTTATATAAGTTTCCAGAAATTTGTTAAAGCACGGCCAATGAGAACTTTTAAAAAGTAATTAATTATATGCCAAAAGATGGCTGCCGTAGATGTCTCGACCAAGGACTGCGTTTAAAAAAGTAATTAATTGTATATGGCTAATATATATTCTACATGTTAAGAAAAGCTAAGACTTGTCGTTTATACAGTATTGGAAAAAGTTTAATTAGAGGGTCTGCTTTGTGTGTGTGCATAAAGGATAAAAATAGCAAAGTCATGCATGGGACAGAAAGAGAATTATGCATCAATGGTGCCTTATTGTACGTTGTGTTTGTGAAGTAAAGAGGGCACGCTCCATCATATCCCTTCTTTCCACATACAGTTTATTATACAGATATTAGCTGTTTAGGAAAATTCTAGCGATTTGCAAATATTCTCTTTATCTAAAAAGTATAAGAAAAATAAAGACAGAGATAGTGAATTGGCCACTCGGGGTAAATTCTCCTAAACGCCCCAAAAACCACGAAGTTGCGAGCACGATCATTGGTATGAGTAATCAGTAGCGGGGCAAGTAGTAGCCAATAAATTATTCATCTTTAGGTCATGCGATGCGATGGCCCGCCCTTGATCAGATCATAGCAGGCAGCCGATGACACTGTTGGTGGTGTTTTGGTTAGTAGATTTCAAAATGTTGTGGGGTATAGTTGTTATTTCTATAAATAACTACGTATCCCTGTTTATTTCGAAAATCTCTAGTTATTTGATACATAATTGTTTTTAAAATGCATCAAAAACTCAGTGGCATTTCTTTGAGTAATTTTTGGCCATTTGGCGTGAAAGTAAACTGGCATTCTGCTATTAAATAAAAATAAATTAACAAATATTCTAACGAAAATAAAATAAAAAATTCTAAAATGAAATAGATTTTAAAAAAACGTATTAAAAATGAAACAAAACATTTTTTTTTCTAAATGTTGCTTTATAAAGGGCTCAAAAATGTTGCCCTGTTGCGTCTGGCAATACCCCAATCGGTGATAAAATTCGTTCCTGACATTTTGCGAGGTTGCATATCCCCACAAAAAAAATCGTTAAGCATCAAGTCGGGGGATCTTGGTGGCCATTTTATTGTGCCTCTTCCACTTATAAAACGATCGGGAAACGTGTTGTCTAAAAACTCTTGCACCCTTCTTGCATTATGAGCAGGACAGCCATCTTGCTGGTACCAAATCTCTCCGAGGTTGACGTCAAGATATTGAACAGCCAGACTAATCTGATTCAGCAAAATGTTTAAATATTTGTCGGCATTTAAGCTACCGTCAATGAAAATAGGACTAATGACATGATCACCTATAATGCCTGCCCAAACATTTACTTTTTGTGGATATTGAGTACGTAATGACACATTCAAATGTTTATTTTCCCTGGACCAATATCGAACTACAGAAGGATTGTGCCGGTCATGTATGGAAAAGATGTCTCACCACTGAATGAAACATTCTTGATGAAATTTTCGTTTTCATTAGTCTTTTCCATCATGATTTCACAAAAAATCCATTCGTTTCATACGGTCTTCAGGAAGAATTTCTTGGTGTTGTAGCAGTGGTACTTATTTCTTTTCAGAATATTCCGCACTGTTCTCTCTTGTATACCAACTTCTTGCGAGATTTGTCTACTTAAACAAGGTGCATTTACCTCATCGAAACTACAGACATTAGCTTCCCGTCTTTCCCGATCTTTCTTTAAGTAAACTGTAGGCTCGTCTTCGTCATTCAAATGACTACATTTTCTGCAATTTATCGCACATCCCACAGACTCAAACTTATGAATGTTTAATACAGTTTGAACCATCGGGGCAGGACTGTTTTCAAATGTAAAAATGAATCGCCCAATAACTCCCTCAGCAGTATTATCGCCGTAATACCACTTGATCATTTGCACTTTTTCTTCAGTTGTATAAACATACATTTTTAAGTTAAGGAGAAATGCCAGTTTAACTTACGATAACGGCTGACGCAATAATAAAAGAAATGAGACAACAGCAATGTGAGAGCAGTTCACCATATGATCAAAAAATTGTTTATTGCAGTGTTACCAGATTGTGAAGGTGTGATTATCAGAAAGTAACAATGAAATTACCAGATTTTAGGAAAAATTACCAGATACTTCAAATAATACGCCAATATTCAAAAACTTTATTATAAAAAAAATAAGTAAACAAAAGTAAAACAGTTACAAGTAAGTAAAAACTTTTCAAATAATAACAATTGGCTGTCAAGGTCGACTGCAGAAATTATATTATCATCTTCATTTTCGTTTATATTTTTGTATAATATTATGGAATTTTATGATTCTTTCACGCATTCTGAACTTAATAAAATATCATATACTATGTTAGTCATTAATTGCTTTTTTGTTACAGGTTTGCTCTTTTTGGTTTTGATTAAATTACGTTAACCTTTGAAAAAATGTGTCCAGATGTAGCACTGCGTGCAGTCTGCACTCATTGCAGAATCAGGGGTAGAGCTCCCATTTTTCGTGCAGTGTAGCATTTATTTTATAATTATAAAATAAATAAGCGTAGCTGCATGAACAAAATCTCGTATGCCGCCCTACTACTAACTAGATGTCGCCAAATGTTCATCGCAGTTAGTAAAATGAAACGGTATTCATTGCATATTACGCACGTTACATGAAACGATTTTAGTTATTTCTCACGATGTAAATAATTTTATAAAAATAATGACGTTAGCAAAAAAATTATCGTAGATTATGCCATTATTAGAGGCTCCATTAACAACTACCAGTTAAAATTCCAAATTGTAGATTTTGGCAATTACCAGGCATCTGGCAACACTGTTGTTTGTTCTATCTACAATAAACTTAGTGTAGAAAGGGAAGGGATCAGATGTGGAAAGGATGTGATGACTGAGGACTGGAGGATCACATGTGGAAGGGATACGATGAGATGGAGAAGTGCCCTCGTTACTTCGTAAACACAATATTCAGAAAAAGGCAACAGTGATACACAGTCTTTTTCTGTCGCATACATGACTTTGCTATTTTTATCCTTTATGCACACACACAAAGCAGGCACTCTAAACTTTTTTCAATGCTGTATATATATTTTGATTATATGTGTAAAATTTGCTTATATAGCCCGAGTTATGGACGGCTCTGAACTACCTACAAACAATAGAGACGCTGAATTGCTAAATTATAAAAGATAATTTAATGTTATAAATACGACTCAAATAGGCTTTTGCTTTAATTCTATAATATTATTCATTTCACATATCTTGGTAGTCAGATTTGTTATTGTTATAAACTCATGTTATTTTTTTCGTCAAAATAAAATTTGTTAAATTTTTAAATTCACTTTTTAAAAAGACAAACACTAGGCAACGATAATAACTGGCGCAGTCGGGTCGGATATTCTTTGAGGTTTTTCAAGCGGATATTGAAAAACTCATCGTTCTTTCGACTAATCAGAGAAAACCTGCGAAAACTTTACCATACCTTTGGTATCACCATAATTTTAAGAAACATTTTAAGAAGTAAGAAAAATGAAAAGAAGCCTCTGCATACCTAGTCATATCATTCCTTATTATTGAATCCCTAATAATTTTTCCAAACCCTGAGCTATAAACCTGTTACAGCTCGGACTAAGGAATCCCACCTTAGAAAGGTGAGCAAAACCATCAGACGATCAGTAACCTATCACCGGAAGCACCGTGAGGCTTAGCACCTGGGTTTTTTACATAAGCCCTAGAAGAAACCAAGACAGTGCACTTTCTTTCCTAAGACTACATGTGACCTTAAATCGTGTACAGGAAAGATCGGCTCAAGAAAGAAAACATCTTTAAAAGCACGTAGCCTTGTGCTACTTAGGAAACTGACATTTAACGACTATATACCGACGTGACAATAACTGCCGTCCTGCTCAAGAAAAAATATATAATCAATCAAAGTGTAAAGGTGGCTTCCCACGGCCTGTGTTAGTACGGGCCGCGCCGCGCGAGCAAGAGCCGACGGGCCGTGGGAAGTCTTTAATTCGTCGTGGCGCGAGCTGGCCTGCATCGGCTGTTCTATCCGACGCAAGTCGGTAACATCAAAGGCGCGGCCTGTTGCCGTCTGTTGTTGTTTGTGATCCGCAAGTGAGCTGCTGCTATTTTCTTTACTTTAGTTGAATCAGTTGTATTTGTACCCTTGTGGGAAGTTCATCGTTATTAAAAAAATAATATAAATAACAACCTACATAAATATGGAGTGGAACACTGATTTGATTTTTAAGTTTTTAATTATTCACAACCACAACAGTCACCAAGTTTTCAACCAGATCATTATCCTCAAGTATCTCTAATACACAACAAATCCCCTAGCCAATTTGCAAACAGGTGCATATCGCTAGGGAGCTTTTTACTCTCCAAGGTGCAAATGTCTGACAATGAATCGTCCTGCAAGAAAAGTTCCCAACCGTCTACCAAATAATTTCACTCCTCGATACCCACAACAAACATTCCAACAGAGACTGTTTCAAACTTTCCCGAATTTCCAACGTCAGAATCCTCCAACTCAACAAAATTTCCAAAACCAAACTTTCCAAACTCCACCAAATTTCCAAAACAATCGAAACTTCCAAAATTTACAAAATCTCAACGTTTTAATTTCCAACCAAAACAATATTTAATCCAGAAGGTGTAGAAAATAATTACTACTCTGAAGAACAATTTGTAGAAGACCATCAAAATTTTAACGAGGATGAATTTTACTATACCAGCCTCGGAGACGAATATTATGAACCCTGCGAATACGAAGAACTAACCAATTAACCAACATAACAATTAGAAATAGATGTCGCAGCTAACACAAAACTTCCATATATTATTATTTCGGTACTAGAAGCCAAATTTATGATAGATTCAGGGTCTACAAAAACATTAATAACTGAAAAAATTGCTGAAACATTTTTCCTCAATCAAATTAAAGAAGATCCTTTCAGATAAAAACACCTCACAGTATTTCACTACATTTCTACTCAGCTGATATTCCAATCACAAATTTTCAATAAACCTGGAATGTTACATAGACATTATATTTTCAACTTCAGTGAAACATATGACGGACTGATTGGCTTGGATCTTTTGCAAGAAATAGGAATCACTCTTAATTTTAAAAATGGATATCTATTAACAGACAAAGCAAAAATTCCATTATTCATTGAGGGAAAAAGATTTTTAGGATCTACTTGATAAAATAATATAAGAACTGGACAGAGAAAAAGAATTAGCAGCACCAACAAAAAGTTAACCAGATGCTTAACCCAATCGAAAATACACAAGGTAGAGACATTGAAACAAATGACTTCGATATCTCCGAAATCTTTACTGCCCTTTCCAACGAGGAGGATGAACCACGAGACATCATTAAAATTATAGACGACATAATAAATACAAAATCCAAACAAGTATTCATAAAGACAGTTCCAATGAACTCTAGGAATTGTAGAACACTAAATGTAGAAAATAAAACCATCCTATGTGCTGAAATAACCAATGAAGATAACGATGATCAAATAATCGAACTTCTCAGATATTATACAAGCGAAGAATCTACATTTTATATGTACTTCGATAAAGACAAAATTTACGAGGACTTTTGTCGAGTATATAACAGACATTTTAACTATAATGAACCGAAATTAATAAGATGTACACAAGAAAGAATATTTCTAAGAAAATAGGAAGAAATTAATGAAGCCATTAAAATGTATCATGAAGGGAAGACAAATCACAGAGGTTCACAAGAAACATATGAGAAACTAAAACAAAGATATTATTGGAATAAAATGTTACCCACGATACAAGACTATATTAATGAGTGTAACATATGCCAAAAGGGAAAATACGATAGACATCCACCCAAGATACCAATGAACTAAACACCCACACAACAAAAACCCTTTGAAATAATTTTTGTGGACACCTTTACCATCGAACAGAAAAATTACCTGACCTTAGTAGATTCATTTTCAAAGTTTGGACAAGCAATTGCAATTAAATGTAAAGAAGCATGTGAAGTAGCTAAAGCCCACACCGACTATTTCGATCATTATGGAACCCCAGCCGCAATCACAACTGACAATGGATGAGAATTTATTATTAACTAAATAAGAAATCTATTGGCATATCATAAAATCGATATTCACTTTACGACATCCTGTCATTCAGAATCTAATGGCATTGTGGAGTGATTTTATTCCACACTAATTGAGCATTTTCGAATATTTCGATTAGATCCACAACTCAATAAAAAACCGACGAAAAACTTATGAAGCTAGCTACTAGCATACAATCATACCAACCACTCCACTACAGGACATACACCCTTTGATGTCATAGTCGGACATTCATCAAATAAAAACTTATTTGATACAAAAACAATTCAAATCATCTTCGATTTCATTAGATGAACACAGGAAAACACTTTCCCAACTTTATGATTAAATCTGTAAAAGAATTGAAACAAGGAAAGCAGCAACTGTTGACAGGGTTAATAAAGAGATAACAAACCCACAAGAAAAGTATAAAATAGGCCAAAATGTTTATGTTAGAGCACCCAAAAAGAGAGGCTCTAAAACAGTCCCTAAATTTAACGGACCATTTCCCATAGTTTCCATTAAAAATGATAACAAACTCATTTGTCTGATTTAAGATCTACTCTTACAGATGAACCATCCTTGCAACAGCCGACAACATCCAATTAAAAAATTTTGAAGCCAACCCTGGACTTCTACCAATTTGCCTAGGCACAGCAGATAACATCATATCATAATGGAAAATAATTAACGCGTTTGACATACAACCACTCTTTGAAACATATATGCGGGGAAAAGGCGAAATTATTAAAATACTAGCAAATATCAATAAATACTTGTAACTAAATATATCCTGTGAAATAATAAAAAAGGAAGTACCTGTAGCCAACACTATACTATATCAAATCAATAGAATGTTAACCTTTGAAATCAATAGAACTTCTATACTATTTGAACAAGTTCTACCAAGCCATGTTAGAAAATCGAGAGAACTGTTTAACTTTGTTGGTACCTTTCAAAAATCAATTACTGGTACCTTAGATACTAATGACAGTGAAAGATACGAAGAAAACTTTAAAAGATTATTCGACAATGAAGCCAAACTAAAAGTAGACATAGAAAATCATTTATCTATCACTCATGACCTTATTAAAACCACAAATAAATCAGTCACGACACTTGTAGAAAATCAGAGAAAAATTAATTCAGCAGTGATCAATATTGAAAATAAAATAGAAAAATGAGACTTTGCACTCAATTATTAGTTGTAGAAAATATGCTCGAACAGCTATCACATTCTCTCTCACTTATTTGAAACATGTTAGAGGAACTTTCCACAGTAATATCCTTTGCACATTTAAGGCAAATGCATCAAACAATTATAAGATCAAATGACCTTAGGAGAGAAGTAATAAATATCCAAAGTTACCTGAAAGAAGGAAAAAGTCCCATTTGAACCTACTTTCCAAAACATTATTAAATACGAGAAACTGTAAACTTCAATCTACCAGCAGGACTCCTGCACATATTTTATCATTAAAATACCATTAATGGTAACAACACCCTATGATTACTACAAACTGTATCCATTGCCTATTGAAAATGAATAATGGATCCTATATTACTATCATACCACAAAGAAATTATTTACTAATGAAATCCAACTGGTATTCCTATGCCGACATACCGTGCGAGGAGATAGAGATAAAGAAATTTATTTGTATACACAACTCTGTTATACAAAGAACATCAAATAAACCTTACGAAATTCAACTTATCGAACATGCCCACAATGGATGTCGATCTAGACGAATTTTCGGCATTATCTAGACGTACAGAGAATTTACAAGAAGAAATCAAAAACCAGATATTAAAGCCAGCTACAAACCAATTGAACTCCTTGATTATTTATACTCTTATCGTTGTCACCACTATTGTTGTCCTAATCATACTATGGAATATTTATATCAAATCTAAGACAAACAGATTTCCAACATTCAACATATTTGCAACCAAATCAAAATCCAAAGAAGAACCCTAAGAGGAAGAGATGAAGAACATCGGCCCTTTCTAAATAAAACCCGAGTTCTCATCTAAGGGCGGAGGAGTTATGGACGGCCCTGAACCTACCACCTACCAACAATAGAGACGCTGAATCGCTAAATTGTAAAAGATAATTTAATGTTATAAATAGATCTGTCAAAAATGTTCCGTGGGACAGTGGCGTACGCGAAATTAACTATTACGAGAAACAATAAACTGTTACAATTTATAACAATGTATGTAAAACTTACCCTCTTAACTAGCTTGATGAAATAGCTTGCTTATCACAAACTGGAGAAGATGTGTAGCCACTTTGCAGCATCAGGTATGTTTCTATGGTTGTCTCCATGAATGATGTTCGCTTTGGTGAAAATATATTCTTATATTTTGAAAACGACCGTTCGACATCTACTGATGTAATACACGCATACGTAAAATAGTCTTTGAACGCACTTAACGGATCTGGGGCTGCATCATCACATATTTGTCTTAATTTGGTAAAACTTTATTTAACACATTTGCGAACTTTTCTTTAACGCGCTCATTTGTTGCGTCACCTATAGCGTGTAGCAGTAGATTTACTTCGTCCACTATTTGCAGTGACTCCACTAACGACAACGCACTGTTTTCAAATTTTTTTTATGCTTTCATGTAATGGTTTATAGTTCTTCGCAATATTTTTTAAAGCTGTTTCAACGGAAATATCTTCGAATTTTGTCTGGCTTTCCTTAATAGCTGCAGCCTCATCTGGATTGAATTGTAGTATCACAGCTTTTATTTGTTGGAAATATTCAGCATAATAAAAAGCTACCTGTAACCATGTTCCTATAAGAATCGGCTGTGGTGGTTTAGGAATATCGGGACACTTGATATGAAATGCACGGAGACGTTTAGGAGATTTAAGAAACACTTTTTTTTGTAATTGCTATTAATGCATCCACCTCTGGAAAACCTTTTCGAATAGTTTCTGCCTCAAGATGTAAACCATGGACTTTACAGGTAACATGTATAAACGTACAACCTTGTTCTTACAAAGAACGGCCTACCGAACGCATTGTCACGGCGCCATCAGTCACAAATATCTCCACTTGACTTTTTGACAGTTCAAATTTTTCTAACGTCTCCAGCACCACCCTGGTAATTGTTTCGCTGACTTAGTTTTTTGCTGGCTAGTGTGTACACAACTCGAAAGCTAATAATATACTGGACTGGAGAAGAGTTTCGCGGTCAAGGTGAATGCCGGCGACAGTAAGTACATCTATACTCTACAAACATGATACACAGAAACGATTTGCAGCTTTAGTTACAAATACGACTCAGATAGGCTTTTATTTTACTTCTGTAATATGTTTCATTTCATTAAGATCTGCATATCTTTGTAGTCAGATTTGTTATTGTTATAAACTCATGTTATTTTTTCGTTTGTTAAATTTTTAAATTCACTTTTTAAAAAGACAAACCGCTCTGCGACGATAATAACTCCCGGAAGGTCGAATTTTTACTATATGCGTTTCAGCAATAAATAACTTATCGTTCTCAGGTAATTGTATTCGTTTAAAACATATGGCTCCATGCGGTTTTGTTAACCGAAAGAACTTTTATTAAAAAGTATATGCTTTAATTATTGTAGTAACTGAAGACAAGTAGCTTTCAATTTTTACTACCTACACCTGTATCGCTCTCATATATTGGATTTTAGCCTAAGTAACTGTCTTTACATTATTCTATATACAGGGTGTCTCGCTCTCACATATTACGTATAATTATTTGATAGAGCTTGTAGCAAAAAAATTCTCCTGGAAACTTATATAAGTAAATAATTTTAACTAGAAAGATATGTGATTTCATCCTATATAAACGACAGTTCTAGCTTTTCTTAACATGTAGAATATATATATCAGCCATACACAATTAACTACTTTTTTAAACGCAGTCCTTTGTCGAGACATCTACGGCAGCCATCTTTTGACATATAATTAATTACATTTTAAAAGTTCTCATTGGCCGTGCCCTAACAAATTCCTGGAAATTTATATAAAATAATTTTGTCTGTCTTAACCTGCAGTCTTAATCTGCAGATTTAAGAATATAACAACCATCTTTTAACTTATATAATTAATTACTTTTCTAAACGCTCTCATTGGTCAAGACACCTCAGGCAGGTATCTTTTGACATATAATTAATCACTTTTTTAAAAGTTCTCATTGGTCGTGCTTTAACAAATTCCTGGAAACTTATATAAAATACTTTTTTAACTAGAAAGACATATGATTTTATGGTATAAAACCGACGTGTCTTAGCTTTTCTTAACATGCAGATTTATGAATATATCAGCCATCTTTGACATATATAATTACTTTTTTAAACGCCGTCATTGGTCGGGACATCTACGGCAGCTATCTTTTGACTTATAATTAATTACTTTTTTAAACGTTCTCATTGGTCGTGCTTTAACAAATCCCTGGAAACGTATGTAAAATATTTTATTTTTAGCTAGAAAGACATATGACGTCATCATATAGGGGACTAGTCTTAGCCTACAGATTTAAGAATATAGCAGCCATCTTATTGCTTTGAGAATAATTACTTTTTAAACATAGTCATAGGTCGGGAGTTGTATAAACATCCAATAGCAACACCTCAGGCGGCCCTCTTTGACTTATAATTAATTACTTTTTTTAAAAGCTCTCATTGGTCGCACCTACTACTAGCAGCAGTTTTTAACCTCAGATCTATGTCTTTTAGCTCCACCTTCTTAGCTACAATTTTATATATAAGTAGGGCTGTCAAAAATGTTCCGTGGGACAGTGGCGTACGCGAAATTAACTAATATGAGAAACAATAAACTGTTACGATTTATAACAATGTATATAAAACTTACCCTCTTAACTAGCTTGATAAACTAGCTTGCTTATCACAAACTGGAGAAGATATGTAGCCTTTTGCAGCATCAGGAATGTTTCAGTAGTAGTTCGACCGTCGTAGGGTACAGACGTAAAAGCAAAATTTAAATTCTATAGACTAGTGCTGCAATCATTCATGAAAGATTTAATTGCTGGGAAAAACCCTCAGCAGGGTCATAAGCCGCCCAATAATAGTGCATCATAAACTGTGCAACAATAGTGTGAAACGTGCCCTTACTCAGTGTGTCCCACTCGCACACGACTAATTACAATGCCGCCCGATCTGCGATCAAGCCAAAGCAGCAGCAATAATGAAGCCATAATATCATTTCTGAAAAGTGAGGAATTCAAGGAAATCTTAAAAGAAGTAATGAAATGTGAAACAAAGAAACTACAGGATGAAATAATAGCATTGAAAGAGGAAGTAGTAATTTTACGTGAAAGTAACATACAATTAATACATATTACTACAAGTCGTAATCCGACGTGGAGTAATATTGTAACAAACAGAAGTAGAAACAAAAGTGACGTTAAAAATGTAGTGCATAAGAAACTACCATATGAAGAAGCTGAAAAAACAACAGCAATAAAAGTCATACAAGACAAGAACATAGCGGTTACTCCAGTAGTAGAGAAACAAACAGGGAGCGATCCAGAGAAAACAAATGCCAACAAAACAAGTGGCAAACAACCCGAGAATTCATAAATCCTGACATCTGGCCGGAATATGTATATATTAATCGCTTTATAAATCGTGTTTTACGCCGGAGAGCCCCCGAGGCAAACGAAGAGAGAAGATAAATAAAGAAAAAAATTCTGAATTACAGAACACCCTCAACATCTGCCATTTTAATGCTCAATCGCTAACAAACAAATTTCATGACATAAAATGCTTTGTAAACTCAAGTAACTTCAAAATTATCACCATCTCTGAAACTTGGCTAAATTCCTCCCACAACGATGAGATGTTCTGCATACCAGGATTCCACCTCTTAAGAAACGATCGCGCTGGCCGTGGTGGCGGTGTCGCTGCCTACGTAAGTACAGACATCAAATTTGAAAAAAATTGACTTTAAACATACATATCAAATTGAATTACTTGTCATAAAATTGTGCGTTCCTACAAACTCTCTGATTGTTGTAGTTCTGTATAAACCACCACATGTAAACTACGAAAATTTTACAGTTATCTATGATTTATTTGAGGTGACTTTAACATAAATATGATAAAAATTAGCAGTGCATCAACATTTTTTGAACAATATTATCTATGAACACTCCTGTACTCAACTAATCAACTCACCTACCAGAGTCTGCTCCGAATCAGAGTCTCTTCTTGACCTAATTATAGTAAGTGAAAATTTAAGTATCTCAAAATCCGGTGTTTTAGATCATAGTATCGCAGATCATAATACTGTGTTCTGTGCTGTAAATACAAACTGTGAAAATGCAAATATAGCAAAAACCTTTCGATCCTTCTCAAATTTTAACAGAGAAAAATTCCTTATTGATCTAATTAGCATTGATTGGCATTGCATGTATACAATGACTGATGTAAATGAAAAGCTATTCTTTTTCAATGATCAATTAATTGCACTATTTAACATCCACGCCCCACTCATAACTAAGACTATTAGTAACAAAAAACCACATGAACCTTGGTTCACTGACACTCTTTGGGCCATGAAAAAACTCAAAACTAAAGCTTGGAATAGGTTTAAAAGCAGCAGAAGACCTGTAGACAGAAAATACTTCTGTGAGATGCGAAACATCTACAACACTGCATTGAAAAATGAACAAAAAGCTTTTCTAAATTATCATATTAACCAAAATACCAAAAATCCAAAAAACTTATGGTCTACTTTAAAATCTAACGGAGTCATTAAATCTAAGCAAAATTCTTCACCGCTTCCTGAAAACCTCTGCGATGAAAACAGTATTAACAATTTCTTTATAGATTCTATACCACGTAGTAACATTCCTGAAAATTATCTATCACAATTCGAGTATAACCGCTACTCACATAGTAACTTCGAATTGCAATATGCCTCAGTAGAAGTTATTCACAATTTAATCTTAAAACAAAAACCTTACACAGTTGGATATGACGGTATCTCAGGCAAAATGCTACAATTAAGCTTACCATATATAGCAGAACCTCTAACACATATTATAAATTTTTCATTTGAAACCGGAACAGTCCCCCTAATCTGGAAACAGGTATTAGTTAAACCAATACCCAAAAATAGCAAGATAAGCACCATCTTGGACCTTAGACCAATTAGCTTACTTTCAGTTCCCTCAAAAATAGCGGAGGCGGTCATCCACAGGCAACTAACACCTTATTTGCTAGACAATAATGTTATTCCCAAAATACAGTCCGGCTTTCGAAAGAATCACGGAACATCCTCGGCCTTGATCGCTATTCTCGATGATGTCTTGACGTCAATTAATTCTGATAAAGTAACTTCCTTGACCTTATTAGATATGTCAAAAGCTTTCGATTCCTTAAATACTGAACTGCTAATAAAAAAGTTAAAATTCTATGGGATAGAAGATAATATCTTAATGTGGCTCACGTCTTACCTACTAGATCGTTTTCAATATACATGTCTTAACACCACAAGTGGAAGAAGACTCTCTAACGAACGTTTGCTACTCTCGGGAGTGCCCCAAGGCTCGATCTTGGGGCCCTTGCTTTTTAATATCTACACCGCAGACTTGCCACAAGTCACGAAGTACTGTTCCCTGCACATGTACGCTGACGATATACAACTTTACCTTGCTTTTGATGTGACGAAGCCTGAGGAAGCCCAAACCAAAATTAATCATGATTTAAATGAAATAAAAAATTGGACTCTTCAGAATTCACTTCTATTAAATCCAAATAAAAGTAAAAATATAATCTTTGGCACTGCAAATAAATTAAGAGTTCTTACTCACTTTCAATTATCAATTGACAATATAATTATAGAACAAGTTGACAAGGTGAAAAACTTGGGGCTAACCTTTGATAAAAATTTAAACTTTATTCCTCATATATCAGAAGTCCTTAGAAAATGTTTCTGCTCTTTTAAACAGATTTCAAGTTTTAGAAATATCCTTGATAGGGCCACTAAACTACTGTTATGTGAGTCCTTAGTCTTATCACACGTCAACTACTGTGATTATGTTTATGGGCCTTGCTTAAATTTATCAGAAGCAAACAA
Organism: Rhamnusium bicolor; assembly: GCA_029963845.1. Lineage (NCBI taxonomy): Eukaryota > Metazoa > Arthropoda > Insecta > Coleoptera > Cerambycidae > Rhamnusium > Rhamnusium bicolor. The sequence goes on from JANEYF010004945.1 coordinate 511,192, forward strand.
ACTTCAAAAAAATCCAGAATATCTGTATTAGATTTGTAACAAATAGTTCTATCTACGAACATATAACACCACATATCAGGGAGTTACAACTACTAAAAATAAATGAGAGGCGCTTCCTACATTTCACCTCACTATTAAATAATGTCATCCTAACGCAAAAACCTATCTATCTCTATGATAAACTAATTGCGAGAAATGTCATGCATAACCGAAACTTGAGATATACAAACGACCAATTGCATACAATAAGGCCTAAATATGAAACATTTCGATCATCCTTTACCTACCTCTCGACTTATGTCTATAACAATCTACCTCCACAGCTACACAATAAATCAACAAATGTACTAAAACGTCAACTAAAGTCTCTGATTTTGAGCGGCGAATTAAACATAAATTTAAAATTGTTTTAGACGGTGATAAAATAGTGATAAAATCTAGATATCATATAGATAAATACTGTTTTTGATATATATTATATGTTCATATACTGTAGATACATGTACTTAACTAGATATACGCTAGATATACACATATTGTAATATTGCATATTATATACTGTACTAATACTATACCAATGGTATCCTAGGTTAGTAGTTTTGATATCAGTGTATACTGTACCACTAACCTTTTGTGTTAAATTCCTTCTATTTTACACAATAAAGACATTTATTTATTTATTTATTTATTTATTCTATGGTTGTCTCCATGAGTGATGTTCGCTTTGGTGAAAACATATTCTTATATTTTGAAAACGACCGTTCGACATCTACTGATGTAATACATGCATACGTAAAATAGTCTTTGAACTCACTTAACGGATCTGGGGCTGCACCATCACATATTTGTCTTAATCTGGTAAAACCGGTGTCTTTATTTAACACACTTGTGAACTTTACTTTAACGCACTCATTTATTGCGTCACCTATAGCGTGTAGCAGTTTCAAATAGTTTCTGCCACAAGATGTAAAGCATGCACTTTACACGTAACATGTATAAACGTACAACCTTGTTCTTGCAAAGAACGGCCTACCGAACGCATTGTCACGGCGCTTTCAGTCACAAACATCAACACTTGACTTTTTGACAGTTCAAATTTTCTAACGTCTCCAGCACCACCCTGGTAATTGTTTCGCTAGTACACTGACTTAGTCTTTTGCTAGCTAGTAACAGTGGAACTGTCGGTTTAAGAGGATCCAGTGCTCGTACTGTAACATTTAAAATAGAATTCTTTTTTACAATCTGTTGTCTCATCAACAGATAACAGCAGCCGTGTATTTTTTAATTCACATTTCATCTTATTTACCATGTCTACGTGTACAGTTGATAGATAGTTACATAAGGTTGTGGGACTTGGTAACTTCACCTGGGCATTGTATTTATTCCAGAACTCTCGAAATGGTTGTTTATCGAGTATATGTAGCGGCACATCACAGGCAATCAGCATTAATAGTAAATCAAACATACACTATGTTGTCGGAGTCACGCCATTTTTTTTTATTTTTATGGTGTACACTATTTACGTGAAGTCCAAAATCACGCTTATCCCAACACATCAAATCTTTCTCGCACACTTTACAAATTTTTTTTAGCACCCCTGCGTACGTCTGCCATGTTTTATTTTTAAGTGACACACAGAAACGATTTGCAGCTTTAGATATGTCTACAATCTTAGATATAAGCCTATAGTATTAGCCAAAATCTCCCCCTCCCCCGATACTAAAATCTTAGTCCTATGCCATTGGCCTCGGAGCTGTCACTCCCACGATACTAAGATCTAGGTCCCAGGTTCTAGGACCGCCCACGTACACGACCCCGGGGTCCCTTCGGAACCATAAAAATGTATGTCGTAGTCCCATAAGACGTGACGTTGGTAGTTGCGCTCATTTCCCCACTGTTTAACTACTAATGCCTCTTTCCGGATATTCACCATCAATAAGTATACTGCTGATTTTACAAATCGTCGTTGTATTTTTTTCTAAAGACCAAATATGTATATTATAAATGGGACTTTACACTACTGATACATATTCCAACCGCAATCTAACAAATGAAACATAAATGATGATGTCAAAACCAGGATTGGCTATAGGTTATGCATGCATGTATGACACAATCTTACCTTTTAATTTTTTTAAACGAATTCCGCAATATCCAAAAAATCTAAATTTAAGTATTTTACCTAGATAGAATTTTTAGAACTGCTTACATTTGAATGCAATTAAGTGAAAATTAATACAGTAAAGTAAAAATTATCAGTATCACTAATAACGCCTCGCGATATCTTGAACTCTCAGTATCACTCCCACGCTAATTTTTCGCCTTTATTCGTCTTACTCACACGTTTTATTTTTTAGTGTCTGCTGAGATTGTGCTGCCGAATTTTTCGTCTACCATGGCAAATTTGAAAATTGGCGTATTGATTTTTCTTGTACCTTATTGTTTGGGTAAAGTCATATTTTTGTCACATTTATTCGCGTCTATCGTAAGTTAATCTGCCGATGAGATCGTCTGCCGTTACAAAATAATGTCGTTTAGAGTTTTCTCTATCAAATGGTGTAGTTTTTTGTACCTTTTTATACATTTTATACCATTTTCCGCGACGCCAAGTACTCTGGCACTTAGCTTCGACAGACGGACGGTTAAAGTATCATTATGATATGCTTTTGGTAGATAAAGTCAAACCTTTTGTACCTAATAGATCGGGTTGCATGTTTGCCAATTCCCAGTCAATTACTTTTTATATTTAAATATGACCACAAGTAGTTTGTATTCGTTTGTATCTGATTTTCAACATTTATTAGATATTCTTTTTGAGTATTGTCGATATCGATTTTTATTCTAGATCTTGATAACTTAAATTGATTAAATTCTTCCCCATCCCATTACCATTCGATCTATAATTGCGCTTATGCTTAAACATATTTTTAATATTTCTGATAATAGTACTGTTAAACCAAGGTGGATATTTATTTGTTTTAGCTATGGTTTTTAGTACACCATCAGCAAATCTTTACATAGAGATTGGCTAGAAAAGTCAATAGCCAGCCACACACGGAGACTTCGGTTGGTTTTACGTACTTGGTATAATTTTTTTCTGTGAATTAGTTTTTAAACGCCTATAAATGAATACACTTTATAATTTAAAAAGGCTAATCTAATTGGTCTGTATTAACATTTTTTTACTTGTGATGGGGACTTTCTTCTTAATATTACTGACAATAATTAAGGTTATGGTAAGTTTTATTGTAAATTGCTTGAAATTATCGATGTATTTGTTTCCAAGATTAAGACAAGTAATAGAAAATATCCTACATGGTATAATACAAGTATTATTAAATGTATAAAATTAAAACATAAAGCGTTTCAGTGATCCTCTTGCCCTGGAGGAATTTACATTTTTTAAAAGGTTTATAAAATCTGAAATTCACGATAATTATAAGTTATATTGTTAAAATATTGAAAGTAATATTAAAAGGGATCCAAAAAAATTCTGGCAGTTTGTAAAAACTAAAAAAAATTCTAATAATTTTCCTTCAACAATGTACTACGATGGAGATGAATATGCCAGCATTCAGGATGTCACTAATGCTTTCTCTCAATTTTTTCGAAATTCTTACTCTATACCAAGCTCTGATCAAGATATGACAGCTGACTCAACCTCCGATATTCTTAATCTGAATGAATTTTCTGAAAATGACATCATCAAAGTCCTTAAAAAATCAAGGCAAATAATACTATGGGTCCTGATAAAATTCTTGCTTTTCTTTAATAATAATAATAATAATAATAATAATAATAATCCGGGGAGTGGCTGTAGTTGATGCGCCGGCGCGACTCCCGTGAGGCGTCGGAGGCCACGGGAGGACTGACCGGCATCGGGAAACCGAAAAAAAAAAAAAAAAAAAAAAAAAAAAAATAATCCAAGCCAACAAGCCTGACATAGTCCTCCTTGACCATCAACTCAAGGTGATGTATGTCATCGAGTTCTCGGCACCTGCAGAGAAAAACATCACCTTGAAGGAGGAGAAACGGACCAAATATCGCGATCTCCAGTACGAGCTCCAAGTGCTGTACCCAGGCTACTCGGTAAAAATGGTCGTCCTTATAATCGGTGTACTCGGAGGGATAAAGCCTACGCTGCTCTCGGAACTGAAGATCATACCGACCTGCCAAAAATCAGCCGAGTGGCTGGCAGGCCAAATGTAGAAGGCAGTCATTCTGGGTTCTCTCCGTCTGCTTAGGGCACATGATTCTGGTATCTACAGTCACTAACCCTGCGGGATGTGGGGAGTGGCTGTAGTTGATGCGCCGGCGCTACTCCCGTGAGGCGTCGGAGGCCACGGGAGGACTGACCGGCATAGGATATTCTGAAAAAAAAAAATAATGATAATATTAAACACATTTATTTCAAAGAAGGAAAATACACTTTACAAAAAAGGTAAATACCAAAACTGAAATATCGTCAATATTTACAAGCATTTACATAGACAAATTATCCTCCAAAGTGTGTTCTAAATCTATCAAAGTGTTTTTAATTTCCGTTTTAAATTTCTGAATATTATTGATATTTTTCATATTTTCATTTAGTTTATTATATGTATAACCTTATACACATATAATGAGAGTTTTGTTCCGTTATTGTTAATCTGTGTGCCGGAAAGTTTATATCGACTTTCTGTGTGTTATACTCGTGATGGGAATTATGAATAGTGAATTTATCATTATTTTTGAAAACAAGCATTAGACATTTATAAACGTATAAAGTTAAAAACCTGTTTGTTTTAAAAATACCCCTACATGATTGCTCATCATCTAATTTATAACTTATTCTTATCACTCTTTTTTGTATGGTAAAGATTTTTTGAATATTACTATTATTACCCCAAAACATTACACCAAATTTTGCGCTTGATTTGAAATTTGCAAAATATATAATTCGCATAGAAGTAAGTATTTATGAATAACTCTGATGCTATAACATATTTTATTTAACGTGTTGCATACAGGGTGTCCCTACCAAAAGTAGGCACCCTGAATAACTTTGGAGATAATTTTTTTTTAAAAATTAGTGAAACACGTCGACCTTGTTTCCAAAGGGGACATATTTTAATGTAATACTTATATACCTATCATCATCCCTCTACCCTACACGCCACCCCCTCAAAAAATTCAAATAGCAAGGGGGGGTCGAGTGATACATCTTTTGAAAGGTCTTTCAACTCCCTGCATAACTGTGTATTTTTTTTTAACTTTTATCGATTCGTTCTTAAAGAAAATAATTTTATTTTTGATGATTACACACAATCGAAATCGTTTAAAAAATCTAAAATACACGGCACTGTGTATTGGGATTTATAAAAAAACTACATTTTTTAGTGCTCTCAAATCAACACGAGTTTTTTCGACAAAAAAACACTTTCCTTGTCCGTTTAGTTTTAGAATAATAAAAGAGTCATAAGTATTTGACAGTCCTTGAACATTAATTTGTTCACAACCAATTTTAAATCTAGATACATTTTATCAGAGTGAGTTCTCAAATCAGGAGAGAATAGAAATTGTCAGCATTTATTTTAAAAACGATAATTGTGCTAGAACTACGGAGGCATATTCAACAGAAATCACCCAGATGGAAGGGTTGGTTCTCAGTATGTTTTACAATTCTTGACAAAATTTATGGAAACAGGTTCTGTAAGAAACAAAAAGCATGAACCTCAGCGATCGATTAGGAATGAAGCAGTAGAAGTGGCAGTTCTGGGTCATTTGCAGATGGATAATACTTCGATCAGGAAAGTAGCTGAGGCTTTGGGTGTATCACGAAGCAGTGTTCATCGAACTGTAAAGGCCCACAAATTTCATCCATATAAATTTAAATTGATACACGAATTAAACGAAGATGATCCCGATCGTCGGCTTGAATTCTTGAATTTTTAGTGAACAATTAAACGGTAATGCCAATCTACTATACAATACGTGTTTTTCTGATGAATCGACATTTCAGTTAAATGGAGAGGTAAACAGGCACAATTGTAGGTATTGGAGTGAAACCAATCCACATTTGTTCATGGAAACTCATACCCAAAGGCCTCAGAAGTTAAATGTTGCTGGTATCTTAGGGGATCACATTGTCGGGCTGTTTTTTTTTTATTCCTGACAATTTAAATGGCGAAAGGTACCTCGATCTATTAGAAAATAACATCGACCCAATGATTACCCAAATCCTCGAAGAAGACGATAATCTTTTAGAGGGCGAACAGTTTTTTCAACAGGATGGGGCACCCCCACATTTTGCTATAGCAGTCTGTCAATTTTTGTATAATCGGTTTCCTTAGCGATGAATTGGAAGAAGAGGTCCTGTGGAGTGGCCCGCTAGGTCACCCGATTTAACTCCCTTGGATTTCTTTCTGTGGGGACATTTGAAATCGAAGGTATTTGCAACAAAACCCGTATCTCTGGAAGAGTTACGTGAAAGAATTGTTCGAAAATGCCGTTTATTGACTTCAGATGTGTTCAGAAATGTTCGTACAGAATTTCAAGACAGATTATACTACCGTATGGAAGTCGGTGGGGGTCATTTTGAACAATACATACGATAATTTAAACTGCTTCTTTTATTTATATTTCCCGAACCTAAAATAATTAAACAATTATTTCTCAGGAACGAATCCATAAAAGTTTAAAAAAATACACAGTTATGTAGAGAATTGAAAGACCTTTCAAAAGATGTATCGCTCGACCACCTTTGCCATTTGAATTTTTTGAGCGGGTGGCCGTGTAGGGTAGAGGGATGATGATAAGTATACAAGTATTACATTGAAATATGTCCCACTTCGAAACAAGGCCGACGTGATTCACCAATTTTTCAAAACATTTTTATCTCCAAAGTTATTCAGGGTGCTTCCTTTTTGGTTGGGACACCCTGTATATTATTTATGTGTGGAAACCATTCTAAATTCTCATTTATGTATACTCCTAAAAATTTCGTTTCTATTTGGAATTTTAATTTGTCGTTCAAAATTTTTATATTTTCCGTCGTTTCTATCTGATTTTGACGCGTGATATTAGTTTTTTCAACATTTAATAAAAATCCGTTTTTGTACACCACTGTCTTGCATTTGACATTAAACTATTACTTAAATTAATTATATCTGGGTAATTTTTACTTGTGATTAATAGGTTTGTATCGTCCGCGTAGTTTGTAATATGACACGTATGTTCATTTCCTATTATATTATATAAGTCATTCATGTATATAATAAATAAAACAGGTCCTGTGATACTGCCCTGTGGAATGCCTATATTTTTTATTTTTATATCAGATTTTACCTCAGATCACCTTTTTCGTGACTGTGCTTCTGTTCTTGCTAAGCCTATTCTTTTCAATCTTTCATTGAGACTTCATATTTTTCCGAACATATTAAAGGAGCCATCATTCCTATTTTTAAAAAAAGCGCTAAGCAGGATATACAAAACTACAGACAAATTACAATTATCAACAATCTCTAAAATGTTTGAAATTTTACTTTATGAACCAATTTTTAATCACGTGAAAAATCAGATCACGGAATATTAGCACGGCTTTATAAATGAAAGATCTATCACAACTAATCTGTTTTGTCTTACTCAATATATAACTACTGCCTTTGATGCCAATACACAGGTCGATGTTATTTATACCGACTCTTCGAAAGCCTTCCATAAGCTGGACCATAACATTTTACTAATGAAACTCGCAAAATTTGTTTTTTCGGATATCTTACAGCAATTTTTCAGCACCTATCTCAAAAACAGATCACTGTTTGTAGAATGTTATAGTCATCAATCAACTGAATTCACAACATCAGGAGTGCCTCAAGGCTCTGTACTAAGGGTCGTCACAGTCCCTGCACCTAAATCACGTTGCCATTCTTTTCTTTTGCATAGCCTGCCTCCCATCATTTATCTCAAGACCTATCATTATTCCAAACTGCACGTCAGCGATGGTTTTACATTCGCAGCCAACGCCTTTTGGCTTGCTTTGAATTTTTATGACAGCTGGCATACCATCTTTTTCATTATGTAAACCTTTGCCATAACATGCAAACATAGATTCGTCAACTGTTACTTTGTAGCCTGGTGTAAAAATATCGTTCCACTTAGCAGTTGTCATATCATAAAAAGCTCTCACCTGGTACCAGTTGTCATCATTTTCAAAATTATTATGAGGTTAATTGGCAGGCATTGCAAATGAGCGGCAGTTTATTATTTCTTCAAATCAATGAAGCCCCATCCCAAATCTCTGACCAAAAGCTGGAGCTGGAAACAGGCCAGGATCTGTATTCCAATAATCTCTTTTTGCATGCAATGAATTTACTGTAATGGCATACATTATTCCTAAAGCTTTGTATAACTCGCCTTTAGTTACAACTCCTCGACGTTCTCTCAGTCTTGCATTAGTACTTTGGATAATTAGCTCTATATCTTCACATGGGAAATACAGCCAAACTAGCCAAAAATCTAGCTCAGTCATATTTTGGATGTTATGGACATGCAACTGGGGTCCTTACTGAGCGTCTTTGAAACCAAATGCTTACAATAAAAAGTTACAATAAATATTATAACTGTCTCTCCAAAAGTCCAAATGGAATCATGGACTGTCACATTATTTTCATCATTGTTATTAAGAGAAGGTTCATTATTTATCAAGGGTTCAACATTTGCAAGCTCATTTGTTATTAAAAGTTCATCACCAAGGTCATCTGAATCGGTATCCGATGAAGAGGAGGAGGAAGTAGTGTAGTGCGATCCAGAAGACTAACTGTTGACACTACATCTGTCAATTTACGTTTATTGCTTTAACATCTGGCTGGGAAAGGACGTTGGTTTCCGGAGTTTCTGAAAATAAATAAAACTATAATACAATATAAAACAGAAACGTTACGACACCTAACTGCAATATTTGAATTAATTCCATGTACATTGACATTTTTGTGTTGAGAAGAAAATATATAAAAAAAACACGCAACTTCTTTCCTGATGACAGTGTAAACAAATACTCGCACTTTCCACAGTAAGATGTATGTATACGGAATTAATTGACGGTAGGTCGCTGAGGGCGCTACGGTCTTAAATTTTATTCCCTAGATTACGCAAATAAATAAACACAAACTATGCAGGGTGGTTATAATGTCTAGCATATAAAGATTCTATATTTCCCCTGAAACACTATTATTTTTATTTTTATCAAAAAGACAGAGATAACTACGAAGGCGTATAATGGCCAACAACTTTATTTTTATATAGTTATGCCGAATTGTCACTTCAATGTGACAATTGTCAATTCTAAGTGACAATTGTCACAATGATGTGACAATTGCCAATTTAAAGTGACAATTGTCACTTCAAGGTTCAATAATTGTCACTTCGAATTGACAATTGTCGCATCAAAGCGCCAATTGTCGCTTCGATGTGACAATTGTCAATTCGAAGTGACAATTGTCACATCAAAGTGGCAATTGTCGCTTCAATATGACAATTGTCACTTCGAATTGACAATTGTCACATTGAAGTGACAATTCGGCATAATTATATAAAAATAAAGTTGTTGGTTTATAAGGGCCAACAACTTTATTTTTATATAATTATGCCGAATTGTCACTTCAATGTGACAATTGTCACTTCAATATGACAATTGTCACCAAATTGTGTTATCCAAGAATGGTCATTTTTTAAATCGAACACCATTGCTGGCGTCGAAACACGTGTGCACGGCTGCAATATTTTAAGTGTAAATAACGCGTCCGGATAAAAATGCGCTTATAGACAATTTAATTGGCTTTCAAAATATATATAAAATTGTCCTGCCGGCAGGTCCCAAAGTACTAATACTTAGCAATTTCTGGCGTACTCAAATAAGCTGTTTCCGTACTGCCTGCAGGACGCTGTACATTCTGTCACTAAATGTCACTGACAGTTACATTTGTTTCAATAAAAGTTTACTTCGTTTTAAGCTGCTTGTAAAATTATATATATTCGTAGTTCTCTTTGGTATATTTGTACGGTACATTTAAAATGTTATTTCATTGTTGGTAGGCATACACCTATGAAAATTTGTTAGGAATACCTTTCAACCTTTTGTTTGTAAGAAAATTTTGGAGTTGCTTTTGATCCTAAATTATCTGGATTTGTCATACGCAAATCAAAGGTTTGGTAGCTTGCATACGCTTAGAGTGCTTTATGTTTCATTTGTTAGATCGCGGTTGGAATATGCATCAATAGTGTGGAGTCCCATTTATAATATACATATTTGGACTTTAGAAAAAATACAACGACGATTTGTAAAATCAGCAGTATATTTATTTAATGGTGAATATCTGGAAAGAGGAATTCAAAACAGAATTTTACTTAAACGTCTCAATCTATCCGAGCTTGCAAAACGTCGGGAGGCACAATTGATAATTTTTTTGTATAAGGTGGTTAATAATTTAGTAGACTGTATATGGATATTAAACCAAATTTTTAAAGTTCCAAGAATATCATCACGTCACAACCACATTTTTTAAATTTCCTACAGCTGATATCAATATTATGATAGCATCCCCTCTATATCAAATGATTTCAAACTGTTGCAACGTGTAGGATAATACTGATATTTTTTCTTATACCATTAACAAAATTAAAAAAGTTGTACTTAATGAGTGAATGGCACAATATTTTAATCTGTATAGTTTCGTATAATTTATATTTATTTTTATTGCTATTGTGCTAGATTTTCTATATTTTGCTTTTTGTTACTTAAAATTATTTAAGGGTTATTGTATCCTGTAATTGGGTTCTGCCTGTAAGATACGTATATGAAAATAAATAAATAAATAAATAAATAAATAAATAAATAAATCAGTACTTAAATTCCGAACTCTAAACACAATACACTAGCATAAAAAATAACTACTTAGGAACATAGTAATTTTTGTAAATGAATATAATTTTATCCACATTAGAAGGACTAATTTGTGCCATTTTTACTGATACTGTTTGACCTGCTACTGAAAAAACTTTCTGGTGGCAGGTATTGATGAAAAATGTTGTCCATCTGGAGAGCTAAGGTATTTATTTCTGGTATGCTTTTTGCTTTCTAGATTGGTTGACAAGTTACATTTAGCTAAAACTAAATATATAACTTGGGAATGCTTTTTTGCAGTAATATAATTGTCTTCAGCAAATTTAGGAGCGCATGGTTCATTTTTCATAATATTATTACATTTCTTGAGCCTGTCATGTAGAAATTGTCTTAGCTTTATTTAATGTTGTAAAACAAACATCGATATCTACCAAATTGTGAAATCTTGGATCTAAGAGGGTACCTAAAACAAAAATTTTTGAAAGTGGAACTCTATGACTGAATTTTTTTTCATAGCATCTTTCATTTTGAAAATAACGTTAATCTCCTCAGATGGTGCAAAAAGAAGAAGAGATTTCACTTCTTAGGACTAATGCCATATTTATCAATGCACGTTTGTTAGCTGATATTACTGCCGTTTTATATTGTTTCAAAAAAGTTATTAAATCGATGTTTCCACTCAAAATTAAGGCTCATGTAAACTTTACCAATTTTTAATAACAGCTTTTTTTGGTTAGGTACCTAAACTTTCCAGCAGCATCAATGCCCTGTGCTACTTAATTTCAGTCACAGATTTAAAATTTTTATGATTAATTGAAATTGTTGGATTATTCAGATCATTAAAGTTAGTTAGATTAGACGATCAATTTCATCATAAATTGAATCAACAATTCTTCCAACATTTCTAGATTATTCAATATGTTTGTCTCTGAACCATATCAACCTCTTTTTATAATTCAACTCATTTGAATTTCAGAGATTTAATTTTTTTTTTTTTGCCTTTGAGATCAATTCGTCAAGTTCGCCAGTACTCTTGTCGTCTACAGTCTACAGATTATGTAGTGCATGGCCAATTAAAAAAGGGTTAAACGCGCGTTTCGCCAATTAAGTTGGCATGATCTGGAGATGATTAAAACTAAACTATGCTAACAATCCACCCTATTTATACCTAACCTATTGTCATGGTTCGGTGAACTTTGACCCACTAACCAATAAAGCGGCCCAAATCCCGCTTTATTGGTTAGTGCTCTCTCTCACTATTCATACTATTTTTATGATTTCCAAGATTTCAAATCCATCCAGCTGTCTAGTATTTATTACATTCCTAATTAATCTTAAATTGCCAATATCTATTTTATGGTTGTTCTCAAACGCATGTTGGGCAACACTAGACTTATTTGTTCTACCATATTTGGGACATATGCTCTTTGAATCTAGTTTAAATAGACCGTCTAGACTGTCCAACATATTTTGATTATAGTCCTTACAGCTAATTTGGTAAATCCCCGACTTTTCGTTTGTTTCCATTCTGTCTTTTAGATTGTCTATACGTTGTAGGTTGTTTCCTGATGAATGAACCACTGTCATAGCTGCATCTTTAAAAAGCGTACCAATACCATGGGTGAATCGAGGATCGAATGGAATCGATACTAATTTTGGATTTTCTCTTTAATTTTGAAAGGTCGAGGAATTTCGAAGTGACTTTAAACTTTCGTTTATTACCTAATTATTTTATCAATTAAACTTACAGAATATCCATTACTCGCAGCTATATGCTTAAGTACTACCTTTTATTTTTCAAACCTCTCCTTATTGAGGGGGAAGCTTAATAGACGATGGACTAGAAAATTAAAACTCGCCATTTTGTGTTGAGCACAATGGTGAGAGTTCTTAATCTTAGAGTACCTACTGGTAATACTCGTATCTTTTCGGTATATGTCAAATTCTAACTTATTTTCACTATTTCTAATTATTTATACATCTAAAATTGGTAGTTGTCCAGAGTTTTCAATTTTATATGTGAATTTAACTGACGCCAAACGACTGTTTAATTTAGATACAAAGATGTCAATATCAGCGACTTTTGTATCGAACACTGAAAAAATATCCACATACCTAAGCCAAACCCTGGGGAAATGCTCGAATTCTTTTTTTTGCTTCCGTCTCGAATCTGTTCATGAAGAGACTGGCAATGAATGGTGACAAAGACTTACCCATTGCTGTTCCTTCATGTTGTTCGAAGAAATTATCGTTGAATCGAAAACAATTTTGCTTCATGCAAATTTTAGTGAGTTGAAGATATTCTTTTACTACATCTTGACTGAGATTGTTTAATTAGAGTAGATTCTTAAGGTAGTCCAATTTGAATTTTGAAATTAAATAACCAATTACTTTAAAATAATAAATGTTTAGTAAACAAAACCAAGCAAGCTGGGTTACACACTTTTCACAGTTTTTAAGATAGAAAAAACGTAGTATTTGAAAGTTATAACAATTTCTCAAAATGTGTCGTTTCTGATATTAAAAGAAAAACAATTGCACAAATAAAAAATATGGCTATAAATTTAGTTTTTTATATTTAATAATGGTCTTTATTTGTAGTTTTTCTGCCGTATCTATCAGTCTATTCAATGTTGCTACTGTTAGCAAAATTTCTTTGAAATAAGGAAATTAATGGATTTATTTTACAAAAAATCGAATTCGGCGCGCTCACTTGTGCCCGACACATCGTGTCGAAGCACGGGGAAAAACGTTGCAAAGGATTTATTTCATGGATTTAAATATAGATCCGCACACTTATGTGAAGCAATGCGCGGCACGGCGCGTGGAAGCGGTTGGGTTGAGATTTGTATATCTGAATACATGAAATAAATCCTATGCAACAGTTTTTTTCGCGCCTCGCTGCGCCGTACCGCGCATAAATGGGCAAAAAACTTCACAATGACGACGGCAGCGGACGAGGTTAATAAAGAAGTAGGTTACTTTTTAACTTGGGTGAGAAGAGACGGAGGGGAATATAACGCGTCATAGTGTATGCCGTGTTATGAATCATACGTTTGTTGAATTCATTTTATAATCGTTTTGTGTGGTTATTTGATATTATTTTTATATTTTGCTTATAGTTATTATTAGTTATGTTACATTATATTGTTATGAACCTCTTTTTATAGTTTTTACGTGCTTTTTTGACATTTTAAGTGATATTTGGATTTTTATATAAAGGACAATATTTGGTTTAAATTACATTAATTTTGAGAAGGTATGTACAATAAGATAAAATATATTTATTTTAAGGAGAAGAATTATCCAGTTAATAATAAATAATTGTTTTAAATGGACTGGAACTATATGCAGTGTTGTTATTTGTAAGAGTAATGATGAGAGGGCAAATAAAAATGGAGAAAAAATATAATTTTTCTCGTTTTCTACTGACATTTTAATTAGGAAATAGTGGATTAGAAAATGTTAAAGAAAAGGGAAATTTAACTCCGATAATAAAAGACTTTGCAGTAAACATGTTACAAGTGATGATTTTGAAGATGGAATGAAATCAAAATTGATGAATGTCCTATTGCCAAAAAACTAAAAAAAAAAAAACTGGTAGGCAATATAAAATTTATCTACTGAAAAATAATGCATCCACAAGTAAAGGAAATCCCCTAGAAGGTGCATATGAAGAATTACTAACATAATTATAATATCCTCTTGCTAGAGAATGAAGAATTTAAGGAAAAAATCAAAGAAAACGAAAAACAGCTTGCTTTTGTAAATAAAGAAAAATTCGAGTTGCAAAAATTTGTTAAACAATATGAAAGACAATCAAATTCAAGAGTAAAAGAAATGTAGGTAAAAGTATGCCAGACCGCGTAGCTGGTGTCAGGATCTCGAATACGTGGCTCGGTCTGATAGACCGAGATGGTGGTACTGTACAAATATGACACTATAGACTGAGTGATGGCAGTCAATGTATTAAAGAGATTGAATTCTTTATATATTCGTTTTTTATTTATCTTAATGTAAAATACGTTACTGTTAATAAAATATTTTAAACATGAACTTTCTATAACCATTTCCGCATAGAAAGAAAGAAATAATAAATAATATAATTTCAATAACCACCAAAGTATGGGTCTTTACTGGGCATTTATTCAGCTAGCATCTCCAATAAAGGCCCGGTAAACAACCAGCGTTTGCTGTTAACTGGGATATGACTAAAATCATTTATTTAATTGCAAAATAAACTACTTATTAAAATATGTTACTAGTCAATTAGAAGACGAATAAGTGTAATATACTATGATTAATAATTAAATTAGATCGATTTTTAAACTATTTAGCTATTTCAGGAAATGATTGAATGAATGAATGATTGAATGAAGACAATAGGGAAACATATGACAACAAAAAATTGCAAATGAATTTTGTAATTTTTTTACTGATATAGGAGAAAAACTAGCAGAACAAATTCCAAAAAATAATAATAATGATAACTATATATGTACATGTATCACGCAATCTACCACACTCAATGTATTTGACACCTACCAACAATCATTAAGTTTATAACACTATTTTAAAGTTAAAGGATGGTAAAGCACCTGGTTTAAATGGAATAAAAAACGAAGTACTAAAGAAAAATGCAGTGTATATATCCAATCCACTTGCGTTTATTATAAATAATCTAATTGAAAATGGATGTGTGCCATCTCACTTTAAAGAAGCTGCTATCAAACCTATTTCTAAGGGGGGAGATAAAACTAAACTTAACAATTTCAGGCCAATATCACTGATATCTGCAATCGCAAAAATATTTGAAAAAAATTATCGTATTGAGATTAAATAGTTATTTAGAAAAAAAATAAAATATTACACGATAAGCAATTTGGCTTTCGTGAAGGCAAAAGTACACAAGACGCTATAGCAACTTTAATAAATAAAATATACCAAGCGGTTGATAAGAAAAAACCAGTTATAGCTGTTTTTATAGATCTAGCAAAAGCTTTTGACACGGTGTGTTATCGGCTTTTGCTAGAAAAATTGGAGAAAATGGGAATCAGGGGCATGGCTTTGAAATTGTTTCGCAGTTATATAGAAAATAGAACACACCGTGTAGTGATTGATGATGTAGTTAGTAATGTAAAAACTATAACATACGGGGTGCCACAAGGTACGGTACTTGGATCAGTATTGTTTACCATATACCTGAATAATCTGTTTAATTTAATTACAGAAGGGAATTTAATCTCCCATGCGGATGACACCGTAATAATCTTTGAAGGTAATAACTGGGAGGAAATGCATGCCACGATCTCAGAATCATTGGCTAAAATAAAAAAAATGGTTTAATGTAAATCTGTTAACAATTAATTGGGAAAAAACTAAATACGTGCCTTTTACTTCATATGAAAAATATCTACCCCTCTACAGTAAAATTGATGTTGATGGAAATGAGATCACATCCACAACTAACATTAAATATCTAGGTATAATTATTGATGGTTTTTTAAGATGGGACAAACAAGTCGAAAATGTGATTCAAAAAAATTAGATTTTTAATTTATAAATTTAAAACTCTGAAACAGTTTATGACAATCAAGCAATTAAATGTAATTTATTACGCACTAGTTGAGTCTATTTTGCAATATGGAATAATAGCTTGGGGTGGTGTTAAAAAAACCTATTTGGCTCCCTTGGAAGTAACGCAAAAACGAATTATAAAAGTAATGTTGAACAAATCCATGATGTATGCAACAGAGCGGCTCTATCAAGAGTCTTTAATATTAGATGTGAGACAGTTATATGCTAAAAATACATTAATTTACTTATTTAAAAATAAAAAATTATTGGAATTAATAGATCACTGCCATAATACTAGGAAAAAAATAAACAACACATAAAAACATACAAAAGCAATAAAACCGTTGGTCAAAAATGTTTTCTTTATATACGACAAAAGTTGTATAATCGTTTGCCGCTAACAATAAGGGAAAATAATAAAATACTAAAATTTAAGAAGGATGTGAATAAATGGTTAAGATTAGAAGATAGGAATAGTATAAGATTAATGATAGATTAAAAAATGTGTGTATAGGGGTATATGTGTGTGCATATGTATGTATGTGTGCACGTGTATGTATGTGTATATGCGGGTGTGTTTATATATGTATATATATTTTTTTTCTTTGTACACAACGTAGATTACTGATTATTTAATAGGAAGAGATCTGATTTGATATCACAACAAAAAAAAATGAACATGATTAAATGAATGGTTTTTGCCTCCGCCCATAAGCAAGTCTCCAAAACTTAAATGGGTTTCTGTAAGTTCTATTTATTTATAAGCTTATTTCTTTGAATGTCTCATTTTGTAATGTAATTACGATGTCAAATTATAAATAAATATTATTGTTATTGTTATTATTATCATTATTGATATTATTTTTTATATTGGAATACAAGTTAGTTTGGTAATATTTCCTAAATATTTAATTGGTGAAATAGGATAGATCCATTTAGTTTTCCCATTTCCTTTTTTTACATAATATTTATAAAGGACTATGGGTTATTTACAAAACTGAAATCAGTGCTTAGTTACAGGACATGGTGATCCTTATATACATCGAGAAAACACAGAAAATGATTCCTGAACCTGTATATTTTGAGATGTCCATAGTTATTTATTTGTGGCATCCTATAACGTTTTTTTCTTACCTTCTTTGACTAGTATGCCACTGTCCTATTTTGAGATGAAAAGCTAAAAGAAATTTTGCCCATAACTGCTTCGTTTCGGAGTGTTGATTAAAAAAAAAAAACAAGATCTCTGAAATGCTTGAAGATTTTTTATCAAACTTGCTGTGCATAATGAATACTTTAGTGACTTCTTTGTTGTAAACATTTAAAGCATTTTTTTAAATCAATCTCCGAAATAAATTTATTGACAAAACATCATTTGAGGTTTTCATCTTAATATAGGTTTGGGAATCATTTCCTGAATTTTTCAATGCATGTACTTAAAGATCACCCTGTGTATATTAGCTATAACATATGAAAATCTCCGTTTTATCGGAAATCATAATTAATGAACTGGAACATGCCAGAAATATTATAAATTATAACATTTTCTAACTGTTTGGTCGGCATTCTTAAACCACCTTGTATAAATGTAATTTTGTATTTTCGTCTTTGCTCAAAAATATGTGCAAAATTCCATTATAATTGAAAATACTGTCTTCTATATCAATTTTGTGTATAACAACATATTAAAATTTCATCAATTTATTTCTATAAACAATGAAAATAAAGCCAGGTTTCATTTGCATCCGGTATATTCACCTTGGTGTAGCAGTAATATTATCAGAAATATTAAAAATGTGTAGCATAGGTGCAGTTATAGAACGAATGATAATGGGGATGAACTTAATGAATTTAAAATATTAAGACCTAGAAAAAAAATTGTTTTCGACAATGCTCAAAATGAATATCTATTAAATGGTGAAAATTAGACACAAACAAATACAAACTGTTTCTGGTCATATTTAAATACAAAAAAAATTACAATAAAAAAAACCTCTTTAAATACTCAAAATATCTTAATGGATTCTGAAACGTATCAGTAAAATGTCCCGAGAATTACGAAATAAAATTTGGCCAATATTTTATATATTATCTAAATGTTACCTAGATAGGCATCCATTTTTGCAACTTTCTTTTCTCAAATTTTAACTTAAAAGTAAAACAGTGATCGACCAGGACGATTATTCTGCAACTTCCTCCATATTCATTTACACGCTATAGCGCCCTCACCGGTTAGATTCACGAAACAAAGTTGAGATTTTGCTTACGAGATGGCGTAATAATTATTTCATCAGTTTAACATTGTCTCAAAGTTCAGACATCACGCAAAATTAACTTTCCGAAACTACGTACTACAAACAAGTTGTGTATACCATTGTCCATAATCCCAGCTTCTTGTTTAATTTTTGTAAAGGGGAGTCTCTGTAGAGAAACCCCGCTTAATTTAAATCAAACATAAATCCCTAACTACTGAAAAGTGAGAAAGAATGAAGTGAAAAGCAAATATTTGACTGCTTTAAATAAATAATTTTCACTTTTCACAATAATGTTCGGTTGGGACCCCTCGATTTATTTTCTCCTTTTCATTGCTTCTTGCTTTTTCTAATGGTCACTTAGGTATATTTGTCGCGGAGCGCGGCGTAACTCTGAAATAATAATGACATAATCGGCTTTTTAATTTAATTTTTTTATTACGCTAATCGATATATGTAGATTTGAATATGAAGACCACATAAGACACTGCTTATATATTTTGTGCAGGTGTTTAAAAAAAACGAAATTGACTATTAAAATTACCAAATAGAAGAAGAATAAGTGTATTATACTATGGTTAATAATTAAATTAGATTGATTTCTAAACTATTTAGCTATTTTATATATTGGTATTCAAGTTATTTTGATAATATTTTCTAAATATTTAATTGGTGAAAAAGTATAGGTTCATTTAGTTTTCCCCTTTCCTTCTTTTAATAATATTTATAAAAGACTAAGAGTTATTTATAAAACTAAATCAGTGCTTACAGGACAAGGTGATTCTTATAAGTACATCGAGAAAATTTAGGAAATGATTCCTGAACCTGTATATTTTGAGATATTGTCTATAGTTATTTATTTGTGGCACCTTATAACGTTTTCTTCTCACCTTCTTTGACTATTAAGCCACTGTCCTATTTTGAGATGAAAAGCTAAATGCTGTTTTGCCCATAACTGCCTCGTTTCGGAGGCAGTGTTGGGAGATAGTTGATTAAAAAAAAAACTCCTGAAGATTTCTGAAATGCTTGAAGATCAAATTTGCTGTGCATAATGGGTACTTTTAGAGACTTCTTTGTTGTAAACATTTAGAGCATTTTTTTTTAAATCGACTCATTGTGTCTCCGAAATAAATTTATTGACAAAACATAATTTGAGCTTTTCGTCTTAATATAGGTTTGGGAATCATTTCCTGAATTTTCTCGATTCATGTACCTAAGGATCACCCTGTGTATACCTATTAGCTATAACATGTGAAAATCTCCGTTTTATCGGAAATCATAATTAATGAACTGGCACATGCCAGAAATATTATAAATTATAACATTTTTGAACTGTTTGATCGGCATTCTTAAACCACCTTGTATAATTGTAATTTTGTATTTTCGTCCTTGCTCAAAACTATATACAAATTTTCATTAAAATCACTTTGGCCTTTCCAGAGATCAAGTGGGGAGTAAATAATCATCAAATAACAGACAATTTAAAATACGTATGTTTAATACGTATTTTAAAAACCATGCCAAAACATTATACGTTGTAGCATGTGAAGATTTGTTAATGAAAATGGTTAAATTTGGTGATAATTTATAATCGACAACATAAAATTTAATGAGTATAGTAGTTTTATTTTGATCATACACAAAACATGCAACGCCAAGAAAATAAATGTATGCAAGTTTATTCAATAATTAGTATTTCTATTCCTCAGTTATTTTCATTATAAGTCATTTATAGTGTTCTTTTGATTATCAAAACATATGTTAAATTAAATAATAAATATAAGTATATTAAATTAACATAATTCATAAACTTTAAAGTTCTAAACGAAAGCATACCAATGTATGATAATTCAAATCAGGCATACAGATGACGTATTCCCGCCATAAATTCTATTGGTCAAAAGTTAATAATCTACTCCTTTACGGACCTCGGGCGGCATATACCTACGTCTATGTTGGCTACATGAAGAGGTTCGGCAACTGTTTTGGCATCTTCTCTCTATATTTTTGCAATTCTCTAATAAGGCTCATTTACATAGAGATTAAAGTAGAAATTAATGCAAAATTGACAGTGTAGTTGTGGGTATGTTTAATTTGCGTTTACAATGAAATAGTTAGACCTTCATTCCAACAGTTTAAGGTTAAAAGTACGTGATTACTAATTGATTGATTAAAAATAAATAGAATACAATGAAATGAAAAAATTGTGATAGCAAATATTATGATGTTTAATATACTTTCGGCAGCTATTATGTGCGTAAATTTAAAATTATAAAAAAAGAAATATCATCTAGATTGATATTAATTATTATTAAAATAAGTAAACTGGAATAAATAATAGCTTTTGAGGCTAAAACGTTTCCAAAAATTCCAATTAAACACCACTTGCACCCAAACAGTTGCAATTGCGCAGAAAATTCGAAAGCTGATTGGATGGTATACAATAAATAGTGCGGAACGGAAAGCTTGGAACTTACAAACTTCCACAGTTTAGTCATTTTGTTAATTTGGATGTAAACACTGACATTCAAGTGAATGCAACAAGTTTTCACACTTCACACTACTAATGCAACCGCACAAATTTTACCGTTAATCTCTATATAAATGAGCCTATATTCTTCCTAATTTTATATTACTAGAAGGCGCCACAGTCCTTGTTATTTTAGTAAGGCGTGCTAGACGTTAGGCTACTATATACATACATATACGGTAGCAGCTGAACTAAATACGTGTATCTACATATTTTCGTTTATAAGATATAATGTACCTCCAGTAAAATGTTGAATTTCTTAATCTAGTTCTTCAGTTTAAAATAATATAAATTTAATTTAACACTATGATAATTTCCAAGCAACTAAAACATTAAAGATGTAATAGTTTAGTTTTATTATTGTTTTGATTTAAACAATTTAATATTATTATTTTAACTAAAAGATAGTCATAAATTAAACATACAATTTCTTTATAAAGAATTACTCATGATTTTAAAGGATATAAATTGAGATATTCATTTAAAACGTGAAATACCTACTTAGAGGCCTCTTCATGTTAAATAAATTGACTAAACAAATCAATATTACATAGTTTTATATCTAGGAATAATCTCAAATAAATAGTACCTACTCTTCATTTGAAATAATGATATTTTTCATTACATACGAACTTACCGTTTATTTGTATTGAAGCACATTTATTCATTTTAAATATACCTACTCTTTTTGTGTGTATACGTAACAATGGCGGCTGGTGAAATTTGGTTATACTATAACTTAATATTGAATCATGGGATCCAAATGATACTTTAATGTATGACTCTTAAGATTGCGCTTTCATCAGATACCAGAATAAACTATTCGTATTTTCTATAAGCTTATAAAAAATACTCATTAGTATTGCCTGTAATTTTATATATTAAATCTATATGGTATTTAGAATGAACCGCATGTTTTCGTTTTTGTTTTGTTTTTGTCCCGAGTATTATGAAAAAAAAAAAAAGTTGCCAATATTTTATAAATTATCTAAAAGTTACTTAGATGGGCAATCCATTTTTGCAACTTTCTGTTATCAAATTTTAACTGCAATTTTTCTTGCAAAATTTCTTCATTTATGTAATGAGAGTCATACCTTAAAAGTAAAACAGTGATCTACCAGGGCGATTATTCTGCATCTTCCTCCATATTTATTTGCACGCTATAGCGCCCTCACTAGTTAGATTCATGAAACAAAGTTGAGATTTTGCTTACGAGATGGCGTCATAATTATTTCATCAGTTTAACATTGTCTCAAAGTTCAGACATCACGCAAAATTAACTTTACGAAAGGATCTACTACAAACAAGTTGTTTATGCCATTGTTCATAATCCAAATAGCTTGTTTAATTTTTGTAAAGGGGAGTCTCTGTAGAGTAGAGAGCTTATTGAAGTCAAAGATAAATCCCTAACTACTGAAAAGTGAAAAAGAATGAAGCAAAAAGCAAATATTTGACTGCTTTAGATAAATAATTTTCACTTTCCACTAGTGATGCAAATTCCCGTTACTTTTTAGTAATCATTGGTAATCGTTACTTTTTCATTAAATAATCGTTACTAAGTATTCGTTACTGACTACCAAATGATTACATACTTATGAAACAATCTAATAATAAGTATGTTCCTTTTAAAAAGCGTAAATAAATAAATAAAAAAATAATAGTACTTATCAACTTATATAGGTACGCACTTATTCACTTAACTTCTTAACATCCCACTGAGCTAAAGAAAATACTAAGTAAATAAGAAAAATATAAATATACCTCTGTACGGGTGACGTCTTTCTTGGCAATGTCAAAGGAGCTACAAATAAAGCCGTTTTTTTATACCCGTAAGTAAATTTGCTGAATCTGTATGATGTATTATTAACAAAATACATCAACAATTCTCAACTAAGAAAATACTATTAAATAAAATTATAACATATCCCTTTATAGTTTTAGAATATTATTCATTATTTGAAGCTGTTTGAATTCAAAGACGGCGGCCGCCTTTTAGCTTTGTTTTTTATGAGAGCGCTAAGGCAATATAGCGTCACCGATAACGGCCAGTCGCATTGAACATTTCGAAACTTGACAAGTATACATGTAATCATATGTAAAATAGTAACAAATACTTTTCAGGTAATCACTGGCACTTCGGGTATTAGCGAGTAACGATTACAAAAGTAACGAATGATTACTACCCGTGCATCACTACTTTGCACAACAATGTTCGGTTTGGATCCCTCGATTTATGTTCTCTTTTTCGTTGCTTCTTACCTTTTCTAATGTTCACTCTAAAATAATAATGACATAATCGGGTTTTTAATTTAATTTTTTTATTACGCTAATCGATATATGTAGATTTGAATATGAAGACCACAAAAGAAGACACTGCTTATATATTTTGTGCAGGTGTTTAAGAAAAATTTTGAGAAAAATTAAATTAACTATTAAAATTATCAAATGTCTCTTTAAATTTCTGTTGCATTCATTATTTTTAAATTAATTTTATCATTTGAAGCAGTAAATATTATTTATTTGATATAAGTGCGAAATAAAAAAAAACTATTTTCAGGTATTTTTTTGCAAGAGGTTTGAAATAAGTTTTTCAATGACATATTTGCATATTTTTCGATTTGAAATACAATCTCGTAAATGTCTCAAATATCATTAGATTAAATGCAATATGTGTAATTATTGTAAAAGCAATACTCATAAATATAACGAGCATGTAAATAAAATAAGTTAATATTAACATTATTTTGATAAATTTTTAATCTTATTTATTGAAAATCGGTGCTAAATTAGTTCAATTACTTGACAATTTCAGTGCCCAATTTTACGACACGTTATTTGCGAGGAAATTGCGAATTTTGAATTAATTATAATAAATAATAATGAACACCACAGAAATTAGACAACCCCCGATTCCACAGCAAAGCTGCACGGGCGAGGGTTACACTTACGAAAAAACACGGACACAGCCATTCCCACCGGCATTGCCAGTGTCAGTTGCGGGATTCGAACCTGCATCTCAATGAAGAGATTATCTAGTAACATTTGCTATCGCGTGCTCTAGCCAACTACTCCACTGAGCCGGTTACTCAACTCGTTATTCTTTTAGGTGATTTTAATATTACAGAATATTCCAATTCTCTTGATAACAATAGCAATAATATTTCTGCGTTAACATTAATGAGTTTTAAATCTCACACAACGTAATACCTAATAGTAATAATATAGTAAGTACGAACATTTTTGACTTAGTTTTTAATGATATTTCTTGATTGTATATTACCAGATGATAATCACCATCCTCCTTTGGGCATATTTTTAAGAGCACCTCAAACAGGAAAAAAATCCATTAAATATTCTCCTATACCTGGTGCAACAGGATCATGGTACTCCTTTAGTTTTGAAGATAATTGATTGAAATTTGGGATATCTTATATACATAATAAGCAGCAGCTTTTGACATACAAGCTATTTTTTTTTCACTTCTCGTTTCGCCGGAAGTGACACTAACTTTTGATTTTTAAATGGAACACCCTATATATTATTGCATTTTTGAATTCTGCATAATTTTCTGAATCTAACAATACCAAATAAGTGACATTTCAAAAGTCAATATTTTTTATAATATATTTTTTTTGTTTTCCATTTAAGTGTGCCATGACGGTTCCGATTTATTCAAAATGACCCTTGTAGTGCTAGAAAAATCGAAACCCTGTCAAAAATACTAAATTATGTGATTTATGAGCAAATAAAGTTCATCAAAATGGTTTTTGGGGGAAAACTGAATTTTTTCAAATGGAACCATATTGGTACCGTGGTACCATTTATTAGTACTATTAATAAGGAACTTATTCAAATGTCGTATTAAAATGTGCCATAAATACAAACAACATTATAGCTAAAAGAAAATAAGAAAATACAATTTTGTTCTAATTACCTTGTTATACATAAGGTGGCTATGAAATACAAAAATGAACAGAAAACATTACAACATTTATTCAAATGCTATCCATTAACGGCAATGCACTTCTGAACTCGCATAGCTGTCTCTAGAAGAACGTTCGCCAATTGCTGGGCCGTTATGCTATAATTGCGCGTCTTACTCGTAGCTCCAGGTCTTCACGGGTTGTAATGGCGCGGCGGTTGCGTAGACAATATTTTTTAAATGACCCCAAACAAAGAAATCAAGGGGTTTCAAAACAGGTGACCTTGGAGGCTACCTCACAGGACCATTCGTCGAAATTACGTTTTCTCCGAATCTCCGTTGAAGAGAATCAATTACTATCCTTGAATTATTGGGAGGAGCGCCGTCTTGTAGGAAATACATTCCCTGTCGTAAATGGAAAGGTAATTCAGCTAAACTGTCTTCAATTTCATTTTGAAGAAATCCCAAGTATTTGGCATCAGTCAGGGGTCCTTCAAATATTATTGCACCAATGATTCTACTACCGATTATTTCAAGACAAACATTGAAACCGAACCGCACTTGAAAGTTACCCTCCCGTAATAAATTTTGATTTTCTTGTGACCAATATTTTGTATTTTGTCGATTAAGTAATCCCAAATTTGTAAACCTAGACTCGTTCGAAAATATAATCATTCCCAAAAAATCATTGTTTGGCTGCACGTTATTCTGCAAAATCCAATTGCAATATTCTATCCTACGTTCGTAATCATTTTCGTATAAGTGCTGGTGCAATTGGTATCTAAAAGATTTATAGTGGTATTTGTGCAAAATTCGGCTTACTGTTTGGCGACTGATTTCCAATTTAAACCCAATTTGTCTTAATGAAACAGTCTTACCAACTTCTACTCGAGCCAAAACATTAATTTCTGTTCCTTCGTCAAGAATGAAATTTTCTTCGGGCTCATTGTTGGGCTCACTTCGGAATTGATTTTCAAGACGATTAAAATAATTTCTCGCAGGACATTGTCTATCAGGATATCGTTCGGCATAAAAGTGTCTAGCCGCAACGGCATTTTTTTACATTCCCCATAAATAATTAACATGTCCAATTGTTCATCTCTTGTATAAATTTGCCGCATTTTGACACAATTAATAAGAATTTTAAACAATTTTTTAAAGACGCAATAAAAACACATCGCACATTTTAATACGACATATGAATAAATTTCTTATTAATAGTACTAATAAATTGTACCACGGTACCAATATGATTCCATTTGAAAAAATTGAGTTTTTCCCCAAAAACCATATTGATGAATTTTATTTGCTCATAAATTACGTGATTTAGTATTTTTTGACGGGATTTCGATTTCTCTAGCATTACACGGGTCATTTAGAATAAATCGGAACCGTCATGGCACATTTAAATGGAAGACTAAAAATTATATTATAAAAAATATTGAAGTTTGAAATGTCACTTATTTGGTATCGTTGGATTCAGAAAATTATGCAGAATTCAAAAAATGCAACAATATACAGGGTGTTCCATTTAAAAATTGAAAGTTAGTGTCACTTCTGGCCAAAACAAAGTGAAAAAAAATCACTTGTATGTCAAAAAGTGCTGCTTATTATATATATCAGATATCCCAAATTTCAATCAATTATCTTCATAACTAAAGGAGAAAAGTGGGTGTACCATGATCCTGTTACACCCGATATACAATTTTATGAAGGCTAATTTTCACAAATTGTATAATGATTTGGATAGCACTGATTTTTCTAGTCTGCTTCTAAGTAAAGACGGCAATGAAGCATGTGACGTATTTTACTCTATCTCAGATTTGCTGATAGTGTACGAAAAACCATAGCTAAAACAAATATACTGGGTGTAAAAAGAAACCCGGCTCACTCCCCTATTTTCATTATCTATAGAAATAAATTGATAAAATTTTAATATGTTGTTATACATATCAAATTGCATTAGAAGACAGTATTTTTAATTTTTAGGCACTTCTGGTTTCGCCGGAAATTATCACAACTTTCTTATTTTAAACGGAACACCCTGTATATTTTTACATTTTTGGAATCTATGGGGAATGTAATAGTATACATTTTTCTTCGATTTTTTATTTATTTAGAGTGCTGTGATTTACAAAAAATGTTTCTAATAGGGTTTCTTACTATTGCAAAAATTAAATTACTGTTTAATGATAAATACTCCCTTAAATAGAAGCCTTCAAAAGTAAGAAAATTGGTTTTTCTAACAAATGTTTATTTAGTTGGTTATCCTGGTCACGGCACCAGTGTGACGACCCAACCCCCCCTCGTCTATTTTGTATTTAATTTATTACTCTTTTACTAAATCTCACCTGTCGTGAAGCGACAGGTAATACTTAATTAATTAATTGGCCTTTTTCGTGATCGTCTAGTTTTAGTGGTAGCACCCAAATTTGTTGTGTTATTGTAACCTACTAGGTACGTTTATAGTTTGGCATTACTTTGTTTCATTTATAAGACTTAATTTGCTTTAATTTGATTACATAATTTTTACCAATTATTATGAACACTCATCTGCACTGCACTGATATATGTTTTAAAGAATAACTAGTATGAGTAAGATTTGGCTTTAGATTTATGATAACTGATTTAGTAAGAATTCACTCGTAACAACGAATTAGTAATTGAATTAGTTTAATGAATTCTAGTGAGCTCGAGTACGTAGAACATGGCAACGCAATATAAAAATTATTTAAATGCCGTCCTTACCAATTCTTGTATACACGGAGAGTTCCGCGGGGACCACTCCCCCGGATTCTGGAGTAACACCTGAGTTACTCGCCTCCATGTCGACGGCGGCGTCGGTGACTAGTGCACGCTAATGAAGCGCGGCTCCCAATGCTGGTGGACAGTTATAACTACGAGACGGGGCCACTCTCTTATTTCCTAATTCCGAAGAACCAAATCGTAAAGCTTGGGGCTGTCAGAGAGTTGACCTGGAGCACAACTATATCACAGAGAATCGTACAAACTCTTCGTACCCGATTCCGTAGAACCAAAGCGTAAAGCTTGGGGTTTTCAGAGATGTGGCACGACTCTGCCACGGGGAGCTGGACAATCTCTTCGTACCCGATTCCGTAGAACCAAAGCGTATATCTTGGGCTTGTCAGAGATGTGACCCGAATTGTATATTGAAATCTCGCGTATTTATATGATTTCCCGTGAGTGAGTTCGTTGTTCAAGCCTGCAAGCTTGACGGAGGTAGCCAAACGCTAACTTGTGTTCTTCTAACTAAAATTTAACTCAAGATGCTTTTGGTGAAAAGTGATATAATGACTATGTTTATTAGCCTTTGACCCTATTCTTAGTAAAACTCTTACAACCCTACGTGTTTACGTCGGTTTGTTTATGTTATCGGTTCTCGGCTG
The DNA here is from genome assembly GCA_029963845.1 of Rhamnusium bicolor. Taxonomy (NCBI): domain Eukaryota; kingdom Metazoa; phylum Arthropoda; class Insecta; order Coleoptera; family Cerambycidae; genus Rhamnusium; species Rhamnusium bicolor. The sequence goes on from JANEYF010004945.1 coordinate 539,756, forward strand.
GAGAATGCTTTGAGATTTTGTACAGTTTTGCCAATGTTTTAAAATATTAAATGAATACTGTGTGTTCTTTTACTTAGCTGAATAATTTAGATTCTATAGTTTGAATGCATACGTTTTCTGCCAAAATTATAAGAAAATGATTTAAACTTTTTATGTAATAGTTAATTTGTAATTTAATAAGATAAATGCTTGGGAATAATTTAGTTTTATGTAAAAAATATAAGAAATTTATTCGCGATGAAGCAGCTCAGGGCTGTGGTGGTTCATATCATATCTCAAAATGGTGGTTCATCACGATATTTTAGAATATAATCTTTTTGCGATTACAATGCCATAACTTAGCAATTCAATAAGAATTCACAGTCGATAAATCAAAACTAATTTAAATAAATAGGTATTATAATGTAATACACAAAACCCAATACATAAAATAGTGTGCTGTGAAAACAATTATCTCAAATAAAAATTATTTGTTTAAAATACCTGTTGTGACTAATACACTTAAATTACTCATACTCTACTGCTAGTATAGTCTTTGTTTACTTGATAACTGTTTTCATATCTATTTTAAACAATTAGCTTTATTTGAGATAATTGTCTTCACAGCATACTACTTTGTGTATCGGGTTTTTTGAATTACATTATAATACCTATTTATTTAGAAGAATTGTTAGTGCAATAATAGCATCCATCACTGTTGTCAAGATTATGTGTTAAATCAGTTGTTTTCATCCAGTTTTCCGTAATAAACAAGTGCTCACGCACTCCAAAACATCATTCCAGGCATTGTCTTTTACTTATTCCAACGGGTTCCAAAGTTCCAAAGTTATGGGTATCACTGTAATTATAAAAAGATATATTTTTCTAATTATCGTGATGAGCCACCATTTTGAGATTTAACAAATTGCATTTTTTAGAAAAGCCGATTTTCTCACTTTTGAAGGCTCCTATGTAAGAGAGCATTTATCATAAAACAGTTATTAAATTTTTGCAATACTAAAAAACCTCATTAGAAACATTTTTTTGTAAATCACAGCACTCTAAATTAAAAATTAAAATTTTCAAAAAAAAATAGATACATAAAAAATCAAAGAAAAATGCATACTGTTATATTTAGAATTCACCATAGATTCCAAAAATGTAAAAATATACAGGGTATCCTATTTAAAATAAGAAAGTTGGGGTAATTTCCAGAGAAACGGGAAGTTCATAAAAATTGAAAGTACTGTCTTCTATTGCAATTTTATGTGTACAACAACATATTAAAATTTCATCAATTTATTTGTATAAACAATGAAAATAAAGGGGGAGAGCCAGGTTTCATTTACACCCGGTATATTTAACATGGTATACCAGTAATATTATCAGAAATATTAAAAATGTGTAGCATAGGCGCAGTTATAGATCGAATGGTAATGGGGATGAACTTATCAATTTAAAATATTAAGACTGGAATAAAAATTGTTATCGACAATGCTCAAAAAGAATATCTAATAAATGTTGAAAATCAGAGACAAAGGAATACAAACTGCTTCTGGTCATATTTAAATACAAAAAAAATTACTATAAATACTTAAAATACTCAAAATAACTGTATTTATAGTTATTTTAAACAAATAAATTTATTTGAGATAATTGTTTTCACAGCACACTGCTTTGTGTATCAGGTTTTTTTATTACATTATAATACCTATTTATTTAGAAGGATTTTGATTTGTCTACTATGAATTCTTATGGAATTGCTAAGTTATGGTTATCACTATAATTGTAAAAAGATGTATGTTTCTAAATATCGTGATGAGCCAGCATTTTGAGATTTGACAAATATGCATTTTTTAGAAAAACCGATTTTATCACTTTTGAAGGCTCCTGTGTAAGAGAGCATTTATCATAAAACAGTAATTCAATTTTTGCAATATTAAAAGACCTCGTTAGAAACATTTTTTTGTAAATCACAGCACTCTAAATTAAAAATTAAAATTTTCAGTAAAAAATAAATAAATAAAAAATCAAAGTAAAATGCATACTGTTATATTCAGAATTCACCATAGATTCCAAAAATCTAAAAATATACAGGGTGTCCTATTTAAAATAAGATAATTGGGGTAATTTCCGGAGAAACCGGAAGTTCATAAAAATTTAAAATACTGTCTTCTATTACAATTTTATGTGTATAACAACATATTAAAATTTCCTCAATTTATTTGTATAAACAATGAAAATAAAGGGGGTGAGCCAGGTTTCATTTACATCCGTTATGAATATAAGGTGAATACCTTGGTATACCAATAATATTATCAGAAATATTAAAGATGTGTAACATTGGCGCAGTTATTGATCGAATGGTAATGAGGATGAAATTAATCAATTTAAAATATTAAGACTAGAATAAAAATTGTTATCGACAATGCTCAAAAAGAATATCTAATAAATATTGAAAATCAGACACAAACGAATACAAACTGCTTCTGGTCATATTTAAATACAAAAAAAAATTACATCAAAAAAACCTCTTTAAATACTCAAAATCCTTTAATGGATTCTGAAACGTATTGGTAAAATGTCCCGAGTATTATGAAAAAAAAATTTGCCAATATTATATAAATTATCTAAATTGCCCTAGATGGCAATTCAGTTTTGCAACTTTCTTTTCTCAAATTTAACTGCAACGTTTCTTGCAAAACTTCTTCATTTATGTAATGAGACTCATAACTTAGAAATAAAACAGTGATCGACCAGGACGATTATTCTGCATCTTCCTCCATATTTATTTGCACGCTATAGCGCCCTCACCGGTTTGATTCACGAAACAAAGTTGAGATTTTGCTTACGAGATGGCATAATAATTATTTTAACAGTTTAACATTGTCTCAAAGCTCAGACATCACGCAAAATTAACTTTACGAAACGTATACCACTGTTCATAATTCCAGCTTCTTGTTTAATTTATTTAAAGGGGAGTCTCTGTAGAGAAACCCCCCTAAATTTAAATCAAACAAAATCCCTAACTACTGAAAAGTGAAAAAGAATGAAGCAACTATTTGACTGCTTTATACAAATAATTTTCACTTTACACAATAATGTTTTTTTTAAATTTCAGTTGCATTCATTATTTTTAAATTAATTTTATCACTTGAAGCAGTAAATAATATTTATTTGATACAATAACCAAATGTCTCTTTAAATTTCCATTGCATTCATTATTTTTAAATTAATTTTATCATTTGAAGCAGTAAATATTATTTATTTGATACAACTGCGAAATAGAAAAAAACTATTTTCAGGTATTTTTTACAAGAGTTTTATATTTAGGAATAATCTCAAATAAATAATACCTACTCATTTGAAATAATGATATTTTTCATTACATACGAACGTACCGTTTATTTGAATTGAAGCACATTTATTCATTTTAAATATACTCTTTTTTGTGTGTATACGTAACAGTGGCGGCTGGTGAAATTTGGTTATACCTTAACTTTAAAATTGAATCATGGGATCCAAATGATACTTTAATGCATGACTCTTAAGGTTGCATTTTCATCAGATACCAGAATAAAATATTCGTATTTTCTAAGCTTAAAAAAATACTCATTAGTATTGCCTGTAATTTTATATATTAAATCTATATGGTATTTAGAATGAACAGCGTTTTCGTTTTTCGATATTATTAACAGATAAATTTTAACAGCGATTTAAAGCTATCTTGGCAACGAGGGAGTGCAAACGCCACTTTAATACGCAACTGAAGAAATTTTTCAACAAATATTGCAATTCAAATTTGAGAAAGAAAGTTGCAAAAATGGTTTGCCTACTCAGGTAACTTTTAGACAATTTGTAAAATATTGACTTTTTTTTCATAATCAAGATAACATTTTACCGAAACGTTTCAAATCTCATTAAGGAAATTTGATTATTTAGAGACATCTATTTATTTGCACAATAAAAAAAACCTCTTTAAATACTCAAAATCTCTTAATGGATTCTGAAACGCATAGGTAAAATGTCCCGAGTATTATGGAAAAAAAAGTTTATTTTATAAATTATCTAAAAGTTACCTAGATAGGCAATCCATTTTTGCAACTTTCTTTTCTCAAATTTTAACTGCATCGTTTCTTGCAAAACTTTTTCATTTATGTAATGAGAGTCATACCTTAAAAGTAAAATAGTGATAGACCAGGACGATTATTCTGCATCTTCCTCCATATTTATTTGCACGCTATAGCGCCCTCACCGGTTAGATTCAAGAAACAAAGTTGAGATTTTGCTTACGAGATGGCGTAATAATTATTTCATCAGTTTAACATTGTCTCAAAGTTCAGACATCACGCAAAATTAACTTCACAAAGCTATCTAGTACAAACAAGTTGTTTATACCATTGTTTATAATCCAAATCGCTTGTTTAATTTTTGTAAAGGGGAGTCTCTGTAGAGAAACCCCGCTTTATTTAAATCAAACATAAGTCCCTAAACTACTGAAAAGTGAAAAAGAATGGAGCAAGAAGCAAATATTTGACTGCTTTAGATAAATAATTTTCACTTTCCACAATAATGTTTGGTTTGGATCCCTCGATTTATTTTCTCTTTTTCGTTGCTTCTTGCTTTTCTAATGTTCACTCTGAAATAATAATGACATAATCGGATTTTTAATTATTTTTTTTATTACGATAATCGATATATGTAGATTTGAATATGAAGACCACAAAAGAAGACACTGCTTATATATTTTGTGCAGGTGTTTAAGACAAATTTTGAGAAAAATTAAATTGACTATTAAAATTACCAAATATCTCTTTAAATTTCTGTTGCAATCATTATTTTTATATTAATTTTATCGTTTGAAGCAGTAAATATTATTTATTTATTTGATACAAGTGCGAAATAAAAAAAACTATTTTCAGGTATTTTTTGCAAGAGGTTTGATATAAGTTTTACAATGACCTAGTTGCATATTTTTTCGATTTGAAATACATAATCTCGTAAATGTTTTAAATATCATTAGATTAAATGCAATATGTGTAATTATTGTAAAAGCAATACTCATAAATAGAACGAGCATGTATATAAATATTAATACTATTTTGATTAATTTTTTATCTTATACCGGGTGTAACAGGTACACCCCTTTACTCCTTTAGTTTTGAAGATAATTGACTGAAATTTGGGATATCCTATATACATAATAATCGGCACTTTTTGACATACAGGTGATTTTCTTCACTTCCGGTTTCGCAGGAAGTGACAC